>JAOTQQ010000023.1:49186234-49223764 GCA_026546715.1 Gallinago undulata
ATATATTATATAAAACTCCATACTGTAAAGTAATGCAACATTCAAGAAAGTGTCACTAGCTAAACTGAACAAAACTACTGAAAAATACCTTATGAATTTTGGTAGATGCTAAGAAATGGAAACTGAAATTAAAAAAGGAACACAAGATATAGAGAGATCAAGCTGGTTTTGTCAATTAATAAACTTATTTTTCATTTCAATTACGATTGAAATAGTAATTGAAATTTACATAATTGAAATTACGTAAATGAAACTACCTTTCTAATTAGAGAAAATAATTCAAATTATCTGAAATAGACAAAGCTGTACACGGAGGGATTGAGATTTAATTTAGGAAGAAAATCCAGACGGCAGTAAGTGTGCAGCTCTTAAAGATAAAAACACACTGTACATCACCTAAGGACAAGATTTGTTTCTGATAAAGTTTGCTTTATTCTAATTCTGATTTCACAGCTGCTATGACACCTGAATAATCTTGATTCATATATTAGACATAGCTAGCATTTTTCAGGTTTTTCTTCAGTGCCAAATTTAAAGAGCATCCCTTCAAAGGAGAGGAAAATATTACCAGAAATTAGATCAAATTATTAAGTGCTGTCTAGAAAGCATTAATTAAAATAATTAAAAATAAATTAAATAAATAAATAAATTAAAAAAAAAAAAGAAACTGTTTATTCCTTAACCCCTATATACATTTCTGACATTTGTGCCTACAGTTCTGTACAAGCTCTGCTTTCTCAGAAGAGCCACACAGAATTACAGCTATTGAAAAAGTCAGGTTTTTCAGTGTTTTATTTTTTTAATATTGTGATGTTTCTCATCTGTCATGGGGGACAGGATAGCATATTCAATACTGTCTAACATTGGCACAAAACATATTATGCACTGCAGATTCTTAAGTGGCTTATAAAACCACGAGCTTGTTCTGCAGAGACAGCAAACATGCATGAGTGGGGATTTCCTTTACACCTAGTTTAGTTAAAGTTTAATCACTAGTTGATCTACAGTATAAGAACTTATCTTCTTAGATGATGTCTTCTTTTTACTAACTCTCTTTTAAAGAAACGTATAGCACCAGAGCTAAATGCTTTTATACAAGAAGTTTTCTCTAGTAACAGATTATGAAAATACTACACTTCTACAGTACAACCAAATATTTAAGAAATACAACCCTCGTGACACAAGTACAGTGTTGGAAAATTTAGTTCTTACAAATATATTAAAGAACTAGTCTATGAGCAAAAACGACACAATGAAATTGAATAAACGTGTTCTTTCATTTCCTAACATCAAGGATAACAGCATATGACCTTAGGGCTTAGTATTAAATACACAAACTTCTATTGTTCAGTCTGACTAATCTTAATCTTCAGAGGGCCCAGTCTGAAATGTTTCAAGTGACTACCAAATACTTCTTAAAAAAACCCCAAGAAAACAAAGTCCAAGACATTTATTGAAATCATACATAAAATTCATACTCAAAAGTGCAGCCAGTCGAATAACCAAGCAGCTTAAATACTGTTCGACTAAAATAATATGTCTGATTTTCTGCACGAAAGATGAGAAATACTAGCCATTTTCTTTAACAATCAAATCATACTTCTATATAAAACAGACTCTATAGTGCGTAGAGCCTTCTATCAGACAGAGCCTATGATGGTGAAACTTGTATTTAAAAACCACTAAAACTGCTGTCTGTAAAAACATTTACATACATATTTAAGATGAAATGAGCATTAAAATGGGTATGGTGGAAGAATCCAGAAAGCACATTTTAGATGAAAGAGTGGTCAAGCAACAATAGAAATTAAAGTATGCCCAGAGATTTTAAAATATATGTACACTCAAACACAGAGTCAAGATACAAAAATAACAGAAGTACCAAAATTAACAGAACACTAACAGCTCTGGCTGCCTACAAATATCAAACTGAACTGCACTAAAAGAACTCAAGACACTACTTTCAAAGCACTGTCAGATACAAAGGCCTAACAATGCAAAACTGTCTCTTCTATTTGAGACTGATGTCACCTTTTGCTGCAGTAGGTACCACACTTCTGACAAACTATTTTCTTTTTTTGACAGCATTCTTTTCATTTGGGGGCAGGAAAGAAGTTTACAGTTTTATTAATATTCACTTTTAGTCATAAAACCATTTATCAAGAGACCATATTCCAAAGAAAATGTAATAACTACTGAAAATAAACATTCAAAGAAGTTGCAACAGTAGAGGAAGAGGGAGAAAAGATTAACCTTACATCTTATACAAGTCATCCAACACAAAGTCATTTTCAATAGCCCTAAATTATGTTTTAATTCTTTTGGTTTGGGTTTTTTTTGTTTGTTTGTTTGTTTTTTAAAGCTATTTCCACCTGCATATTAAACTGAAGTTTCTGTCTATGTATATACATTTTGGGAGTACTTTTGGGTACTGTAACAGATACCTGCAAGTTTTGCTTAGGCATGTGACTCTAGAAATTCACAAAAATTTTCTTCATTCAAAACTTCCTATAGCACAAGTTGAAACCAATTAGAGAATAAATAAAAATTCAACTAAAAGCTTCATTTTTAAACAGAAATATCTACATTAGCAACAGTACAAATAGAAACTTGTTCAAAATCAAATAACTTTATAAATATATTTATTCATCCTAAAAAATAACCTCCAGGGGAGATAAAAAACTCTTGTTCTTTTTGCAAATGTGACAGTCAACACTAAGAGATCAGCAACGTGTCAAAGACCACATGGGGTATCCATGTTAGAATGGGCACGTCGGCTAAGAAATTTCTTCATCCAGAATCCATGGTTAGATCCCCACACAGTGCCACTTTATTGAGGAGGGAAAGTAATCCTTACTACTATTTCTGCCTAACATAAAAATGTCTAAGTTAGGTAACAGTTTATATTAAGAAATGATGAAAGAATTCATGACCACAACTTACCATATGAAACTTCAGTGACTGTCCGTTGTTTGCTGCTTATTTCACATTTTTATTTTTATTACCTCACAATCATTCTTAATTAAGAATATGAAATGACCCAAGGAAAAAGATAATTAGACTAAGAGCCAGCTGAGGAATGCAATATGCTAATGTGACTTGCTTTCATAGATAGGTTAAAAGAGTCCACTCATTTATCCAGTCTGGCCTCAAGCATAACGTGCCACCGCTGTCCTTCATTCTCTTAGATGAGGAAAACCCCAAAACAATAATGACGTTTTCATAAAGGATGTCTTGCAGAGATATCCAGTCTCAAAGACAAGAAAAGGAAAATGACCACTTCCATCACAAATTTTTCTCATTATTCAACTGTTGTGCTTCGTTTTCCATTGTAATTGTTCTGACTTATGGCTTTAGACATTAGAAAACGTAAGGACCAAAGATGTTATCATAAAACTGTTATTTCGATTACGAACAAGACAGAGAACTAGCTTGTGCTTCGCATAAATTCTAATTCAGGTCAAATGACAGATTCATTTCAGCAAAAGCAGAACTGGGCTCTTAATGATAACAAACACTGTTTCAAAAACCAGCAAGGCAACCAAAACTTTCCTAAGAAACCAATTCCTCCAGTTTCAGTTCAAACAACACAGCAGGGGAGATGCTCCTGTTACTCATTTATACTAGCAGCAACCTACGCAACCTACCTCCAGTTGGTGATCACTCCTTACCAACGCCATGCGGGCCCTTTGCAATGAACCATGCATTAGCTTGTGCAGTCTTAAAATTAGTTTCCGTAACCCCATTTGCTTCAGTGCTTTATCTACAAACGGCCTGTAAATAGAGGTCAAGCAGTGTTGGCTGCAGCTTGCCTCAGCACTGCATTCTGGAATAACCCAAGAAGCAGAGTCATCCTCAGATTCAAGCCTATCAAGCCTTCTCGAAAAATGGTCCTGAAAGTCAAAATTTGGCTTATTACTAAAATTGTTCTTGATGGCTTGTCTAAGTTCCTCAACATTCTCCTCAGAGATTTGTTCATCACCATCACTCTCCTCTGTGCATGTTCCTGAGGATTCCTTTACTTCTGTTTCCCTATCAACTTCATCATCTTCTGGATCGTTCTCCTTAGATGGCCGAGGAGAAGGAATTTCAAACACTGGCCAGCCAATGTCAGAAAGATTTTTGATGCCCAATACAGTTCCCATAATCCTTAGTTTTTGATTTAAGTCTTTTGTAATATTTAACCATAGACAGAGTGCCTGCACTCTGTCTTGGAAGTCCTTTGCAGCATATTTTTCGTAGTCCTTTTGAAGAGCCTGCAGAGATGGATAAAGTGCTTCTATATACTCTAGCAGCTCCATTATCCGCTTTACTTGCTCAAATGAGACCCGCTGGCGATGGAGGTGTTCATGGTAACTTGAGTAACCCAAAGCACTAGTTCCATGTGTTGCTTTGCAAACTCCTTCTGAAGTACCATTGAGACTGGCTCCATTTTTTACATAGGAGAAGCTTCCATAGTTCACTTTGAAGGTGAGGATTTCATTGATGATATCAGGGATAGCTTGACGGGCTGCATAGAGATAGAGGTCTTGGTCATTAATGCTCCGGCCAGCATGCCAAGCTTGCAGCTCCAGCCAGATCAGTTCATTGGATCGGTTCAGCCAGACAGAAGAGGTGTTTTCCTGCCCTCTTTGCTCCCTGTCCTTTTTCTTTGAGACTGAGGTAAGTTTTAACAAAAGCCGTAGGGTTTCAAAGAATTTTAATCGGTCTGCTGGGCAATCAGTCCTAGAAGTCTGGCGAGCAGTTCTGGGTATTGGCATGGGCACAGAGACTGGAAGCTTAGCATTGCTACAGCCAAGACTGAGGTAAGGCTTATTGAGATCAACATCTGGGATTGGTTTTTTTGGCAGAGACCCACCAACTGAGTCTAACATAAATGAACACTGCACATTTTTCTTGTGATCCCGTTCTGTTGTCCTTAGGGTGTCTCGGATCTTTTTTCCTTGCTTATAGCTGTGCTCCTCCACGTTCTCAACGGTTTTCCCATTGTCTTTATGCACAGACTGAGTTGGCACACTCATTTTTTCTGTAAGAGAAGGAAAAAAAAAAAACCAAACAAGAATGTGACTGCAGCAATAAGAAAAAGTATCGTTCAATCCACACCCCAACAAAAACTCAAAATGCAACTGAGCATTATTAAGATTCCCAAGTCAAACAGAATTAAAGAGACTCCATTGCACATGCAATTTCATAAAAACTGCAGCATGTACAGATTCTGAAATTTAGCTTGAGTGATCTGATACTGACTCTTGGGGTTCTTGATCTTAGTTCTGGGAAAGCCTCCATAGTCTTAATACACTGCCTTAACACCAGGAGTCTACTTCCCCACTCTCCCCACTCTTTCTCTCTCTGATTATTCAAGAACAGAAGAGACTTTCAGAACGATGGCTGAATACCTTGTCTTCTTTTTACTGTTCACTGTGACTCTAAGGATTATCTGCTCCGCATGGCTCATCCCCCACTCCAGATGTAGCAATTTCCTTACAGTCTTTGTTATTGTGCTCCTCACTCTAACATCCATTAATAGCAGAAATACTAATAACTTTATTTGCAAAACACGCCTGCTTAGCAGAATAGTATTATTCCCTTTCTATATAAGGAAAATCACAATAGAGAAAAATCTGTCAAGCCAGCATACTTTCGGTTGCCAAAAATGGGAAGAGCTATTGCTCAGCATTTCAAAACATTGAGCACTTCGTGTTCAACACTCCCTGACTTCAATTGCACCTTGAATTCTCAACAATTTGTAAACCACATCCCAGAATCTCTAGCTTGCTTCTAGGAAAACAAGAATCATGGAATTGTCAGAGTTGGAAGGGACCTCTAGAGATCATCTAGTCCAACTCCCCTGCTAAAGCAGGTACACCTAGAGTACATCACTCAGGACTGCATCCAGGTGGGGCTTGAGGATCTCCAGGGAAGGGGATTCCACGACCTCCTGGGCAGCCTGTTCCAGTGCTCCTTCACCCTCACCGTAAAGATTTGAGTGGAACTTCCTATCTTCCAGCTTGAGTTCACTGCCCCTTGTCCTATCGCTGGAAACCACTGAAAAGTGTCCAGCTCCAACATCCTTCAACCCACCCTTTAGATACTTATAAACATAAAGAAGGTCTCCCTTCAGCCTTCGCTTGTCCAGGCTAAAAAGTGCCAGCTCCTTGAGCCTTTCCTCGTAAGGGAGGTGCTCCAATCCCTTAATCATCTTGGTTGCCCTGTGCTGGACTCTCTCCAGTAGTTCCCTGTCCCTCTTGAACTGGGGGACCCAGAACTGGATACAGAAACAGATGGAAGACTTTTGTTTGTGCTATTTCCTAGCATCACACAAATTTTCCTGACAGAATGCTGTTATCATATGACACACTTCGCTGACAATTATCAGATGGCCCTTCATTCTTGTTTCATTCACTATATATCTTCCAGCATCTGCAACAAAAGAAGGTACAGTCATTCAGAAATCTGTTTCCTTCATCACAAAACTCCCAACAACCTCTACTCATGTAAGATGACAGTTCTCTGGAAAAGAACTAGTGCTGTAATACAGTTTCAAGACTATCAAACATAGGCACACAAAGGCACTGTGTTAAGGCTGCAGAGACATCTGAAAAAAAAGTGAAGAGGTATGCAGTCAGAACACCTTCCTCTGTTTCAATTACAAACCCTGTTTTCAACTGTTAATGAGCAATAAGCAATTTAATAAGGGTGTGACCTCCCACATTCCTCCTTCCAATCCCCATAACTAAAAAATACTCTGAAATGTATCTTAGAAAACATGAATTCCATGGGTCTTGGTCTACATGAGAAACGATTCAGAAACTAAACAGATTATTGCGTCAGTTTATTTTCTGATACTATTACAAGTTATAGGAAACTTGGTGTGACAGAAATTAAATAAGCAAACACTGGAATGCAAGTAAGAAAGCCTCTTATCCCCAAGATTCTTTCAGATGTTTAAATAAAGATACATTAAATCTGTGCTATATGTAAATGTCTGAAAAGTTATTTCAAATTTATTTTTTAAACTTATTAGCTACATCCAACCGACCTCTGAAGGAATTATCTTATTGAAATACAACCAATTCAATTTGAATAACAGCATATGCATATACACATTGAAGGTCAATCAACTAGTCCACTTCAAAGTTGTTGAGTTCTTGGGCTTAGGATGGTGTTTTCTGGTTTTGGGGTGGTTTTTTTTCCAATACAGAATATATTTTCTGAGATTGTATATATAGGCAAAGTTAAGCAAAATGAACTATGAACTTTCCAGAAAAGATATTTTACACAATACAATACTACCCATTTAATTAAAAAAATATTAAATCCAACAACATATTTTAAAGATACACTCACAGGAACCAAGAACATAACATTATTATTTCAGAAGCAAGAACCATTCCCTTCACAAGTAGAAAGTGATAGAACTTGCTCCAAAAACTCAAAACCTATTAGCAGGTTCTCATGAAGTAATCAATTCTCAATTGGTATACTCAGCACACAAAGGATTACTATGAAATATTATGCATTATAGTTCTTTAGTATCACAATTTCTCTGTTCAGAAACTAACTTTTTAAAAGCAAAAAAAAAGAAAAGAAACACAGAAAGAAACAAGAAAAAAAATCACAGCAAGCAAGGAACATTATGTAATAACTACTATATACAGAACTAAATAAGGTTAATGTTGCATCAAAAGAGTTTAACTTAACCAAGAGGCACAATTAAAAGCCAGTAAAAGAAGTTTTAATAATTCCAATGCCTACATAGCTAACTGGCAAGTATAACAAGATTTCTTCTTAGTTTAAGGAAGGTGTCTTTTAGTGAATGCTCTCTTCACAGTTACATTATTCAGAGGCCGTATAAAATGGAAGGGAACCAAAAGCTTTGGAAGATGTTCACATGAGCCCTTCTATTTTTCTAATACCCAAAAGATTTTTTTCTTTGTTGCAACTTACAACAGCTGCCTCCTGTCCTTTCACTGCCCCCTCAGTATCTGGCTCCATCTTCTGCATATATCCTCTGTCAGGTAATGAAAGGCTACTATTATGACTTTATGATCATTTTATGAAAAAAACAACACACCACACCTACCTTTCAAAGTGGAGCGGCTAGCAGGTCTCCCGACGTTATTCTTCTGATGCTTTGTTGACATACGCTTCATCTGGCGGGGTGTACTAGGAGGAGAAGTTCCATAGAAAGTGTCAGTACTTGCTTCATCTGATAATTCCTCAGGGTCAGATTCAGAGATCTTGCAAGTAGCATTTTCTGATTTGCACTCTTTCCTGTAGAGAACAAATTAAACCATGATGTTAAAGAATTTTTACTTGCAGTATCCGTTTAGAAAGTTAATCCATCAACAAATCCCAACCACAGCCAACCTTCTATAGTTTCAAGCCACATATTTATCCCAAGTTTTTTCACTCCCATAGGGGCAACTTTCAAATTGATCAAAGTAAAAGCAACATACAACAAAGAGGATGTACAGCCAGAGTGCCACTAGGAGAACACCGTGTAAACATACAGTATACATAATATATTTGCTTGTGAGAAAACATATGACAAGCCTGAACTAAGAGGTAGTTGAAACAAAGGCTCAAAAGTACAAACATAATGCAAGACAGTCAATCTAATCAGCGGCAGAGACAACAACAGAGGTCTTCCCTTTCATCCTTCACTCCCTAACTTCTGCATACCATGACAGCAACTTCTAAGTTCACAAAAAAAGGCTCTCCACCCTTCACAAAACTTTTATCTAGCATAGAAGACCTGAATGTATTTCATGTATTTTCCACTGATTTTAATATTAAGTACGGATAACCTCAGAAGTTTGGGGTTTTTTTTAATAGCAAAAAAATAACAGAGTTTCCATAGTAACTTTAATTAGCCTTGATTACTTTGATGCTTTGGAAAAAACACTAGTAATTCTCAAAGAGCTCATGCAAACACTAAATTAAGATAATGTATATATGTTCTTCAAATCCAGATGGTCATCTTAACCACTAGATATTCTATCACTGAATTCATCAGAAAGCATGTTTCTCTGCAGGATTAGTACCTGTGTCAGTAGAGTCCAGCACGACAGCTTTCCAACCACTCTCCATTGCTATTACATCCAGCAGCAGCATCAAACACCGCAAACAAGCATTGCATACAGTATTACAAAACATTTCATTATTTTAAAAATGCTGACTCGTCTTCCTAATTTTCCAAAACTCTAAACTATTTTGATTTAAATTGTTCAAAGATAAAACTAGATAGCAACATTTTTTTTCCTTCAGTGAACTATAGGCCTTTTCAAATCAACCCAAAACAAGAACTGCATGCTATCACCCAGTTAACCCTAGCAAGGGCACAATTCCATTAAGAACAAGACAAAGTCTCAGGCTGCTGTCATTTCAGTTCCCCTACTTGTTCCCAGCCAAAATCTCCTTTCCTTTGAGTCAGTTCTGCCACTCATGCAATTGCCCAATAAGCCAACTCCAGGAGCTGATCTATTTGTAAACTCATGTGGCAAAAAAGAGAAGAAAAGCTGCAGGTTTTTTTTTATGTAAACTCTGGGCAAGCTCAAAGACAACTTCCAGTGCCAGCTTTCTCTCATAAGAAGAGGTCAGATGTAAAACAACCACAATGTGGTTGTGCATGCATGCACTCTTATATTAAGGACTTGCTTTAAAAATAAAAGATAACAAATACAGTAAGTAAATGAGTAATCATGTCAGGTACCCTTTCTTCATCCTGGGCACTTGCTCTGTCCCAAATAAGATTGCTTCAGTAGAGTGGCAGTTGGGCACAATACCACTAATTGCTGAATCTCCTCTGCATGATTAAGTGACACACAACAACGAAATTACTCTCAGACTGTGAACAACCGAACTTCAGTACATTTTATGCTGCTCAATGACATATTAGGAAATTCCAAATTCATACATGGAAACGAAATATTTCAAGACAATCTGTGAACTGTATCACTGCCCCACCAATAACATATCATTTGAATTCTTCACAATGTTAAAAAAGCTCCACAAAATAATTAAATCCTCTGGTCAATTCAGGCTTCAGGGGAAAGTATTGGCAGCCGGACAGGGTTTTAACTTCTCTCACTATCCCTCTATACCCATCTGATGTTTAGTTACCCAGGGGAAATATAGAGAAGGGAGAAAAAGAGAAGGGGGATGAGAGGACCCCAAGGACAAAACAAGTCCCTCATTGATTGAAGCCTATGGATAGCCTGGAGCTCAAAGCGACACCAAGACCTCTGCCATCTCCAAGAATATAGGGCCCATTCCCCAGCAGAGTCCTCTCATCACCTCACTCCCTGCTGGTGCCATACAACAACAACATGTGGGAGAAGAACATGCACCACCCTAGCTTGGAAGAGAGGGGAAAAAAATGCAGTTTGCCTCCATCTCCTCACGTATTTTATTTCTGAAGCAGGCCTGCAAGGAACACCTTCCTGACTCTGGTAAAACACATGGAAGCAAAGAAACATTCAACCTGCATCAGACAGCGCAAGACTAGCATCAGTACCTTATAACTTCAATTTCAATTTCACTTGAATCACAAATGACATTTTACTTGCTACTATTTTTGAGGCAGATGAGGAATGTTACTCATGCTCTGGTGGAGTGAGTCTGAGTGTTTGCAGAAAGAAATATGCCAGAATGCTCCCAGGCAGTAGGAAAGCAGTAAGGCTAACACACACACACAGAAAATTAAAAATCAGATACTGTACTTTTTCTTTGCCTTTAGCTATAAACAGAAAGAAACACCTTGACATGCAGAAGTTTCGCTCTCTACAAAGTCATTAAAACTTTTAGTGTGTGAAATTACTGTTCTCACATTACAGCTTTGAGAAGGCAGCAGGCAAGTTCACCATGTTTATCTGCCATGATAAACTTTAGAAGTTGCCCAAGAAAAACAACTCAGGTGGTAGCGTAGCACCACCTGTAGTCTAAGGAGAGCCCTACAGAGAATTCGGCCACAATGACAACCACGTAGAATACTTTTAGCCTAGCTTGCTTGCCTTGGGAAATCATACTGTTTGTGAGTCTTCTAAGAATCTGATTCAACTAACAACTATTTGCCAAATATAACAAAAAAGTCTTAATTTGTTCCTACAGATTGTGTGAAAACAGGAGGATAAGTAACAGGAAAGGATCTTGTAAATGCTAAACTGTGGAAGAAGAACACAAGCGTGCATCTTTTTGGACAGCAGAAACATTTTATTCCTGAGAACTACTTCAAACAACCCTACTGCAGAAAAAAAAAAAAAAACAACTTCAGGCAGATCACACCCTTCTGATTTTGCCAAAGACAAATCAACCACAGGAGACTAAACCACATGAAACAAGAAGTCATTAGTTCCAGTGCTTCTGGAGCTATTTATTTTTTCAGTGATCTCACTGGCCTGGCAAGGCGCAGGGTGGGCTGCTGATGCTCCTGTGGGGTCTGGCAGAGCAGGTCCTCAGCACTCGCGTTAAGTCTCGGTTTCAAGGCAGTTTTAAACCAGGAAAAGTTATCTCCTTACAAAAGACCAGTGAAAACAGTGTTTTCCTTGTGGTTTTGAGAATTCTCTTCTAAGAGTATAATGATCAAACCTCTACACCAGGCTGACCGAACTGATCATTAAAGACCATAAACTGGTTCTTCCCTCAACAGTCACAACCTTGTTTGTTTCTTGCTACACCTGATGAAGTGCAAAAGTATTCAAAACACACTCCCAATGTCCCACCTGAATAACATACATAGAGTGGGATCCACTATGACTGACAACATTCAGATTTTATTTTTTTTCTGGGTAATTTAGTAAACCGTTCTTTAATTTGTTAAAAAACATAGCAGGTTTATCACAAAACATGCAACACTAGAAGTCCCATCACAAACCAGAAATCATGCTCTACAGAAACACTCTGATCAGGAGCTGATGAGATGATCTAAACAGAGCTGGCTGGTCTGCTTAGAGGGAGGAAGGCACAGGCTGCAACTCAAGCTTAAAAATTCAGCATGCTCAGTTTAGGGTTTGGGTGCAAAGAGTGTATCTCAGCCACAATATAACCCAAGACTAATTAAATCTGCAAACCTATAAAAGGCTCTGCTGGCAACCCTAAATCAGATTATAGTACTGGTTATTACACAGAATTGTGGGTTCCTAGCTACCGTTGCAACCAGAGTTGGGAAACATTAATCAAAGCTAATTTCTCATTTGCTACCAAGAACAGCAGGTTTTCTCCCCCACAGCCAGTGAAAACCATCCTAATCTTAATTAGGCATACACCCAAAAAGCGAAAGCTAGAAATATGACAACAGTTTAAACTCAATGCTTACAAGGAAAACATGCACAGTTTCTGCATCAGTCTATTTACAGGCTGGTCCCAACCTCAACTTAAATGAGCAAAATACTTCTCATCAATTTTACCCCAGGAATATAGAAGAGACCGTAACCAGGACGCACAAGTCAGGAATACTGGGAAAGTTACAAAGGCAGTATGGTAAAATAAAAACAAATAAACAAAACATCTTCACAGCTCTGAAATGCAACAGAAAATTAATAACCAAGAATGTTTCCGACAAATAATTACTGTATGTTACACTAGGGTGCGTTTGAACCAGAATCTGAAGAGACAGAATACAGACTTTCTTCAATTTTCATATGCCGATGACAATTTTTTTTCTATTTTTTTTAACTGAGTCAAAGTGTTGGCAATATATCTATAATTCCGTCTTGGTTATGAAAACTGAGATACATTATCTAGACTTTCAAAGGCCTGAAAACAAATCTAGGAGAGGGGGAAAAGTGAGGTATGAAATTTGAAGCAGCAGGACAGGGAGCAAAATGTCTGGTTACTGTTGCTGTTGATAAAGGCCATAAGCTTTTGGAAAAATACAGTCATTTATCATTAAAAGTAAATTAACACATGAAAAGGTAACTGAAGCTCACATGGCGACGTTAAAATTCAGTAGGCTAGAGTCACACTGAAGAGTATGATTTTTAACCAGTATAAACTTTTTGCACTTTACTGATGCATTATTCAATTTTTCAAAGTTTGTAACAACCAATAATAAGAGGTAATACTAAAAACCATGACAGCTGTACGGGGAAACACTTTTTTAGTCTTCCCTTTATATCAGCTACCCTTGATCCTCATAAGCAGGAGTTCAAATGCATTAGGCACTTACATAATTAACTGGGGTTCAGCCACCGGTTATCACCCCGCACGCAGCTGAGAAGCTTGCTGGGAATCAGAGCAGGAGAGGTCAACCGACTGGGCTACAAGCACACGGCAATAAATGGGGGTTAGGCAATTAGGAGGCAGTAGCCAGGATAACCACCCACCAGTGCGGTTCCGAAGCCGTGTGCTCCACAGGCTGCTGCCGTCAGAGGCTTCCTCCAGTTTCAAAGACAGGACACCACTCACGCACCAGTAAGGCTCTTTCTCAACACCTCCCACCACGGCACCGCAAGAGCTGTACAAGGTCCACCGCTGAACTACCAAGTACTTGGTTCTTGACACTCACTCCCTTTGTTTTAAAGGCAAAGTGTCTATTTTTCAAACACGCTCCTTAACAGGCATTCAGCTTGATAATTACAGTTTGTAGGAAGACAATTGTCAATTATCTAAAGTAGCAGAAAACATAGGCACCACATATTGCCAATCAAATCTTTTTAAAACTCAAGTAGGTTTCCCTAAACAATCTATTCTATTTGAAAGATAAAGATTATCTCGACAGGAACATAATTGCAAACTGTCTGTCATCCCACAGGTGCTGGCAGTGCAAAGAGCAAACGTGATTTTTAGGTAACCATCTCTGCATCCATAAAAACTGATAAACAAACCAGTTAGAGCTGCCAAACAAGCTGGCACAACGCGGCTCTGGAGTCAGCAGCTCCAACTCCTGTGGGGCAGCACTGGGTTTTGGTGTATGTGCACAGCAGGGGAGAAGGTGACAGCACTCATGGACCAACAGCACAAGGAAGGAACCCCATTTATCAACCTGCAGCACATTGGGAAACTAAGACTGAGGATTAGACAACCTGACCAGGAAAGCAAGTTAAGATTAAATGAATTTCTGCTGAAGTACAGGACCGCTACCTGGTGTAAACTCCTAGTGCTACATTCCAACATTATGAAAACATCACACATTCCTATTTTTAAATCACCTTTTAAAATCTCCCTGTTCTGAGAGAAACTATAAGCTTAAGTAAATGGACTTGGTTCTGCAAAGTTCCTGAACCGAAAATAGAAGAATAAATCCAATTTTGTATACAACCTACTCATATACATAGCTACATTTGTGAATACTAAAATTAAATGTTTGTTTGGCTATTGCATTCAGTTCAGTTCTTACAAACTGCTCTAAGGGCAGCAAAAGAAACTGGAACAAAAAACCTTGAAGGTAAGGACTGCAAGTGCAATTCCAAGGAAACCTTCAGTAAAGAAACAAATCTTGGCGGGTTTTTTTTATTATTTTATTTTTCATTACAGAGCAGCAGGAATTTGCTCACAGTTTGTACAAATAAAACTGGGTTTTGTTTGCTAAATACATCCTGTGTACATCTAGCAGAGTGCTTAAGGAGAGCGGGGGGAATAGCCTGGTTAGCAAGACACAAAAATTCTGTGACTAGCACAGACATTTAAATGGTGTACATGTCACATATTCCTATTGTGACTATACCTACAGAGTCACCAAAAAAAAAGTAATAATTAGTTGTTCACATTAAAACCTAGTACTGACATAAAGTAATGAAAATACTTGACCTTGTATTCACATTTGAATCTCGTATGCCGGAGCTCAGCATTTCTGAGCGCTCAACATCAAACCTAAGTCACCAATAACTTCTGATTGCTGCCAACATATTAATAAAACTTACTGTTACAAACTTGGTGACATATTTGATAATGTTTTTAACAGTATAATTACATTCTACTTGAAATTAAGGACACATTTGGCTTTTTAATTTGTTACCCTCAAGATAATTTGGGTAAGCTATAGAAAAGCACCGAGTTTTGGGTTTTGTTTTCTTAAATGAGAATCACCACCAGAAAGGTAAATTGCAGATAGAGCCTGTCTTCCAGAAGAAATAGAAGATGTCTTTCCAGTGTAAAAAATTTTATAAGAACAGAAAAGCCTTCAAATTAGGAATGGCAAATACAATTAGACTTCTACAAAGGACCACGTCTCTATGAAGGCCTGGATCAGCCTCCTCCTGAGAAAGAAAAACAAAAAACCCCAAACTTTACTACTTTTGGAAAAATATCACTGCTTGGCAAAAGAATACCCATGTTTTTAGGTAAGGAACTGCAAGGAGTATCTGTTACCTTCTGCCTTCCCACATTTTAGAGAGAACAAGAGCACACAGACCCATACCACATCCCATCAGTAGAACAAAAAGCACTGAAACCAACTTCAAGCTGAAGAGGAGAGCAGTAACAAGAGTTTTGATGTTCCAAATGCCCAGTTCACAAAGATCTTTACTCTAGAAATGAGGTATCCGGACAACTTAACTTGACAAGAAAGCCTGGCAGAGAAAAACCTAACAGCAATCTCATAGTGAAAAGGGGGAACTTCAGAGTATCATCTCTTCTGGCATGAAGGCTATACAAAAAGAGACAGGGAGGGAGCACAAAATAAAAACATTGTTCTCCAAAGCACTTGCCGCCCTTGCAGCTCTTCCTTCAGTTGTTAAGTAAAAAGCAAGATTGCTAACTCCTGTAAATTCTCAGGACCTGTTTTTCAGATGTGCTTCTCTAACTCAATTTGTGTATCCCTATGATCACCCCTACATCTGCACTATTCTTCCTTTCTACAGGAGGTGGCTAATCCTATCTAGCTAAATGCATCCATTTCCCATCTCTTCTGAAATCCAAGACATAAATATTTATGAGAGTCACAGTCAACCTTTCATCGATTTCTCTAAACATAAAAGCAGGTATTATATAAGGTACAGCAATGTCAAGGCTAAAATAACTAGGGGGGAAAAAACACAACTTGAAACTTATCGTAAAATTACAAGAAAGTTTGAAGGAGATAAAGAAGCTAAAGATAATGTCTGGAAATAATCTGAGGATGGGAAAAACATTTTGTCATGTAGTTGTCTTAAAACTACATCCTAAGGCAGAAATCTAGGGGCCTTCTGTATTCACTAAGTATTTCAAACCAACATTTTAAAGAAGAAATAGTGCCAGCATGACAAGTTCAGCTTTAAAAAATACTCCAATTCAGCTGTACATAGCTACATTTTTCCTCCCACAGGAATCAGGGGAAAGCAGGTTATGTCATGAGTTGTCTCTAAAGTCTAGGAATGAACAACCATCATGCTGGGAAAAGGTGGCACTTGGGCAGGGGGGAAGGATTCACTTATAACAGAGGTAGTAATTTTCCCATTTACTGCTGATGCTAACTGAAAAAAAGCACTTGCATCTTTCAGCACATAAGTCTGTAGATGCAAATTTTATAGCATCTGAGTTTTCATTAGAACAGCTTACAGCAGAGAAGCTTGTAAGAGCACAAAACCCAGAAAGTAATGTTAAACTTCTAAAATCACGTATTGAAGATTATGAAGCTTATTCACACAGTTTTCTACAGGGATGAAGTAAAGAGCCTCAGAAAGTACCAAGACTATGGTCACAGTAAGCTGATACAGAAAAGGGAACCTGTTCCAGTGCACGTTTTGTCTCCCAGGTTGCGCATCCCTTCACCCTCTGCACAGAAGCCAACAACCATGTGAAATCTGTCACCAATTCGATGAGCAATAAAAGCACATTAATTTTTTTGGTGTGTAGGTTACTCATCAGATCAATAAGCAAAGTAGAAAACTACAGACATGTGACTGCCAGATCCAGAAAGGATGCAGTGAAGGAGGTTGGCTTTTCCTCCTGGGGAGAGACCAGGGGGAAGAAAGCAACCTGCTGTTTTAAGACATTGAGTTTAACATGAAAACGTGGCTCAGTCACACTCCCTTCTGGCTGTAGCTGAAGCAATTTATAAGATGACTGTCCTTTGTGCTTTCCACTGACACTTTGCCAGAAGTCACCAGCCCCAAAGATGCACAGGTGTAACTGAAAGTACCAACCCTGCGCCTTCGCTGGTGCTGCCGAAACAATACAGCTTAGCTGGAGTATCTTTGTTAGCAGGATTTTTCCAACTTCAACCACTTTAACTTTGATTAGGCAACCAAATGTACATAATGTTACACCAGCAAGTTTCATATGGCAGATACTCCTGGTTGAGTGGCGAGAGTAATGTTAGGAGATAGGAATAGTAATTTCTAGTCTGCAAAACTAATGCATTTTTTTTACTTGCAGCAATGATAAAAGCAAAATACTTAGGCAGGAAGACACTTACGCTAATACCTGAATCACTACCAAGAACTGATTGAATTACATAATTCCATTATCTTATTTATAAACTAACCTACAAACAAGGGCTCATCATAGAAATAATTACAGAAACACTAAAACTTCATTAGTAAATGGTCAGAATGTAATAGCCCTGTAATATTTGTGCCTTGTTTATCTTTGAAGATAGCATGTAGCACGGCTGCACGAACGCAAACACCCGATGCTGCCAGGAAGCCCTGACCTACATCTCACCACCTGCTTGCAAACTATGGGTTTACACTACACCAGCCCCGCAAACAGTACAAGAAATCCCAGATCAGATCAGGCCTGAGAGAATTGCAAAGTATTTCTGCTGCCAGATCAACAGCGGTTTCTAGCAAGACTTCGCTGCGATAGAACCACCGCTGTTTCCGCAGAAATCTAAAAGGAAAATAAGTCATTATTAGGGAAAAGACTAATGTAAAGCTTGGAGCTAAACTCTTAAATCTTTTAATTGTTTCCCAATGACATCTTTTCCTCCTTGGTAACTCTCAATTAAGCTGTTTAATTAGAACAGAAGGACCCAGCAAGTGTGAACACCTCATTTCTACAGCAGACCTCAAGTGCGTGTCTGACTGTAGCCAGACCATGGGGCAAGTTCCCCCCATTACGAAGTTCCTTAGAGCGTTACTGCACTGACGAGCAACATTCATTTCAAGAGATAAATTCAAACAAAATCTTCTGCTTCTCAAGATCTGAAAACTACCACTGCCAAGTCTTGCAAATTACTAATACTCTGACACTTTTAAAAAAATTCTCTGATATTCTTGGGCAGAAGCTTTTAAGTGCTTAACTGTTCTATTTAAGATAGAAAGAAATAAAGTCACAGAAAAACGTAGCAAAGGCTATTGAAACAGTGGAGAAGTGTTAAAGCACCTTGTGACTCACTATAAAAAGATAATAAACTAAATGACAGAAATTGGCAAACAATGAGTTAAAAATAAATAAAGCATATTACTATTCATTATCTTTTTATTGCTAGCAGACATAAGAGTTAGTGAGACCAATTTAAATGATCTAATGAAGCAATTTTTCTTCTGTGAGTTACACTGACTAGAAATAAGTATAAAAAATAACATAGAGCTTTTGTAACAGTATGGGCAGTTGATCACGTTCTCATCTCAGAAAAAATAATAATCAGAATTTCCTGTTCTTTTTTACTAGTAAATTTGGAAACAGAGAAAAGTTAACTGATTTTCCCATCCTGGATTATCACAAATTTTCACGCAAATTTAGACAGAACAGCACTTGCAGAATATGCATGTACATTCTGCTCTGAGCTTTTTTTCCCCCCATTCATAAATAGATTATTTGATTAAAACTGCCATATATTATTTCGATAAGAAAAACAGACCTATTTCATTCTGACACTACTCTATAACATGTAAAAAAAGTGTGAAAATGTTGATGGGTTTGTCAGGTTTCCACATCCACGTTTAAGCGTCCCAGGAGAGGCTGCAAACGGACCAAAGGCCAGAACTGCAGAAACAGGAGCTAAGAGAGCTTCACCCAGCCCAGCCCAGTATCCAGCTGTCTTCTCTTCAATGCCTCAGAACAACTAATGCCAAAATATTAATTGCTTTCAGTCACCATGCTTCATCCGTGCTACTTTTTCAACCTCAACTATATCCTAACTCATATTTGAGAATAAAAATACTGTTCTAAAATGAAATTTCCAAGAACAGCACTTTACCTTTGTGGTTTGTTTGTGTTTTTTTTTAAATGAGAAACTCTGAAATATATTTTCATAACTAAAATAAAGATGGTTGAGCATTACATAGCACAGTATCAATCCAAAGAATAAGTGCTGCATTTAAGTTCTGTACAAATCAGTTCCCAAGGTCTCAAGCTATTCAAGCTACATAGTCAAAAAATAAAGTATATTTAAGAACTACTTATGAAAAAATGTATACTAACAAACCTGGATGGATTTTCAGGAAAATTTAAGCCACATCAGGAAAAGTTACATACTACTGGGAAAAGAGATACTATGACAGAAAGCATCAGGCTGCTAGGCTCAACTATAAATCTATCATAGATAAGGGTGATATATTGGGTCAGACCCAGACCTAAGATAAAAGACAACAAGATCTGTAAGAGCCATTCTTCTCCCACTCTCTTGTGCACAAACTTTACTCCTGGCAGAAAGTTCAATTCCTAGATAAGAAAAAGCAACCAACTCATTTTGATCCCAAAGTTTCAGTTCACCTTTTAGATGAAGCCAAAGTCTACAAGAACCCTGAAGGTGAAGAATTAAAATTTAAACATGTTTTTAGTGCTGGATGCTGGACTACAAGTCTGTGATCTGTGGAAAACCCAGGCAATGCAATGGAGCTGAACTACTCTGTGCTATTTGGAGCATCCCAAATGTTCAGTGGACATGCTTATGAAGAGTTCTACAGTGCAGCCCAGAAGCAGCAGAGCCATATGTAACTGTGGCCTTGTTACCACTTAGTGGACAGATGCTTCATAGCTAAAATGGTAAAAACCTTCACCAATGCTGCTCCCAGGGAAGGCATCGGCAAGTAAACCAGCAGCACACGTAAGCCAAAGGCAGGATAAATCATACATGTGTAACACATTAGAAAGCAACACACAACAGTCTACACCATTAAATATTAGCAGGACACAGAAGGAACAGAATGAACGTCCTCCTTCTACCCCATGATAGCAGGAGACATTCATGAGGGCAATAAAGTTACATCCCCTTTTGTCTGGATCCAGAATAAATCTGATCAAAGTTTGGGGCAAGCTGATGTGATTTCATACGCAGGGTTCTTGGACTGGACATGAGTGAACATTCAGCAACTCAGTAATGCTCAAACTCGGGTGTTAAGAGTAAACATTCCAGTTTGGCTTTGTGCTTGCAGTTGGGCAAGGATGAGCATGGGACAATTATCAGCTCTTTAAACAAGTAAGCATCTAAGTTATTTTTAAAAATTCAGAAATTAGTTAACAGATTACGGGTAATCACAGATGCAGTTAACTCTTAAGAGCAGAAGAGCACTTAAGGAACATAATAGCCCTGCAAACATAAATGGCATATACAACAGCAAATCCAACCACACAGCTGAAGAAATATGAGCTGAGATACCCATATCTTCCTGTGCTGACAGAGGTCAACATACTACTTGACTAGCAGTGGGTAGTATAAAAACTTGTCTTCTAAATCTATTTTAGATGCAGTTTAAAAGAATGGTTTGTATGTAATTTAAGAAATGTGGTTGTCATGGAAGCCAAATCTTTCTAAGCCTTTAAAATCCTCAATTCGCTCCCTAAAATAAAAATTACTGCATATCCCTTATCCTTTCCTTTAAATTCAGTAGATCTGGTTTTCATCACAGCACAGCTTGCATTCCACAAGGGCCAATATCACTGGCTTACATAATAGTAAAACCAACCTTGACACAGACAGCACTAATTAACAGACATAAAAACAACTCAAGCAGCCACACAAGGCAGACTAATCCTTGCTGCTACAAATGCCAAAGACATCTCAACTAGCACTTCGTGTGTGTTTGCGCGTAGGTGGAGCAATCAGTCATTCATCCCAACCTTGCACATGTAAACAAGAAAATGCAATACATGAAGAATAGAGATTACATCTTACCTCATTTAAATGCATGAGGAAAAAAAACAACAACAACAAAAAAAAAAACCTGATGATAAAACTCTAAACACTTATATCATTTTTCCCACTGAATCCTAAGTTAGTAAAATAATTTTAAACTATCAGTCATACAGCCAGCTTGGCAAACAGAAAAATAGGTTGAGCACAATTCATGACATGACCCCAGGCTTCCCCCAAACAACAGATGCTGCAGACTGACAGCCCAATCCATTGTCATCACAGAGCCAACAAATCTGATAGATCAACCACGGAAAAATTCCCCAGCGCAGAGGAAGCCTCCGCCATATTAACAATTCTGTCCCGCTTTCTTCAAGAGCCTTGCTCCTTCCTTCACCCCTTGAACTGGATGCACGCCAGGAGAAAGAGGGCTACGAGCAATCAAGGCACAAGTTAGAGTAGCCCTACGGCTCTTCATGCTTTTGCAGTGCCACCAGAATTGGCATCCCAACAAAGGAAATGCTTAAGGCCTCATTTTTCGCTATAGTGGATCTTGTGCCAGAAAATTCTTGGGAAAGCCTAAAATTGGTCTCCAAAAACTTAAAGCCTAAAGGCCGTAATCAAGAAGAACCAAACATGTACCTTTTTCAATTAGCATTGTAAATTATCGAAGTGGAAACATTTTAACTTGAAAACTTTCTGCTTACTTTGTTACAAGGATTGATACTTGAATGTGAATTCTTCCCAAAACATTTTAGTAGTATCTTTTCATTTATCCATAACCACGGCAGGCTGTCCAACGTCCAAATGCAATCCTATCTCAAAATCAACATCTGCTCATAGTTCCCCAAAGTATTTTTCAGTTTAGAGTTTCCTTCCCTCTTTCCCCACCCCAAAGTGTGTGGTTCAAGAAAGAAAGGAAGACATGGGAAAACCAGTTTGCTTTTGGAGAGCGATTCTTGATCAAATGCTTTGGACTAAGGACTGTATAATTCAAAAAAATCAATGAATATATCATATGCTTGCCTTAGTTTTACAAAATGTAATGTTGCATTTATATTCTGACAAGACACAGAATTCTTGCACAAAGAAAGAGATTTCTAACACACAAGGCATTCTCTCAACAATAAATCAAGAAGCTTCCTTTTTTAAACAAATGTAGGTATATTGCTCATGATAATTACTGAGAACTTCTCAACAGAATTAAATTTAATGTAAACAGAACACACTATACCAATGCACTTCAATGCCAGCCAGAAGAACTCTTTATCGTAAGAGTACACTCTCACTCTATAAACAGGATTAAAAGCTATCTGCCACCAAATGGATTTCAAACTCTCATGCCGGCACACAGTCCCTCTGATTTTAACAAGATTCTGACCTCACAGCCTCAAGACTGAACACCTAATAACTCCAAAATTTAAATCAACTTTAATCATGTTAAAAAAGCTTCAGACACTTTACTCTTGTATTACTTTTAAGAAAAAAGCAAGTACTATGTAAAGTACATAGTACAAAACAAGCAGTTCTTTTCTAAAGCAGATATGAAATTGATACACGAAGCACACAGAAGTGAATCACAGCGCAGTACATACATTACCCCCCCACACAAATTAAGGCTACCTAATTAATTGTTTTGAGACATCTCCTTACCACCCACCAGCTCACTCTGAAATAACTAATTCAATTTTCATTTACTGGGTAAAGTTGCCACCACACTATCCACACCCACATCCGACTCATATAAACTGTCTTTTAATAAGCAGAATCCAGCAGAGGTCAGAAATGGCCCGAGACAGGAAATGCCTGGGTGTTTTCCATTCAGGCACTGCAGATTACTCTTCTACATGAAGACAGCCCAGGTCTAGGGTCATGCCGTTGTACAAACTTAATTTTAAATCATTTTCTGCTTAATCTGCACTATTACTCTTTGAAGATACTGTAAAAAGGATCTTGGAAGCTTACGTGTTCGGCTGCTCTAGTGGCATTTGTATTTCATAATATTTCTGCTAAATCTAATTAACTGTTATATACCTTCTGGTTTTGACATTCTCACGACGTAAGAAAAACAAACCATTAAAATACATTAATGAAAACTCAAACCAGACGTTGTTCAACTCCATAGCCTCCATCCAAAGCGGAGTGCATCATTGCTTCCCTTTTAGCATATCAGTAGGAAAGAGCAGCTTGCAATGTGCAAGAACAAGATGAGGAACGTGAGAACACAAAGCTTTTTTGCACCGCACACCCGGAATACAACATGCCTGACCATTGCCCTACGGTACTAATTGATCACACAAGTGTTTTAAAAAACGTCTCCTGAGTGTCTCCTAGTGAGAAGTGAAGTGCATCAACAGGATGTTATTTTAAAAGGAGCAATAATTGCCAGGGAATTAATAACTTGGACTTATGCAACACTTATACAGCCAGTTGGAAACACTAAACCATGAAGTAATTTGCATCCCCATCTCTCAGCAGGGCACAGATGGAGACTTGCAAAAAGCCAATCCGCAGGTCAGCACATTCAGGAGGTAACAGCAGTTGCAAAGAGCTCCAGGCATCACAACGCGAGCCCACTTTGTGCAATTTATTCCTTTACTTATTTATGCTTAAAAAAAAAAAACCTGCACCTTCTGACAAATACCGATTGCAACATGGCCAGGAGCGATACCCCAAGACCCTGCTGTTCTGTCGCTGCGCCGGAGCGAACCCAAGGACCCGGTTTTAAGCAGGGCTGCCGGGAGCAGGAGGGACCCTCGCTGCAGGCGGCGGGGGCTTTATCGCTGCGGCTCGCAAGAGCTCAGGAGCGGGGGTGACGCTGCTGTCCCCGAGGGGTGGCCGTGCCAGTGCCCCAGCAGCACCCGCCTGCTCCTGCTGCTCAACCAAGGGGAAGGGGGGAGGAAACGATTTATTTTTAATTGCAAAGCACCCACAAAACACTGCCTTACCCACCGCAGCCACTAGAGATCCCTTATCGCGGCACCGTCCCGCTCGGTGGGCGCTTTCCAGCAGCGCTGAAGCAGAAGACGGAGCTTTTGCATCCCAAAGGGACCGGGGGAAGGAGGGAGGGAAAGGGGAGGGCTGGGGGGTGGGAAGGTTAAAATCGCACCCCCAGCGAGGCAGCGCTCCCGAGGCCGTGCCCAGCGGGCAGCGCCAGAGCCCTGCCAAAGGGGCGGCGGGCACTCACACCCCCCGGCCCGCCCCACCAGCCGGCGGCCCGCGGCGCTCTCCGGCTGCACGGAGCTCCCTATTTGGCAGCGCCCGGCTACTGACCTCCCCGGCGGCGGCGGCGGCGGCTCCTCCATGGCGGCAGCAGAGACCAGCGCGGCGACGTCTCTCATGCATGCACCGAGGCCGCCATGGCGGCGGATCCCAGTGCGCGGCCCGGCCTGGCCCGCTGCGGCGCCGGGGGTGCAGCGAGGAGGAGGAGGGGGGCAGGAGGAGGGGGATGTCTCTAGCCAGCTGCAGGGACCCGGCCGCGCAGAGCCGCCCGCGCGGCCGCCATCTTGGAAACAGCCTCGCAGGGCAGCGAAGCCGGGAGCATCGCTACGGCGGGCGAGGAGGGACCGGCCGAGCCACAGGCGCTCGCTCCGGCGCGGCCGGGCGGGGAGAGGCAGCGGGGCGTGGGCTACCCCCGCCCCTCAGGCAGGCGGCGGGGACGGGGCTGCGGGGCCGTGGCCGTTCCCTCTCAGACGGCGGCGGGGGCGGTTGTTTCCCCGCCGTCCTGCAGCCGGGAGGGGCGGTGTGTGTCCCGGCGCCGGTGGAGGCGCGGCGGGAGCTGGCGGCCGGCGCCGGGCTCCTTTCCTCAGCCGCGACAGGACGGGTCGCCGTTACCGACCGCCGGGGGGGGGTGTGTGTGTGTGTCTGTGTGTGTGTGTGTGTGTGTCTCAAAAACTGCCAAGTTGGCACGACTTGAGCAGCCAGGGGTAGAAGAAGAACCTGGCCACTGAGAGGAAGGTGGTGACCTCGGCAGGTGCCGGCGCCCTGCAGCCCGCTTGCCTGGTGGCCGGCTGAGGCTACCACGGCCTTCTCCAGGGAGACCAAAGGCATCAAAAGCCCCTCTCCAGGTGCCTGTGGGGAGGGGGAAGAATGAGCAGGGGTGCTCGTAGCTCTGCAGGCAATAAATAAATAAATAAGCAAGTAGGCAGGCATCATTTGCTCCACGGCGTAGGGAGCAACTTGTCTCGTTTCATAAACCCAGACTTTCTAAAACCTCCAGCAGCGCTGGTTATCGGCCTTGGGCAGAGAACTGGAGCCACGTTATCCGTTTGGAAATGGAGGGAGGAAAAATGTAATTTCCTGATCTAGAAGCTTGGCTGGAGTACCAGGGTTTACGCCCTTGGAAGGCAGAAAAGTGCCATGAGGTATTTAATGGTTACAATAGGTGAGAGAGAGCCTCATCCATCGGGCTGGAAGCAGGGGAGCAAACCCTGGCATCAGGAACGCATACACAAACAGGAGATGTTATTTCTGAAGAGTGAAATTGGAACTTGGACTGGAATCAATGGGAGATCCCGCTTGATGCGCAGTTCCTTCATTAAATTAACTGTACAGGAAATTCACACAGGTTTCTAGCCTAATACTAAAGTTCAGTTTTAAAGTCACTGTTCATGATATAAAGTTGTCCATGTACCAGTCCAAGTTTAAGAAGTTTCTACAAATTGGTTTTAACAGGCCATTTGAAATAAGTAAATTTTTTTAAAAGCTGAAGTGAAGATGTTTCAACTATACATTTGTCATCGTAATAAACAAGTGCATTAAAATGTGGGACCAGGTGAACAACATTATCCAGGAAGCCATTTCCTTGGTTTTTATAGCTCAAAAAAAAAAATACCTGTATCATCATAATCTGGATGTTTGTGACATTTAAACATCAAGACATTCAGCATTTATGTGCAGAATTATTACTTAAGATTACCTCTTAATGGTAGAAAAAAAGCAGTGTTGAGCACATTAATGATGTTTGGTCAAATACTTGAACCCAAAACCAAAAAACAGTTCTAAAGGCAGATGCAAACAATACATTCTTACTCATTTGCTATTGTGATCTAAACATAGAAACTATAGATGAAGAAAGTCAACATAAGAAATTCTGAAGTGCTAACCTAATAAATTACTTATCATCTCCATAAAACCACAAATTCTCTAAAGCAAAGCTACTTATTTTACAGTATGCACTTCTTAAAGTATGATTGCGATTGCAGATAACAAAGGCTCAATGTCATTGATGAAATAATTGCATAGCAATGGCTTTTAGCATTTTTTTCAGCTATGTTAAGGATCGTTATCTGACAGCATCTCTTCAGGCATTTGCAGGGCGGAGAAGTCTTTATGTTTAGCAATCACAGCAAAATTTTTAAGCTTCTTTGCTTCTTCAATCAAAACAATCAGTGTAGTGGTATGGTAGAAGCCCAGAGTTTTTATTAACTAAGAAAAAAAGCATCTGATACTGCCTTTTGCCACAGATGTGATGGCACGGTGGTGTGGATGCGCAGACATCTCAGGGGCCCTTGGCAAAGGTGGAAATTGGGACTGCCCGCTGCCGCTACTTTCTGTAAATATTAAGACGATTTACGGAAGCAAGTTGGG
The DNA here is from genome assembly GCA_026546715.1 of Gallinago undulata. Classification (NCBI taxonomy): domain Eukaryota; kingdom Metazoa; phylum Chordata; class Aves; order Charadriiformes; family Scolopacidae; genus Gallinago; species Gallinago undulata. The sequence continues at coordinate 49,212,762 of JAOTQQ010000023.1, forward strand.
GTTCACTGCAGCCTCACAAACAAGGAGGTCCAGAACAAACTTCTCTGCATGCCTCTTCCCCTTTCCCTGTAGGGCAACCCGGTATATTGGGTTGCATCACAATCTTGTGGTGTACCATAGAGAGCATGCTAAAAGTACAGATAACTGGCCAAGCAAAGCAAAGCTCTAAGTTTGATGCCACGGTAGTTCTTTGTCTGCTATAGGCCGTTGTGAGCAACATAGCTCCTGGTCTTAAGGAGAAAATTGTAAGAGGAGGGGTTTATGAATGGCCAAGAGACAACTTGGACGGGAAGGAAAAGAGATGCAGCAACATGTAGGGCTGATAGTACAGGAAAAAGCAGATGTCATAAGACTATCAGCGCCTATATAGAGATAACAGCAAAGACAAGATTTAAAGAAGTTTCAGAGGTCTTACAGAAATTGATATGCAAAAAAATCTTTTAATTATTTTTGTCTTCTTTTAAGAAATGTATTTTTATTTCAAAGACTCCCTGACTGCCAGTTTTTGAGTCTAAGTATATCAAGAGAGCACAGGTACATGGAAATTGATAAATTAAATTGTTCACTCTGGTTCCACTACTGGAACAGAAAAAGAAGGCACAAAATTAAAACAGATGTCACAATAAATTATGTCCTAAACTGTCAGAAAATTGAGTTAAAAATATTAGTAATGTTAATGGATTTTATTGCCTGATGTTGCAAAATCATGACCCAAAAATTCTAGATTTAAAAAGAAAACAGGCAATTGTCAAAATAGACAAACTTTTTTTGAGTTCAGCTTCTGTTTTCTGAAGTTTGAGGATAAATTTTCTTCTTTTTCTCACCCACCATGTACAGGTACTGCAGTCACTTAGGATTTGCTTTGTATTCCATGTTTTTATTATACCAACAATCCTAGAACTTGCAATAGAAATTTAAGAGATGGAAATAGAATTCTGGAACAGAAATAGGTCTTTCAAATAGTTTGGTTTTAGTTTCTACTGCAACTACCCTTTACATTTCTGTCTACTGCTGGGACATCGATTCTGATATTCTCCTTTCATCACAAGTATCAGACTGGGTTGTACATGCAGCTCTGCTTTTGTCATCAGTGAGCTCTACAGCTCTTTTTTAATCCAAAAAATACTAATGAAGCAAAAGAAAGATTAGGTCCATGTAGGTAATTAAATATAAGAATATCTTTCAAAATCTTTCTCCCAGGACTCATATAAGGCCAAACTTTTTTTTCACATTATGAATGTTACGCAGAATAAGGCACAACTTGTTCTGTTTTTTAACCAGTTAATGAAACGTAGTAATTGGATGGTTCTTCACTCTGAACTACACGCAAAAATGAAATTCTCAACAAAAAACAGCTTTGTAGATTTAGTTTTTCCTTCCAATAAATTATTTATTTTAATTCCACTAAAAGCTGTTAAAAGTAAAATCAAAGTTAATTAGATGTAGTCCCACTTTCAGCAGTAAACACTGGAAAGCAGCCTATTAGCTATAGCTAGTCTACATCAAGTTAAATGTGCTGAAGATAGAATTTACATTTTTTTCTTGGTTATAGGTTAGAAATACTCTTCTAGAATGCAATGCAGAGTAAAACATGAATAATACCTGCATTTAATATCTATGACAATCTGACACCATTTCTTTCTTAGGTAGATATTGCAGCTAGCTATTCCAGAATCAAAACAAAATACCAAGACGTATTTCTACCTGGAAATATGCAGATTCCTCCATCTACAGTTTTGTTGCTTTCACAGGAGATCAGGTTGGGGTGGGGTTTTTTTTTTGAAAGAAACCAAACTCAGTTTTCAATGTCGTATAGCTTGAGCTTTCCTGCAATTGATTGGAAGTGTGAACCTCTGAAAGAAACTAAGGAGTTGTGCTGTATATATCCCTGTTCAATCACCCGTTACCGCCGTGATTCATTCACTTCAGAAGCTCGCATGAGAGCTGCCAAAGCTCATTCAGCAGCACGGTGTAACACCCATGCTCTAACAGGAGCCAGCCAGCTTGACAGAGGTAGAGTATTTCTGTCTAAACACTGTCATCTCACATGCTGTGTGTCAGATCACATAGGGCTTGATATCATTAACTCATCACTATTAAAGGAGTATTTGTTAGTAAGAGTAGCATGAGGTCAGAACCATTCCTGGGATTATTGTCTTATCACCTGAAGTGGGTATTTATTTTTTTGATACTTCCTGTCCTAAAAAGCAAGTGTGTGTAACACCGCCTCTGACATTATTAAAATAGCGTGACCCACATAAGAGACGTGTAAACCTCAGTTGTGCTCGAAGCAGTATATGCTTCTGCTGTGTAAAGCTTGTCTTTGGGCTTAGTGTCTGCAAAGTTGGGCATAGCTAAAACCGGTGGCTGGTGTTCAAAGGTACCTAGACACTGAAGATAAAAGTGATTGACCTTAGATAGAAAAAGGCTGAAAATGTTTCTGAGTCAACACGTGTTGAGAAGAAGAAGGAGAAGCGGTGGCTGAGGGGAGACCTCATTGCCCTTTACCACTACCTGAAAGGAGAATGTAGAGAGGTGGGGGTTGGCCTCTTCTCCCAAGTGAACAATGACAGGACCAGAGGAAATAGTCTGAAGTTGCAGCGGGGGAGGTTTAGATTAGATATGAGGAAGAATTACTTTACCGAGAGGCACTGGAGGAGCCTGCCCAGGGAGGTGCTGGATTCGCCATCCCTGGAGGTATTTAAGAAAAGTGTAGACATGGCACTTCAGAGCATGCTCTAGTGCCCAGGATTGTTGGTTTGTGTCTGTTTGTGGTTGTGGGTGGGTTTATTTTGTTTGTTTGTTTGTGGTTCGACTCAATGATCTCAAAGGTCCCCTCCAACCATGAAGATTCTGTGATTTTGTGATTCTGTGATGTATTGTAACGGTCTCTCACAACAGACAGTAGCTTATGTCTCTCCAAGAACTGACTTTGGATCTGTGAAAATAAGCGCTGCTGAATTTAGTGCTACAAGAACTTGATTATCAACAACAGAGTAAGCTTGCTTAAAGCTAGCTTGTCTCCTGCTAAATCACACTGTAATTCTTTCCCCAACTGTATAATAGCTGCAGGACATTTATAAACAAGACCAAGATCATTGAAGTGCTTGTTTGCATTTGTGTTCAATATCGTAATTTCATGCTCAAAGAAGCTCCACTGAAGAATTGGGGCCCATCCACTGAGACCATGTTTGTAGACCCAGACCATATCCATCTGTTTTCTGTGTGTGCCTGGTGGTGCAATCTAGTGCGTCATTTCATGCAAACTCTCCATGTTTTCAAGCATCTTGCAAGTTTGAACACTTGCTTATATTAAAAGTTTTAAAGTGATGCTATTTATTTTCATCAGTCCAGAAAGCAAAAAATGTTCCAGACTGTATATTTTAAAATATCTGGTTGTGCATCTGAGATTCTTTCTATATCTGCCTTAACAGCAGCTGCGTTATCCCAGGAGAAAACAGCTGTGAGATCTATATCAAAGTTCCCTGCCTAGGGTTATCTTCTGCAGCTCCTGTCCATCTCCTCTCCTTCCAACAGCTCCTTCTAGAAAGTGTGAGTAGTCACAGAATCCTGCAGCCCCTTACCCCACCAGTTCCTGGCTGTTCCATCAGCTGCCTGGAGTTATAAGCAGCCATGAGAAAATTTTAATCTTCATTTAATGTTAATCCCTGCAAACATTTACATACACATCAGTTCACTTACATAACAGGCATGCTGAAATCAATGGGACAACCCTGTCAGAGCAGTTACTCATATATAAAAATGTTCGTACGATCCATTTCCTCCTGCTCTGAATCATCTGGAATAATTTAGCACCCACAGCTTCGCAAGGTGAGTTTCGTGGTGTAAACCTGTTGATGGCTCAATTCCAGTGAACAGAAATAGGAAATAAGGTATTCTCCACTTGTTGTGATGCCCCCCTAACTAGAGGATAGCAAGACAGTATCTCATTCTACAACTCCCAGCTGTCTCCAGTTTTGCAGTTCTTTCAGTTTTTATCTTAAACCTCCATTTCTGCCCACTTCATTACTTAAAAAAGATGTTACCTCGTTGTGAACATAACTTTTTTCATCCTTCTAAATACTTACACAGTTCCTACAGATTAAAACACTCTAAAAAGATAATCACCCGCCACTTGACATTATTTCAATGCATTCAGAGTTTTTTTATTCTCATTTGAGTCTTATTGACCCCTATCATTTCTAGAATTGTGTTGCATTTCCTCTTCTTCACAGGTACTGATGCTTATTTTAAGACACATCCATGCTAGGAAACATAGCATACAGCACTTGAAATAACTGTTGAATGATGTGAGCTGATCTGCTTTCCTGGCAGCAGCAGTGTCTCCAGCTACAGCCAGCTGAGGAATCCAGTTTATGACCCTTATATTAGGGAGCTGAGATCCGTGTGACATTCTCTGCTGAGCAGCTACAGAAGAGGTGGCCTCCACGCACTTAGCACCTCTGTGAGGCAGTTCGGAAAGAGTCATAGATGGTAGTTAGGAATGACACTACTTCTGAAAGCTTCCTAGACAAAAATAATAGAGAACCATAAAGAACAGTGCTGGAATCTCTGGAAGAGCTCTGATAAGCTGGACAGCAAAGCTTAACAGCTCCTTCCCCCATTTTTCCTTCTTTTTTCTTCCCTCCCCAGAGACCTTCAACCAAGGAAAACTTTTATATTCTATAGGATTTTAAAGTCTTTTTTCCCTATCCATTTTGTATGATGGAGTTCACACATCCTTTTGTGAAGAATCAGAGCACCACAGATGTGCAGGTATCACACAGCATTTGGCTGCCCTACTCAGTACCTCCCACTGAGATGTGAGATCTCTAGGATCTCCAGGTGCATTATAAATACGTAGTGTTTGTTGCCCATGTGATAAATTATAAGGCAATGTATTATGACTGTTGGTTCGCTTGACTGAGACAGGTTTCTGAACCCATTTCCTCTGACTTTTTCTCTTGTCAGCGTGAGCAGCTCTCCGGTCATCTCATTAGCCAGGAAACCCTCTAAATTGTTTAGGGAGGGTAGTGTTTGTTTGGGACTGAGGAGACCAAGTAGCAGGTAAAGTGGATGATCTAACCATTCCTATTATCCCAGAAGCATAGGAGGGTGGATTAAATAAAAGAAAATGAGTAATCCCAGCAATCTCAACTGTGTCATTTATAAGATCCATAACACATGCAGCCTTTCTCTAAGAGTTTCAGAATTTATTCAGCATGGCCTTCATGCATTTGTGAGTAAGAAGTGATGCTGTATCAAACGTATTTATGCTCATTGCCTTTCTGAAACCTGCCTGCAAGTACTCTACATTTGACCTCTTCTAAGGATGGATATGGGTTCAAATAACATGGATCAGAATCAAAAGCAATGCCAAGCTGACTGTCTGAACCATGACCAAAGTTACTGAAGCATCGTGTGACTTCTGACTTCAGAATTCCCATATTTTCATATTTAAATTTGCAACTGTAATATTTCAGCCCTGGCATGTATGTCTTTTGAATTAGACTACATATTAGCCAAAATAAGAAACTCAGTCATTTAACCAGCTACTCTATGGAGATGAAGTATTAACGTTTACCATGGAATTCAAGGATAAAATTATTTCAGAGTAAATGTTTCTGGTGCAAAGATGGGAAATCAGATTGTTGAGGGTTTTTCTTCTGCGGCTGCAGAATCTTCTTATGGAGCTCTACAGAATTCTATCATTGCAATGAGCACAAATTTTACCAAAGTTACACCTTTTTTCTAAAATCCTCCTTCCTCTCCCCCATTTGCCTGAATAATGCTCCATGCACCCATCACAGTTGCAGAGGCTGCACAGAACCAGCAGAACCACCTCTGTAGATGACTTGGAAAAGTTTTGCCTTTGCCGTTGGATGCCCAGTGGAGATTTACATATGCTTGTTAATCCTATTATCTCACACACGGCAAAACAGTTCCTTCTTTTTTAGTTGTTGATGGGAAAATATGTTACAAATGAAATAGAATCTAATTTTACTGTGCTGGCTAATGTGATTTAGATTTACCCATGTAACCATGATGTTTCTGAAAAAGGAAAAGAAATTTTGTGAAAATTTGAAAAATATTTTTAGGTTTTGTTTCAATGTAATTATTTTTTATTACCATAGCAATAGCCTTAGTGAAAGTATGAGAGGGTGCATCATTTTGCTTTTTTTCCTGGGCTCACAGTTTTCCAAAAATTTTCACAATGAACCAATACTTTCCAGATTCAGAGAATTCTGAATCCAGATTCTCCATCCAAGAAAGGTTTTTGTCAAAATTTGGACAAAATGCATTTAATAATTTGGAATCCCATTCATGTTCTTTTATTCCTAAGAAAAAGAAAAAAAAAATGATTGTTTTCCTTCTTTTTCCCTACAAATCAAAATTCCAAAAACTCCAGTGAAGTGGCATCAAAATAGTTCAGGTGAAGAGCATGTGAGAAAAAAATCATTTGCCAATATAACCATGCATAGGTAGGCAATCCATGTGAAAATTCTTCTCAGTCTAAGGCCAGCAAAGTTAGTGCTTTGCAATCACTACCATACTAATGCTCAGGGAAAAGCAGAATAGCAGAGAAATAATTATTTCTAGTGCATCTGCCAAAGGAAAGCTCAGTAATAGAATCTGAGGCAGCAGTGTCTGTTAACAAGCATTAGATGTTTATATTGTTTTGGCTTCAGAGATGAAGTTCCTATTATCCCTACAGGTATATAGTCAGTCTCATCAATATATGACAGTGAAATCACCAATACTATGACTGTTTTGCTTGAGATAAAACACAAAGTGATGTCACTGATTTTTAACCAATTAGAATGTTAAAATATTACATAACTTGACCATAACTTGTAACTTTATTCTGTTTTTCTTAGCACTGTGAATGCTTTTGAAAATGCTCTTTTTTACAATATGATTGCTATCAGCATCTCTGGATGGATTTCGCTATGACTGTGAGGGTACAATGGGCTTTGTTTTTTAAAAAGTAGCTATTTTAACTCTAAATTGCACTCTGAAGCCATTCAATTCCACTGCAGTCGCTCTCAGCTGCGGTGATAATCAGAAATACAACCAAAGATGTCAAAATTTTGTTAGTTCTGGTTTCTATTGAGGGAAAACGGAATGAGATGTTTCTATTGAGGGAAAATGGAATGAGATGAGTGCGTTGGAAGCTGAGGATCTGCCATTTCCCAGTTCTTCCTCTCTTACAGGCTGCATTCAGCTACGGCAAGTTTGAGCCCTTTTTCTGCTGTTCATAGATAGTCTGAAGTCTGTGAGAGAATTTTTCTTTCACCCTTACTCCCAGCAGAGACACCATTCAATGAGGCCTACTACTTAGCCTAGACATTAAGAGACTAACACGAAATATACCAAAGTCAGTTAAAAGACTCCAGCTTTCTAATTACCCAGGGATGTTGCAGCATACAGAGCTAGGGAAAGAATTCTTATCTGCAGATTCGGCACCCAGTTTTCAACGAGGCGAGCACACATTATTCTGCCAGTAGTACTGGAGAAGGACTGCTGACTAGAGCTTGCTTGTTCACCCGTTGGGAGCATTCAGTATGGGTCAGTTACAAAACTTCATCACGTTGCATAACCGTAACCTGCCCGAGATGAGATCACCGGATTATTTATCTTCTAACCAGCTCTTTAGATGGACACTAACTCTTTAGATAGTTATTTGAGCTATAGCCCATCTGTCTGAGGTGGTGTCTCATTGTCTTCATTAGATGTAGATGATTACTTATGGAATGTGAAGATATTTATTCTCTAAGCTATGGAAGATGACTCTAATACATACTATATTTCTAAAGGGACAGTTAAGGTTACTATAGGAATAGGACTGCTATGCTTACCTGGATTTAAAATTTCAAGAATAACACTTCAGTTAACATTTTTTGCATTGCAACCTTTCCTCTTCAACCATTTTGTGATGAATCTCATAAATACTTTTCAATTACAAGCCATCTCTGATACAGAAAGTTCATTGGGAAATACAACTATTTAAAAGCAGAAAGCACCACAAAACTTTTGGTATTATATATCATTTTGTAACAAATTGTGGCTTTTTTTAAAATCACAGATTTTAAATAAGTAACAATTGGAGATAAGAAGTGTTATTCTAAAGTATCATTCACGCTGCTGTTAAGTATCCACTTCTGCATATTAAATTATAACTCCCTGTCAGAAAAAGGTGCACAAAGAAGGTCTATATGGATTCTCCTCCTTTTCAAAGCTGTGTAATTTCTTACTAATGGAGTTTTACAGCCAGGCTGATCATACAGCCTTTTTTTTATTATTATTTTATACCTGGACTGTAGGTTAATTGTTTTAAGAAACTTTTAAAGAACAATTAACATTAACGATGTCTTTTGATTTTGTACTTCAAGTGATACAAAATCCCAATATTCAAATTGTATAAATTACGAAGCGTTGCATTTTACATGTCAAATAGACCAAGCTTGTCGTTATTTGGATGTGGTCAGCTTTACTGCACTGCAAGAAGTGAATATGACACCCTTACTCATTTGTACAAAGTCAGACTCTGAAAACTTTAGACTCCTCTGATTTCAACAGTGGTTTTCCCTGTGTGAGGTTTGTCCAACCAAGAGATGAATTGGCTCTGTGCTATTCCCCATTCACGGCACTGCACCCCAGCTGAGCTTTCTGATATATTTTATCGCTCTGCTTGCATTTGAAAATAACCTCTAAGCATATTTAGTGTTGCAAGTACATAAATCTATTTATATCACCAATATTTTTCAGAGTTACATTTCATGCGATGCTTATTGCAGCTATTCCTTGTCCTATCCACAACAGCCTGCCAAACAGAGTGTGGAATAAGAGGATTTAACTATGAAAGGGTCTCTCTTCTTCAAGTAACCAGCTCACATCATAGACTTCAGGAAGGGATTATTTTGCCTACCTCATCATTTGTCTAAAGAGGGTAAGGGCAGAGGTAACAAAAATACTCTCTGATGTAATGCAGTGAATATGAGTCTGCTAGAAAGCTGCAAGTTGTAGGTGTCACAGTCACAGCTTGTAGTGTTGTCAGCACAGAGTCCGGTTTCCTGTGAACTGTAAGGTCAAGTGATCTTTATGGGAATTTAAAACATTTCTGCGTGAGAAGCCAGTAATAAGCAACCAGCCTTTTAAATATGCCATTGAATTCCTTTCCTATTCAATCATTGGCATTTTGGTCCACAGATCAATACTAAAGTGCACTGACAGATATCGTCATATTAGACTATTTGCAATTTTTAGTGCAAACCAGAAGTGAATCTGATTATTACCTTGATATCCACGGAGCTTTATATACATGCATAAATATGAAGATTTAGCATAAATCAGTTGTGCTCATATTGATTGTCAGAGTCTTAGAAGCTGATTATGAAAATGTAGCTATATGCATATAAAAATAAACTGAGATACTATTTAAATGTACGGTGTCTATATTCAGAACTACATAAAGAATCAGCCAGCTACCTACATGATGTTATAAAGCAAATCCCCTAGGTTTTCCAACTGTTATTTTTTAACATACTTCACCCATTGCTTTTATTTATTTGAATTTAGAAATATAACATTGCTGTTGTATAATAGGGGTGGCGGGGAAATTAAGAAATACGCTTAGATAAATACAAATGCAGCCATGAAAGGGCACACCCAGATGTAATATTTAATGGTAGGTTCTGCTCATAATTGTGCTTATATAGAGCAGATGTAGAAAGGGTGGATAGCAGAAACAAGAGGATGCTGTAGGTACTGCACATCTAGTGTAACTTGAGCCTTATACTAACCGGGTTTGAGTGTTCATTTAGCAACGGTTGACTGCACTGAATTTAGCTGATTTTTTTTTCAAAGTAAGAAGCCTGCCTTAAGAATAACGAATTGAGATTTAATTTATGTCATTTATTCTGATGCATTTATGAACCTGCTTCTCACCTCTGTCTATTGCTCGATTTTTCTGCTTGCATGTGCTTGGATTACATGGCACTTTGTTCCAAAGCATCCTCACTCAGAGTGATCATAATTTCTGTTAGATCTGCCTAGCTGAAAAATGTTTCTAGGTGTATTTATACTGGGAGAAACTGGCAGTACTATAAATACAGCTCCAGCAGTACTTATGAGCATAATTGAATCTCTTCCCATCGCAGCATAAAACTATAACACAGCGTGCATTTTTTACCAGTATAACTAAATCAATAATAGAGCTGCTAGTGGCATATATCATAGACACCCATGATTAGCTTACTGTGAGAGTCTCATTTACTGTGCAGACAAGTAGGAAAAAAGTTTATTCATATCAATAAAATAAGATCCAGCTTCAGTGCCAAAGATGCACTTCTTTTTTTTTTTTTTTTTTTTCTTTCTGTTTTTTTCCCCAAGGACAAGAAATTCTGTAAGGATCATACTGCAGTGCACAGTTTAGCTGTTGAATGCTCATCCAGCTGCGTGCTCCCCATCTGCCAAATTTACTATCGGAGCAGTACCTGGATTTCTTCTTTATAAACAAAAGCCTGGATGTTCTCCTTAGGGCCACCAGCAACCCTTGATATTCAAGGTTCATATTTCCTTAAAGTACTAGGTAAGGAAAGACATTTTTTCAAGCCCTTAAGCCCCATCTAAGTAAGAAAGATACATAATGTTAACATTTTTCAATGTAGTTCAAGGTCTTTAATCCGAGCTGGCCTCTTTTGCATTTTCTGTGTGAAATGCAAAAGCACAGAGGGAATTGCAACGTTCAGTGTCGCCGAACATCTTTGCAAGGGCACGTGGCTGTGCATTTAATCTGCATTTGGTAGTGCTAAACCTTAAAGAAAACATTCGCAAAATCAAAGAGCTGCAAATTCAGCTCGGTGACCTGGCGAGAAACCCCTGTGGCTCTGCGGGAGGATAAGGTCACAAGAGAAGGCCAGACATGAAAAAACTTCTTTACAGTGAGGGTGACAGAGCCCTGGAACAGGCTGCCCAGGGAGGTCGTGGAGTCCCCTTCTTTG
>JAOTQQ010000023.1:49224184-49255131 GCA_026546715.1 Gallinago undulata
CCCCCCCCCCCCCCCCCCCCCCCCCCCCCCCCCCCCCCCCCCCCCCCCCCCCAAAAACAGACCCTCTTTGAGAGCTACAGATGAAAATACTCTGGCATTATTGCGGTATTTTTACAGAAATATATTTAGTTAATTTATTTAAGCAAAAGGATGCCCCTGTAGGACAAAACATGGAGTTCTGGAATTCACAAGAGCAAGCAGAAGATAGAAGAGGTATTTGGCGAATGGCTACTAAACCAATAATCAGGTATTACAGTGCTAGGACAAGTTAATTTTCAGCAAAGACCAGTTGAGAATCTTGCAATAGAAAAGGATGCTAAATGTTTTATAGAAGGGAAGCTTGCTCATCTGTACTATTGAAAAGGCCAATGTATTCACTGTGTATTAATTTGGTTTTGAGGTGTTTCCAGGAAAAATACAATAGTGAATAAAGGTTGCCTCATCCACCAAAATATATTTTCAAGTGCTCTTAGAAATGAAACAGTCACCAGCTCTTATGACACTGATTGCTTAAAAATGGATCCTTTCAAGGGAAGAGGGACAATAAACCATTCTTGCAGGAAGTCTCAGTTGCTAGCAACATTGGCCAAGTTTAAAATTTGCTGGAGAGTCGGAGCTGAGGATGTACTAAATCATATTGGGTTTAAGGTTACAACTGGACAAGCAATTTATTATTTTCATTGCACTGAACAAAGTTAGATCCTTGTTCTGCTTATGAGCAGCCTATTAACAGCTTTTAAAATTGCAAAACAAAAAAACCCTCCCAAATGCGTCACAAATTGGAATTACTTGTGAAAAACATTCATCAAAGAAGTTTAAACTAATGCCTGTTGCAAGTATTCCTCGGAGTATTTGACATTTGTGCCATGATATTTGTGTGCTGTGTGACATTCATGACGTGTTTATGCTGCATGAGCAAGCGTCTCTCTCAGAAGGTTGCTGCTGTTCTGCCGTGGGTTGGCTAATGTCACCCCTGTACAGGGAGGCACTGTGCTCCCCTTATATCAGAGCTCTGAAAACAGGGGAAGGTGGGAGATGAATGGTGCCTCAGTCCTCTGCTGCTCTGTCCATTCACTGGTGACATTCCTGGTTTTGATTAGAGAAATTTAATTTCCCAGTATGACATACACTTTGGCAGATAGGCAAAGGAAGTCTCTTGACTGCTCTCAAAGAGCTAACAAGAGGTGAGACCATGATGCAGAAAAATTATTTTACTATGTTTCCCAAGATTACCACTTGTCTTAGAGCATTAGGAAGAAATTTTAAGTCCCAGCTCCAGGAGCCATGTGAATTAGTGGCAAATACAAACTCAGATTAAATTTCTATCTTCAGTTTTGAAGCAAACTGCTTGAAGACACGATCCAGAAATATTCTAAAGTTTCACTAAGCAAAGCAAACAGACAGCAAATAAAAAGGGATCTACATGCTTAGGCCAGCCTTCTCATTCTGGGGACCTGAATCATGACTTCTGAATGCTTGGGTTAGCAATTCTGTATTTAGCAGTGACCAAAATGTTCAAAAATAGCTTCTCACTATTTGTGCAGCTATATTTATGCTTGCTAAAAGCCATGCTAAGCTGCTAAAAAAAGAAACCCAGACCTTGGCAGTTAGCAGGGCATGTCCACAAAAATCAATATGCAACATTGCCTCTTGAATCTTACGTTCTCTACTCCTCAGAGTTTGCCCCCCCACAGTGACAGAGACTGACAGGAGCTGTTCTGAGACACTCCTCCTCCTCTTCTACTACTCTTACTTTAAGTATGATGCATAAAGCAACAGTATGCAAGTTGATTGAACTTCCAAAAGTGGCAGGTTCACCAGGCAAAAAATTGTATTTCGTTTTAAAGTGAAAGCCCCCGTGATCTCATAAACTACGTAATTGGAAAACTGTGGAAAGTGTTTCTTAATGGAACGCAGACAAGCGTTAACCAATTGCCTGCATTTCCTGCTCATCTGCCCCAGTCTGATTAATTTATTGATCTTATCCACTCAATATGTCTTATCTTTTAGACAGTTGTTTCTTTGGGAGAGAAATCATCACTTTCCTTTTCATTTAAGACAACAGAGGATAATCTGGCTTTCACTTGCTGCTTTGTAAGTGTTAAATAAATAACAATTTTGGTCAGTTCCTAGTCTCAGTGTTGTATCCAAAGCTGTAATAGGAAGCAAATGAAGTGCTGGAAATCAATTTGTTTGGGCCTTTATCTGGGAGACTTCCTCATTTCAGTATACAGGGTTTGAAAACTGACATCTGATGTGGTGCAGATAAGTTTTCTTCTCTATCGTATGTGCCTTCTGACATATATATGTATTTTTGATGCAAATTAAGACTGTTATGTTAAAAATCTGTCCCTCCTGTTCTGTGTTGGCAGCCTCAACACTAGAGAAACTCCTTAAAACTTCTCCAGTCCAAATCACATATATGGGTACTTTAATGTCCAGAATCAGAACCTGGCCAACCCTTACTAAGAGAAACAACCATACACTTCTCACCCTTGTGTGGCTTGTGCAAGCGCTGGTCAGTCACAGCTGTACCTCTTCAGGACACCAGCTGGTCCCTATATGCTAGCCTAGGAGAGTGGGGACCACAGGTGGGTCTGTCATTGTATTGATCAGTACAAAAAAACCCCTCTAGCCCCAAAACAAAGAGGACACTATAAAAAGAGAATGTATACTGCTCCCATCAGAACAGGGATCTCTTGTGGGAGACTCTCTCTAAAATAAAACAGAGCAATATTGCAAGATGTTGGCCTGTATACAAGCCTGTGCCTGCACTGTTGCCTTGAAGATACTAGGATGGAAATTTCTCTATGTCTCATTTTGATGTTCAAGTGACTTATTCTGCCTAGAATTCCTGTATGTCCTTCCTTTCTAAAACTTGTAGCATCCTGTCTCTGTGGTGCAAAATCATGTGTTGTGTTATTTGAGCTATTTATTGCTATCTGTACATACCTATATGAACATATTACATATACTTTAATGGGACATGTTTGTAAAATATAGTGGCATATGCAACTCTGGTAATGAATCTAAAGAGTAACAGGTTTAAAACTATGCCAAATGTGTTTTGGATGACTTTATTTGCCAAATTTAGCTAGCTATGTAATGATGTTTTGATAGTTCATGCATGGCAGATTCTTCCACATTATTCAATAGAGCTTAACTTAACTTTTCATTAAGTATGTACAAGATGAACATGGAAGCATCTCTGATTTTTATCTCTCCAATGTCCTTCAGGAATCACCTGTGATTGTTCTGGATTATACAGGAGATGGGCTCTTAGAATCACTCCATTTTACACCATTAGTGTATCAATGAGACGTTAGGATATGTTGCCAAGTGATTTATCCAGGTAGTATCCGAAATTATGATTATTTGTAAGATAAAAAAATATGCAGAGTGAACTATGCCAATAAGTATGCAATGTGACCTGCCACAGCAGTCCTTCTGCCTCAGTTCTCTCAAAGATATTCTGTCACCTGAGCAGCCGCAGTTTCTCCCCACCTTCCCTCAGGGACAGCAAACTGTCTCAGCAGCAGGACACGAAAAAGCAAACAGGCCTGAACCCCATGGGAAACAAAAGGGGGTTTCTGTCCTTCTATGGGTTCTAGCTCTGTAGAAGTGAAATCCTGCTCTTCAGTCAGCTTTCACACCAGCTACCTGGGGAGCCACCCTTTCAAGACTACCTGCAAAAATGATAGTACATTTTTTTTCAGTTGATTTCTTTCAGCCTGATGCTCATATATATATTTATATACAAAAATATTGCAAAGTAGATGTAAAAATTGCAAAATACTTGGCTGTAGTTTTTTGATATTTGCATGTAATGTAGCTCTGTTATTTTACAAAAAAAGACAAAAACCATTTTATTAATGGTAACTGCTATTATGCTACTCAGCTGCCTAATGAAATGCTTTAGAGTGAAATGCAAAACCCACATGCTCTTCCAGAGGATTTAAAAAATGTGATTATAATAACACACAGTCTGTTTGTCAGCCCAACTTCCAACCCTGTACCCAGCAGGAAAAGTCACAGTGAACGTAAGCATGGAAAAAAATATGTAAAAGGTCCTTGCTAGTATTACATTTGTGCATCTGCAGGGACAAGGATGACAGCTAGCCAAGTGCCCCGAACACTCAATTTCTCCTTTGAGAGAAACTGCGTTCACAGTTTTTTCTCTAAAAAGACGCCTCTCAGCTTGGATTCTTTCCTATGGTGCTGAATGCCAGCTTGTTCTGCAAAGAAAATGAAGGGATTTAAAAGGACATGAAGCTAAGCAGACTTCTGGATAGATGGGGAATTATAACAAAAGAAAGTTTGCATTATATAGGCAGAACTACTTCCTTCATTGCAGTATGTGCACAAGATCATTTTATTTCTGTTAATTGATTTCCTTTGCTTGTAATGCCCTTCTTGTGTCCTAAATGCCTCCTCTACATGTGAAACTAGCTACTACAATGGCAGAAGGCCCTCATAAAAATTGTATGACCTGGCTGTTTTGTTTTGCGGGTTTTTTTCTTGCACTAAGATGGAATGACCCAGAGAGACTGGCTGAAAGCATAGAAGCCTCCTCTGCACTTCTTGATATCGTCAAGTGTTTGCACTATTTATTTTTATTGTCTGTGTTAGACCTCTCGGGTCCCTGCCCCTTTATTCCCTGCTTAGCTCTGGGGAGGAACACCCTGAGGCAGAACTGGCACCTGCAGCACAAGCCAAATGAAAGGGTTTTCTTGCCCGTAAGTGAAACAGATGGGATTATTGGTTCAGCTTGTCCACCAAACTGCCCCTGCACTGGCTGGTCTGAGCAGTCTGGCAGGATCCGGGAGCTGCAGCTCTGCCCTCAACCCAGGAGAAGCTGCATCTTTTCCCATTTCAATCTAAATGCATGGCATGGCAAGGCCAAGCCAGTTTCCTCAGACCCTATTGCAAGCCAAATAAAAGCCAGGTTTGCTGCATGTTTGCTTGTTGCCTTCCAGGGAATGATTTACTGCCTGAGGTGTTTATGGTCAGCAGCCCTCCTGGCCAGAGGTGGCCATCTGGGGCACCCTGGCCAGACGGACACCCCCTGGGTGGCTGTGCCTGGCATGCACAAGACGTGCTGGGGCAGAAGCTGAGGGACCAGCGGCAGTGGGACAATGGAGTAAAGACTTACAGAAAGGAGATTGCTCCTTCCCGTGCTGCTCTCTAGCTGGCAAGACCAGGCAGAGGTGACTCAAAGAGGTGACTCAGAGGTGACCTGTGAGGGAGCTCGCCTCTGATGATATCTTCTCTTCTGACCAGGGTTATTACAGGTGACCAGCAGAGAACAACAGGCACCGTGGGGCGTTCCTCAGTGTTGATGGATTGTCTATGGGGCTGGGGAGGCTTCACCTCCCTTGCCCTTTGCTCACACCACCCTACTGTCTGCCAGAGAGCACAACCTGGCAGCAGGTCTCCCCAGTTCAACCACACATGTGGCCTCAGGTTTTGGATGTGCCGAGCCCTCACAGATCCGCTGCTGCTGTGTGGCAAGAGGTGTGGGAGACCACAGGAGCCTGCCTGAGAGCGAGCACCCGCAGCAGCAGCGGTGTGGGAAGCAGTCACGCCTCTCGCCATGGGGGGATGGCCCTTATCCCTGTCAGCCTGTTAGTCACACAGCTGGGTACATCCTGCACCCGCTGACTGCAGCTGGAGTCATGTCTGCTGCCACCGCCAGTCACACCATGTCTTCTGCTGCCTTGGTCATTTCAATTTGCTTTGTAAAGGGAAGTCAGCTGAAGGCTTACAATGAGCTGGGTTAAAAGGTTATCATCCCAGCTGTTTGCTGCTGCTTCACCCCTCCGGTGCTTTTACACTGAAGCTCTTCTGTGAAATTGTACGAAGGAGAAAACCAACCAACCCGTTAACGGCAGAATATGGAGGGATGGGTTAATGGAGTGAAACAGTCTGGGGGATAATGTGCTCACAGGGACAGCTGAAACAGTTTATCAGGCTGCAATCTAAACCTGGGTTTCTTTGGAAACAGCTGTAATGGTTTAAAACGTTACCATTTCCTAGCTGTCCCTTGCAGTATAGGTTTTTTTTCTGCAGGCGACTACTGCCTGTCTCTCTGAGCTTCCCCCACTGGTTGCTTTCCTGAACACAAGCAGCCAGATTAGACTGTGCCATGGCAGATGGGGGCTTTTACACTCAGCCAGGCAACTTCGCCCAGAGACTGGTGTCTAGGGCTCAGAGGATGCACTCCTTTAAGACGGTGACCCCTCAGAGGAGACAAATGGGGCTGGGGCAAATGTAGGCAACAGTATCTTAAAGCACCAAAGCTGGCTGTATCGTGAAGGTTTAGCACTTTAAATTCCAGATTATCTGAATTTTCAATGTACTTGTAAAAGATATATTTTAATAATTAATCAAAGTACTTTTACAGAAGCAAAATATATTTTGAGTATTTTGTGCATATAGAATGATCTTTTACATTTACGCTCATGTTTTGGAAAATTTCAAATTGGCATATTTGCAAATGTATAACTCAGAAAAGCTGCAGCAGACCATTATACTGGTTTTGTTTTCCAGCAAAATCTTCTCAAGATACATAAATTATTTAAGTTCTAACTGCACAGAGATAAACTTGATGGTTTGCTAACTTTATGTAAGTAACTGTAATATCATACAGTAATAATATGTAGGCACTTCAGTTAATTTTTCTATAATGCAGAGGGCACTGAAATTTTCAAATGACCCAGTCTGATTGCTTGTTCTCATCCGTAGGAAAGAAAGGAGAGAAAAATAAAATTATTGTCGGACTTCCCCTAAGAAACAGCTCCTTACATAGCCTAAAGGGGCTTCGCAGATTAGGAAAGCATGAACAAGAAGAAAATAGTATTTCTTGACAAGAAAAGAAGAGCTTACTTTCTACTGCAAATACAGAGGTTCTTTCATTTTTAAGTTAAACTCAGTCTTGTGGTGATCTGGACAAAATCATGGAGGCTAGGTATTTAAAATACCAGCCCCCCAACATGTTCAGTAGGAACTTGATGCTTGGCAGTAGTTCATGTAACACTATCTGAGCAGACAGGCGATGCTTTTCATTTGTAAAGCTGTTAACAAGCACAAACTCACTACCCAGAAACTGAGGAAGCAGATAGCCACGTGTTGTCACCCTCATTTTACTCACTGGGAGTGCAAGCACTGTTTTACCCAAGGTGGGTCATCAGGTGCTGCTGTTAAGCGTGCAGGACTCGGGGTGCCATCCCACAGGGGTGCCCAGGCCAGGGGTGCCTGCAGAGGGCATCAGCTCCCCTCTGCCTCCTCCGTGCTCTCCCACCAGCGGTGGAAAGGAAGGTGGCAAGAAGTTGCGAGAGAAGTTACATGAGAAATACAGGCAGCATTCTGCAATGAGCTTAAGCGACCAAAGGTTTCGGCCTTATCACCCTCTTGTTCCCTAACCTTGGTCAAGATGTTTTTTCTTTGTACCTCCATTTCCCCTCCAAGCTGTTTCTGCTGGCCTGCTTAACTGTATGGCATCAAGCCCTGGGTCCCAATCTCTGCAGGGAGAACTCATAGCAATCCTAATCAAGACGATAGTTGTGATTAATAAGAAAAAATTCTTTTAGATATGGCATCTTTTATAACAAAACAGAAAAAAAGACAAGCTGCCAAAGCAATCAAAAAACCCAGGCAAGGCTGGAATCCAAATAAAGCAAAACACAATAGTTTAAAGAAAGTTCCTCTACTTACTGCATATATAATGTTCTCTTCCAGAATTGTGCTGTGCCAAATGTATACTGGAGTCCAGTGACTTGGGTGGAGTAGCAGTGGGTAAGAAATAAACTGCAGAAGCAGCAGGAACAGATTTAAAGGTCACCAAGCTCATTCACTTTGGAAAACAAGTGAACACTGCAATACTGTGAACAACACTGTGCCTACTGTCTATTACACCACTCCCCGTGACTGTTATCCTACTCCTTTTTCACTGTCATGACTGTGAGAGAGAGAACTGTGAAACATCAGATATCAGAGGAAAAAATGCAGAGTAGCAAATGAAATAGCTTGCATAGTGTCCATGCTGGAAGGACTGTGTACAGGTACTCACACTTCATGGAGACCATGACTTGCTGATGGCTCCCTATAACAAGTTTTCACATATAAAGAGCTGAGTGTTGAAATGCTTTTTCCTACCCTAATAAAACACATGTAAAATGGGAGCTGTATGTCTAATTTTCCATTGGTTGTCTAAAAAATACTATTGTTTCCTTTTAAGTTTCCTATGCTCTTTTTTCCTCCAAGGTCCTGTAACTCAATTCTAAGGCATACACATCAGATAATAAAAGCCTTGACAGAAAGTATATAGAGGCTGTTGAAAGCAGTTCCTTACCACTGCCTTCAGGTGTTTGGTCAAATAACTCAGCAGGAGAAAGGGAGTCCCTACCCCAGCTCCTCCCAGGGCTGTCCCAAGGCAGCTGCAGGAGCCAGGGAGCAGGTGGAAAACCTGTCTAGATGAGGCAAGAGGCAGGGACTATCATCAGGTCTGTTTCAGATTGAAGGGGGGTTACTGCCTAGGGGATGTAGGACTCATGATGAGATGCAGGGGAAGAGCTTTAGGATTGCACAGTACTTAATTTGGGATGCTTTGGGGAGAAAACAAAGGCAGGTTTTAACATTATCTGGGGAGGAACAAGTGTGGGAAAACAGAGGGAAAAGGGGACAAAAGGGGCTGATAGCCTGTAAACAGCTGGGTCTAGCCACACTCTGCACCTGATCAGCACTGTCTGTCCTGCCTTCCCATTAAACTCCATTTCTGTTTTTCTGTGTGCATATGTGCGTTTGGAGGTTTAAGTGCAGCAACTGGAGTGACACCATGGGTCATTGTGGCAAACAGAGAGAGCAGCGTGTGTATATTGTGTGACTGTGTTTGTCAGTGAGTGTGTTCACCAGAGAGTATCGAGCCCAACTAGCCAGTAAGTAGGGTAGAGGGTTGGGAGCTAGGTATCAAAGCAGCCATAAACCTGGCCAAGTTACTGGAGAGGTCAGAGAGGCTGAGAGCTGGTTACCAGCAGGACAAGCGGGTCCCATGCTCGTGTGGCTGGCTCTGTGTGTGTGTGTGTAAATGTGTATGTATGTGGTTGTGTGCACACTGGGAATATCTGCTCAGCCCCGCTACGGGCTGGACCTGGGAACATTGAGCTGCGGCACCTGTCAGGTTAATGGATTTGGCAACCCTGAACAAAAAGTAGACATATATGCCTTCAAAGTCAGTAAAACAAAGCTGAAAAATATTTCCCATTGATACATTCATCTTTCCCTATTATAAGCCTCATCATTTGCTTCACATTTTTCATTTGCTGCCGTTATTGTGGTATTTATAGAGTCAGATCTTTGCAAGCAAGTTTTAAGTATTCATAAAAGTTTGAGATGTTAAAATACGTTCCTTTCATTACCCCCACTGTTTTTTTCCCCTAAAATGTGTTTGCACATTAAACAGAATGTTGAGGCACCTTTTCTAATTAATGAATGCTGAGGTCTTCTAGTTCAAATTGGTGTGAAAGCTTGATTTTTGGCCTGCTTTTCTTCATGCTTTTCATAGCATTTTCATAGCTTTGTCTATTGCCCTTTTGTTGCCAATGTCTGTATCATTTATTTCCTAATTACTTAGTCTTCCTCCACTTTTTAATTGATGTCTGCTTCTCTTTTCTCACCTGGGTTTAATGAAGCAGGCATCTAGCAATACATTTAATAGGGTCAAACTTTTGCACCCGCAAGAGTAGTATGAATTCAAGACAAAGCTATTCTGAGCTGCTCTCATTTCAATAATGAATTACTTTCCTAGGGAGAGAAAAAAATTGCCAGTGATTTAATTATCTGCTCCCAAGCTGCAATATACAAATAAGACCTTGAATTTTCTTACCTTTACTCGGACTTTCCTTGTCATTGTTACTCGGTTTATTGTTGGAGGCTGGTTCAAATCAGCAAGACGCCATTTGTGTTATGGGAGCGATCGAGCTCTGGAAATAATGGCCACTGTTCTCTGCAACGTTTCTGTGACTTTACAAATGAAAACAGGTGAAAGTCTGTCTCTGGGTATCATGTTTAAATTCTCCATTGCACAGCTCTCCTCTCTTTCCATCAGCACTGACATTTCAATCTTGAATCACTTTTCCTTTCTGTTCCTTTTAATCATTTCAACAAGGGAGAAAGAAGCAGAGGGAAGAGAAGGGACTGGAATCAAGTTTCCATATAAATTTAGCTTAGTGGAAAAGGCAAGGAAATCACAAAGGAGCTGTGAATTAACTCAGTTAATAACCAAATACCTCCTGCCTATGTACAACAATGTGGTTACTAGGATCTTTATCATTTTGGAACTTGTGCAGTTGTACTTTTTTCTCAAATAAATTGTGACAAGCAGCACTCTTACAGACATCCACAGAATAGCACTTTTTAAAGGAAAATTTTTACAGATATGTATTAAGATCAAAGGATGGATTGGATCAGCAAAAATATAGTTTTGATTATTTTAAAAGCAAAGCTTACTTTAACTTCCTTCCTTCTGACTGGTCTGGAGATCAAAGCAGATTCAATGGCAAAAAATGTACCACTACTATCTTCTGCCCAAATTGAAGTATGATTTCAGATCACATGTCTATACTTACACTATATGACTTTTTGCTGCCTAAGGACAAAAAGAAACTGGCTCCCACATTTCTTATATAATGCTCAGTTAATTGCAACCACAGTATAATATTTTTATAAATTGGAGGCAGACCAATTAGAAGGTACATGCATTTTATTCCTATTTTCGCTTTTTCCCTCTGGAAATGAAAACAATTTGTGAAGAAGGAAGAGATTTTCATTACTGTTACACATTCTTGAGCTGCAATTTTCAGTCCTCACTATCTTAGTGATAAACAACAAATACAGTGAGCATGAGAAAGAAGTGATACAGGTGGAAAAAAGAGAGTAACTGTTGAAATTAAAGACTGTCAGTGGAAGCTAGCCATGTCTGTACTAATGCCATACCTGTGCAGCCTTCAGTGGAGAGCTCTCCTCCTTCCTTGAAAGAAGAGGATCTTCTTCCTTATATACTTCACATGCTGCTTGCTACAGAAAAAACATGAACATGAGTATGTATGTGTGTTTCCAGTGGAAAAAATATATTTTGTTTTTTTTTTTCTTTTTGTCCTCGAACTTGATTACTGGAAGAGGTATTGTGAGGGTTTCAGAAAGATGTATGTTATTTCTCAGTACAGCATCCTCTGCATAGTGTAAAAGAATAAATGAAAAGAGCAATAGAGATATTTGTCTTATTTGTGAAGTCTGACTCAAGACATCTCAAAACACAAATAAACTGAATTTGTCCATGAAAAGGAAAACCAATACTGCACTACCTGTTCTAATATCAGGTTATATATTTTCAATAGCAGCAGTATACACTATTATCCTAAAGAAACAAATGTTGATCATAACGTCCAACAGATGTCTGTGGACTAATGAGTTTTATAAGTATGTGTGAGTTTAGGCTTGGATGCCATACCTTAAGGAGCAGATATTTTCTCAAAAAAATAGAGTCTTTCTGTTAATGGGCATGTAGTAATGCATTTGTTGAAGCACAAGAAACTACATTACTATGAACTGAGAATATTTATATAGCATTGCAAATAGACCAGGGATTTTTTAGTTTCTTTTCTTGACACTTGTACATTTTAATGTCTGCTCATCTGCCTGCACCGTATTGCTGAGGATGGTATTTTGACTATGTTGGAGTCTGTGACAACTCCCATTGATTACAGCAGTAGTTTTATGATATTATTTTAATGTACACATTGAATGAAATATAATAGTCATTTATTTGTCTGTTTAGCATTTTACTTTGGTTTTTGCAGAGGAAAGAAATTCTTACCAATTAATGATAGGACAATAAAAACTAAATAATAAAAAGAATAATAAACGTTAACAATAAACAAAAAATAAAGCGATAAACATAAGACATGGAAAGGTTAAAAAACTTTTGATAGTATGAATATACCAGTATGTGGAAAATGAGGAAAGTTTGTCAAGGTGTGTATGAGTGCCACTAGCATGGAAAATTGAATAAATGAACGCTGTATCAATTACACATCCCAACTAAAGATTTCGAGTGGCAAAGCTCCTTAGATATTGCAGTCATGATAAATAATAGTCTGAACCACAGTACCTCAAAGGTCATCACAAAAAACATTACAGGTATGCACTGTCCAATTTCAAGAAAATGTAAAAATGCTGAAGCTTTAGCAGCTTCTGGGCCTTTTCATAGCCAGGTGGGTGACTCCAGCCTAGAATGTAAAATTTCTCTGCCCTCCTGTAAAATTCTCTTCCCCAGAGTGTCTTCCTTTTCCAGGCAAAGGAAAATACTTCACTTTTTTTATTCTCTCAGCTAAATTCTGCCTCTTGGTTCTCAGTATTTGTCCCCTCATAACTTAATGAAGTGGCTGAAGCTTTAAGCTATCTAGGTATAAGAAAGAAGAATCGTCAATAAAAATAGAAAGGTAGCACACAGAAGAGTCTGTGGTCATAATATAAAAGCTCTCATTATGGCAGAAGAGACTGCTTGACTACCTTGTCCAAAGAAAGGTTGTGTAGTCACAGTCCCCTGACCAAAGGCATATTAGGGTCTTGATGACAAATTAGTTTCCTCTTGTAGTCTCTCTGAGTAAATAAAAAGGCCCAAAGATTCACTGTTTTTCCCATCCCATTAACGGTGAGCATGTTGAAGTGGAAGGAGAACTTGCTCAGCATATTCTTGAGAACAGATGGAAGTGAAGCAAGCTGTGTCTCAATGCAACTATGTACACTGTAGGTGGATTTATCTGATCAAATGCAGAGATCTACAGTGTAGATGTCTCCTGCCAAGTTCATCACACTAAATTCCTTTTGTAGTGAATGAGAGAAATGAGAATTCCCAGGATGTGGCTCATCCCAAAGCAGACATATGTTTAGTCAGACAAATTGTTTACAAAAACCTATCCCTCGATTGGAAAGGGAACCTGAAAGTTGTCTGGTTAGTCACAGACTAGTTAGAAATCCATATTTACCTAATATCTTAACTTCATCTTAAGTTAGGTAAGTTGAATCCCACTCTGCATTTCTTTTCTAGTAGGACCAGGACACCAGGAGATTTTCCTGTATATTCCCCAGGAATGGTGCTGCCATTTCACCTGACTGTATGCTGGGGGTCAGGGGAGAGGTACTGGGTTTCAGAAAATCCCTCTGTTAATCTGCCTTTTGGGGAGTCCCTGCATCCTCCTCTTCATTTTTCATTGTTTATTCCCTGTAGTAATCCCAGGCTTCACTATTTGACCTTGATGACTACAATTAAAAAAATAATAAGCTTATTTTGACTGTCCTTTCCAAAGCTCAAGTCCAAAGGGTGTACCATATTTTTCTGCTACTTTAATTTCCCTGATATCCAGTAATGTCATAAGTGCTTGAATATCTAAAATATTTGAGAACATTTGATATATTCTCAGTGCAGAAGCGATAAAATATTAAAATGGCAAAATTAGCTTGTAGGATAAGATATTTGCATTATCAGAGAGCTTGAAAACAAAGGTGGCTGTTTGAAATCTGTTCAATAAGATTCAAACCTTCTTCAGAGGTTCAAACTTTGAAGTTGAACTTCAAACTGGAACAGGAAAATTAGACGTGGGAAGTAGCCCAAGATACAGGGACATTTATTCTGGAGCTTGTGGTCCCATTCATGTTCCAAGTGCCGGACAGCACATCTTCCTGGACATATAGGACTAGAGATACTTACTTGAGGTCCAAGATACTAGAAAGTTTCAGAGAAAATAGGTTATCTATTCTACCCCTCTCTCCTATGACAGTGCAACTTTTCCTACATCAGTCCTATGAGAGGTTTATCTAACATGTTCTTAAGACATCTTCTCAGCTGATCTGTTCCAGGCAGATTATTTTTCATCTCTGTTCTGAGTCTTTCAAACTTAAATTTAAGCTTATCCATCATGAGTACAGAGCATCTTATACACCTGAAGGTTTGTATTGCATCTGTCTACCCACTGCCATCAAACTGCAAGTTTTCTCTTGATGGCAAGAAACCTGT
This sequence comes from Gallinago undulata, assembly GCA_026546715.1. Lineage (NCBI taxonomy): Eukaryota > Metazoa > Chordata > Aves > Charadriiformes > Scolopacidae > Gallinago > Gallinago undulata. The sequence continues at coordinate 49,238,253 of JAOTQQ010000023.1, forward strand.
GTCTTGCAGGCTTTCTTCACAGACAATATTTCAAGATAATTCACCATTCTTAGTGTCCTCTCTCAAACTGTCTTTGGAAATGCAGTGCCAAAACTGGACGATTTTGGTACTAAGTCCTCTTCGGCTTCTGAACAACGGAATGCTCAGTCTCTTTTTTTGCAGACTTGTTATACATCTAGCTATTTTCCACTGTCTGTAAAGAAATTTGACCCTTTTTTGAGGTCAAATGCCAGGACTATAGTGCATTTTACAGTGTTTTCAATCTTCCTTTCTTGAAAACTGCAGTTGCATAACAACTATACATTGGCAAGCCAAAGGACAACTGAAGCTTACATACTGCTTTTCCTCCCTCTGCTCAACTGTTTTTCCCCACCTCTGATGTGTCTGGCTTTCAGGTGGTGCCTGCCTCCTTAGACTAAAGCATCTCTTCTCTGTCTCCAGAGCTAGGAACTTCCACAAATTGAAGTCAGCTTTAATAAGCCGCTGAGACTCTAGGCAGAGCCTTCCTCTAGGGACTGCACGTCTAGGCTTTGCCAGGTGCTTTCAAATAGTTTTCAGTGCAAGCAAACTTCTGTTTGGAGATCTTATTAGAGAAATTTAAGTTAGAGAGAGTTCTCTCTAATTCTGTGAAATAGCGTAGTCTTTTAAATGATAGCTCATCTAACTCCTCCTCAATTTACATCAGTTCTTGCTTTCATGTATTTACCAGAGCTGTAGGAGTTAAGAACAGCCTTCCTGGTTGGAATAGTATGTAGGAGATGATACGCTTTCAACATACACAATTCTACAATGGACTTTGATAATTTTTTATGTGTGATGGCATGGAACAACTCTCCAATTGCAGGGAACTAGATTGAAGGTCCTTTTCAGTCCTGTATTCCTTATCTTGTAGATAACCCTTTCATAGCACAGACAACTGAAGTTGAACATGCAGACTCCAGGATTCTGCTCAGAGACATTCTCCATGATTTTCAGCAATATTATCTACATCTTTTGTTAAACAAGATGAGGCACAGCAATTTCAGAATAACAGCATGTTTAGCAAGACGAGAGAGGCTTCACCTTTCCCAGTACCCAGTACAAACATTTAAATATTATTTTGTAACATCTTACATTCCAGGTCATGTTTGGAGATTAAAAAATAGAGATTGGAACTGAGGAAATTATTAACTTCATTTACCACATTTGTTTGCTGATGCGTAACTCCAGTGGGAATCAATAAAACTTTATGCACTCACAGATTTAAAGAGCTTCCAGCCCCAGCCAGCTGAGCCAAAATGGGGATTAGCAAAGTTGTCTTTGTCTTGCATTTCTATGCTCTGGTAAGATTTCTTTGCCTTACATTTCAGTTACTGAAGTTAAAACCAAAGATTTTCAAAATCAGTTTTGTGAGGTCAGATGGTGATTTTCAGATTTGCTAAAGAACTGCCACAGTCACTGCAAGAACATCAGAGCCATGGTAGCTGAGGATTGCAAAAAATCAAGGACCTTTATTACGGTGTCAGACTATCATCTGAAAATGGTGATATGCATATGTAAAACACAAATGTTAGTAATTTTGTTCTTCATTAAAGACCCGTATCGTATCAACTGCATCTGTAACTCTCATCTTGTCTTTGAGAAAGATCTTTTGTAGGAGCTGGCACAGGCATGAAAGCGGGTGCCATACTCCTAACAAGCTGCTGCAAGATTCTGTTTGATTTAGGGATGGGCTTGAGAATCAGAACTCAAGTACCCCACAGTATCAGGCTTCAGAAATTAAGCTGCAACCAGGCCGATATGAAAATGACTTGCTGGGAAAGTGCTAGAGAGACTGCTATATTTGGACACCCTGTTATCCCGGGTCACTTCCCTGGTTACCCCTTTATAATTATTTTTGGGGAAAGGATACAGTCTAGACAAGGATGTCTTTCAGATGTTCTTACAATTAGACTTTTAAAAGCCTACAAAAAAGCCCTATTTCATTTCAGATAAAATACCTATTAAACTACATTGGAATGTGGATCAAGTCCTGTATCTGCTTTTTGCCTCTGTTACTATGAAATCTTCTGAAATCCCAACTTTTAAAAAGCAGCATAAGCAAAAGCACAGAATAGTCACTCTTTTTGGAGACTACATTTACATGAGGCTTTCTTATTGCATATAAAAATTGGAGCAAAAAATAGACTTTTAGCAGATAAAATATAATTTTCAGTTGCCTAGATGTCACAGGATTTGTTTTTCAAGGAGATGTAAGATTTACAAAATGCTAAGCAATATGATAAACTTTTAGAAAGATATATATTGCTTTTTAGCTGATCTGTAAAAGCTTTGGGCATTTGGAGTAAACATTGCAGTGAACACAGTACAGTCAGCTTTCATGTACTATCAAAAAATGATAGCACACTTTCATTTAGACATTATATATGCCTATTTTACTGCTGTAGCTGCATTTTTAAGATCCATTAACAAGCATGTCAATACATTTTTTACAATTATAGAGTAATTCTGAAGTGCTATATGACATAAATATATATAGAAAAATGATGACATATAGCAGGAATGTGTTGTGTGTACACCAGGTTATTAAGAAAGAGTTACTTTATCTGATCATCCTTGTTACTTTCAGGTAATGTGATACAGTGTGTCAGTCAAGCTGCCTTTAAATATTTTGGATTAATCCAAGTTCATTTCTAAGAGAAGTGTCTGTAAGGCAAATAGATCAGTTTATTTTTATGGTTGTCCTGATCAATTTCTCTGTTCTATTCCTTTGCGTATAACAGAAAAGGCTTCAAACCACAATGGTGCTTATGACTTTTCTTTTGAAATCAGTTTTTAAATTTTTGTTTTTAAGGCCTTGTCAGACAGTTTAAGCCACATTTTCCTTTACTTGCTGCTGCTTAGAGATTCAGTTAAGTCTCACTCCTACTTGAGTGTACATCCTACCCAAATTCTCTTCTGTTCAGCTCGAACCAGCTAGAATGCGCATTTCTTTATGAGCAAAAATGAGTAGCTGAACTGGAATAATTTTGAAGAACATAAGGAATTTGAGATTAGAGATGGAGAGAATCACAGATGGCTTTGTAATTCTGTAAGGGGGTGGCATCATCTGTGACACTGTCTATGTACTTCCAAGGTCCTCCTTGCTGTCACATTTGATTAATTCGTAACTTTGGATATATTTATCCCCATGACTCCTCTTGTAAACAGGGCCTTTAAAAGATAAGGAGCCAACATGCAAGGAAACTACAAGTGAGATCTAAAATGGAAAAGTGCCTAGTCTCAGGACATTGGTTGGGAAATCCATCTGCCATGAACCAAGGTAATATTTGCCTTCAGAATCAATAAACTGCTTCTGAAGGCTCTGTCTCTGCCCTGCCTTCCTCTGTGTTCCTCACTACCTATTCCAGCAACGCTACCTTGTACCACTCCCAGGAGAATGAGCTTTATTCAGTTTGCCACCATTAACACAAATGAAAGAAATAAGATTTCAATGCAAATGCTACATGAGAAGCTGGAGATAAAATCACACGCTGACAGAAACTGTAGCAGGAGAACAGCTTTAACAAAATGGCCTATTGCTCTTCATGTGCTGTCCCCTATCAGTTTCAATAGGGCATTCCTGACGAGAACAGGACACCTTTCATGAGTTTTCTTGTCCAAATACTCTAATTTTCTTTTAGTGATGATAGTGGAATAACACTCGTGTTTTTGTAGGACTGAGGTTTGAAATTTGCTAAATATGTTATAACAAGTGCAGAACGTTAGTTAGGGTAAGACATATGTAAAGTGATATTGATTCATCAGAAGTGGATTTTGTTTCAGTTTATCTTCTAAAGTGCAAGAAAAGAAATGGGGATGATTACAGAGGAATAAAAGACAGAACACAGAAGGGGGTGCTATGCCAGAAGTGGGAGGGTGGCACACTCCACATATCAAAGTTTGGTCTCATATTTGTCTAAATATTATGAATGATCCTTTCAGAACTATCCATTTATAGTGTGCTTTAAGCAATTCTACACCATAGATTATCAAAGACAGTTACTTATTGCTGTGGTTAATTTATACTGAAAAGATTCCTCCACATATTTCTCACTGTGATTTTTATATTTTACCACAAAACCAAGCAAGACAGATATGCTTTTAAGACACTGTGTAATTTGTGCCATTTTGGTTAAAATGGCATCATAAGCTTCCAGTCTTTGTGGTCCTTGTTCAAACACTTGGTAAAAAAAAAAAAAACAAAAACAACCATAATGAAAATTTCATCCTTAATGGCAATAGGTCCAGGATTTTTTTGTTTAGGTAAGAGATAGTGGGTGAAAATGAAACTGCAATAGTATAATTACATTGATGAGCCTTTTGCTGCCCATATGTTATTGTTACTATGTGAGAAGTGTGCAAGAAGGTCTAGCTGCTCATTTCTGTAAACTGTGGACTCTTTGTTGGGCTGTTGGTTCTTTGGGGCATTCCAGTGGTGATGGAGAGACTTTTTTCTGACAGTTTATCTTATGGAAAATTGTTCAAGCAGAGACATCAGTTCCTCAAGAGGAGTATCCATTTTCTTGGCTTTCAGGTTGCATGAACTGAGCCACAACATTTGGAAAAATAATTTCACTTTAGTAATGGTGTTTTTCTTTCTATTACAGCTTTACACCTGAAATTTTCACTCATATGGGGTTTGAAGAAAACTGCTGCAGGAATCTTGATGGGAATGAAAATAGACCATGGTGTTTCACAACTGATCCTGCCACTGGATCAGGTTACTGTGGCGTTCCAGAATGTAAAGGCCAGAGTATGTAAGCTTCTTCCTTCCATTCTCCCATACATGTTCTCTACCATTTTTATTTTCTTTTGTAAGATATATTTAACTATGAAAGAATGTTCAGATTCTTCTGTGCTTGTTTTATTTTGAACCAGGTATTTGCTTTACGTGTGAATTCAGAGCATTTTTATCGATAAGGCTGAATTTGTTCATATGGGCATGTGGCATAACCCAGACACTACTATGTTGTAGTTTGATGAAGTCTAGTTACTGTGCATAGCAGAATGGACTTTGGTTTGGCTTCTCCGTAGGGCAGGGTTCTTCCATTTCTCTGTACCCTCCATTGCTTCTTCTCATACCTAATTCTTGTCTCTGACTCTCACTTTTTCCTGATCTCTCCAATTTTGTTCTTCCACCTGACTATCTACATTTTTCTTTCCAGTACTGCTGCTCATTCAACCTGCCAATGCTACACTCTTGAGCCTGCTGGAGGGGGATCACTTCAGTTTGGTCTTATTTCGGCCCAATTGCTGTTAAAAGGAAATGTTAGAAGGAAGTGCAGAACCCACTTTGGAAGTCCAATTATGTTTTAAAATGTATTATCAAGGTAAAGTCCTCCCAGCAAAAGTCAGAATATGTCTCCCTGTACCTGATCCAGTGCAAAAGGCACCTGAGACTGGTCAGCATTTTGAATATGAGCCAGTCTTAGTGGTCATATACCAGTGCACGTACCGTACGGCATATTTTACTGAAAGCTTAAACAAGACAACTTGAAGCATAGTTTGTTGATCACTTCCAAAACAGTAGTTTATTGAAATAATGCATCTCTGGTGTGAAGGAACAACAACATGGAATGGTGTTTTATCTGTGATGATGACTCTCCAGTAAATAAAACTAATATTAAACAGGTCAGGAAAACATTTAATACCTTCATGCAACAGCTGGTGTCAGATTTCCAGAAAGCTGTTACTTTCACTCTATATTTCTCTTTCAGGATATAGATATAAATAGATATAAATTATTGTAGGAACCCAGATGATAAGAAGAGGCCCTGGTGCTCCAACAACACAACGTGATGGGGCTATTATGGCATTTCTCAGTGTTCAGAGACAGCATAAAAAAATCCCTGTGAAGATGGAGGGGATACAGCTGTGCTACAAAAGCATAAAATAGAGTGGAAGTTGATAATTTTTGTTGTAAAAATCTCTACTAAAAGTCTGCTCAGTACCATTGACTGTTTATTGATCTTGTGTGCATGCTGCAAAGCTGCCTCAGTCATGGGTAGGAAGTAGGGCTTTTTGATCACAGGGGAACGGACACTGAAGGATTTAAGTCTGCCGATTGACAAATCAGAGAGTTCTAGTTTTCCTTTTATATGTAAGTAAATATAAGAACATACCAGAAATGAACAAAAGTTAAATATATATGGTAAAAATCAAAATACTGGGCACCACATCTCTTATTGCATTAGTTAGTGTGTTGGGGGGAAAATGAAAATGAGGATAAAAGAAAAAAATATATAAAAGGATAACAAACAATTTTTTTTAAATCCTGAACATTAAAGCCCTAAATCTAACTCATGAAAAATCACATCTGAAGACAATTTTGAACTGTATGTGAAGGTTTTTCTTCCCTAATATAAACAAATGTGGCATGCAGAAATGTTGAAATGGAAAGTGAGATGCAAGTGCTCCTACCAAGTACCATCTGTTGCATGAAGTCGTTCCAGGCACCATTACAAATGCCTTCTGGTCTTTATTCTCAAACATTCCTGTGATTGCGTACTGATCTGTCTGATTTTTCTAACTCACTTTTACCTATTTCCTGAAGGCTAAACAAATAAATGAAATTAAGAGACTGATTTCTGCTGTTCATTACACATGCTGGTATGTCAACACAGTCTTCGAGTCCAGAGGAGTGCTATTGAGAGACGGAGTCTTGGATTACCATGGAATAGTTTCTTTCACTGTCAGAGGAAAGAAATGCCACGTCTGGAGCTTGGTGATGCCACATCGTCGCAACAGAACAGCAAGGAATTTCCCAAATGTGTATGTTTGTTTTGCAGTTCTTGTGTTATGTTAGCCAGTTGCTCTTGCTTTCCACACAGTTGCCTTACAGTACTTACAGTAGAAGGGAATGTGCTTGATTAAAAAAATCATGTGTCCAAACATTAAAAATTACTCTCGTCATTTTTTCACAAAACTTAAATTGTGGACTAAATGTACATGAAGAGGATCCCTTTAAATTGACCTTAAAAAATTAAGAGTTGTCATTACTCGTCAAGAACATATTGAAGCCCAGACATTGAGACATATGGCAAAATAGCTGTCTGCTTTCCAAAAGTGTCTCTTTATAAATATTTGAGAGAGCTGCAAGAGCCTTTAAAGTGCATTAGAGAGTAATAGATGGAAGAATTGAACAGCTTGACATTTACCGGCGGCCTGGCCTTTGTTTTAGATGGCAAAGCAATCACAATGGCTAGCAAGCCTACTCATGGTTATAAACTGGAATTGAAACAACAGGACTAATAAAATATAACTGACTCCTGTCCTTTTCAGGTTTCTCATCTGTCATTTTCCCCCAGATCCTTCCAGTGCATTGTTACTTCTTCCCACATAAATCTCTTTTCAAACCTGCCAACAGCTCATCTCTTGTTTTCTGTTCCATCCCAAATCACATTTTTTTCATCAACAAGTTTTTGTGTGGATGAAAGGTTTCTGTTTGTGAAACTGTTGGAGATTTTGCCCCTGTTCTGATTCAAGACTGAAAATTTAACTGAGCTCTTTAAAATTCTTGGGAAGAGGAAGACCATTCTGCTCAATATGCCATATGAAAATAATCTTAATTTTATGGTAAGCTCCTACTTAGGAAATATATGGTTCAGATCAAATGTGAATTAAAAAAAAAATATATATTCTGCAGTTGCATATATGTTCTAATGTGTATCAGTAAAGAGGAAAACTATGTCATCGAGCATTACTCAGCCACTCATAACATTTGTGCAGCCTAAGGTTAAGACTGTACAAACATTGTTAAGTTTTATCAAGAATGAAATGGACAGTTACACTGCTTGCTGGGAAAGTCCCTAGGCTCTGTCAGCCCCCAGACTATGTCTTGGCACTATGTGAGACCATGCTAGCCAGCATGGGCTAGAGCCATGCCAGGGAATGTGCTAACTATTGAACAGCTTGTCCCATCACGGGAGAGTGTCCAAGCCCAGGCTCTGTCCATGTTTAGTTTACTAGTATAGACGTAGTCTCTGTCCCCTCTTAAACAGACAAAGGACATCCTGATACTGAAATCATTACCTGGAAGGACTAGGATCACTGCAAGAACATTCCAGCATAGGGATGAGTGGGGGACAAGGAGAAGACTATATGTATTTACCCAAGGAGTTAGTAGTAGATCGAGCTCTGGGCATGGAACAGATCACCCTCTGAGACGGGCTGTAGGTGTAGTTGCTGAGGTAAAGACAGTCTTTTGTGTGTATTTCTGAGTCAACAAGAGAAAGTATGGTCCGGCACCATGGCAGGTTGCACTAACAGTGTGTCAAGGGTGGCAGATGATTTAGGATTGGGGAGTGCACCAAGGCAAGGGAGATGTCACAAGTCACAACCACAGCTTAATAAAATGAAAGCAAATTCTGAGACAAGCAGAAACCCTTGCTTTTCCTCAAGTTCACAGGAGCAAAACTCTCAATGAAGTGGAAGAGGAAGGTAAAATTATCTGAAAAAGGACAATGCAGCTAACAAAACATTCCCTTTCAGTACTGCAATAGAAAGAAGTTCTAAAACTTAGTCTTTGTTATGCACAAATATCTATGTCCACCCAGACAGTACATTGCACTGCTGAAAAGTGGGAGGGAACAGAGACTGGGCTATGTTCATCCTTGCCCTTTGGAAGATGCACCCCCCTGCCTATCAAATGCACTTATCTTCAGCACTTGTCTCAGACTCTGAGAAGTGGTAGAAAGTGGATTTGACTGTAATGTGGGTAGATGGTGAGATAGCAAATGCACTAAAAAATAATTTAGGAAAGATCTAGGACCAATTTCCAGCTAATAGAGTGAATTGAGATGAAATTCAAAGTTTCATACCTATTTCTAACCTACTAATACCTTCCTAATGTAAACAGCCAGTATGGTTCCCTCGCAATGAACTCCTCTGTCCTTCGCCACTGCTGTATGAAGTTTTTCATCCTAACCCACTGACTAAGCTTATCTTTTTCAATCCTTATTGCAAGCTTCTAGAAAGTACATTGCTCTTAGAAGTTTACTTTTCTGGTGCTCTGGTCCTTTCAATGTATTCACTGATTTCCTGCATTATTGTTTATGTCCGTATTTCAAGTTTCTTCTTGATTCTCTAAGCAAATCAAAATTCTCTGTTAGTCTTTGTAGTTCAGCTCTTAGATTATTACTTAGGTGATATATGCTCTATCCTCCATCTAAAATGTGAGAGCTGAAAGGTACGTACCGTGCCTTGCCCGTCCTTTTCTAACACTTGAACTACATGACTGCACACCACATTATGCCATTCGGTTTTTTGCTAACTGATCAGGAAGACAGGCTGTAGAAAAGGACCACCTCATTAAATCTCTTGACTCCTAAATGATGTAAAAGATCTGTCAAAAAACTAACTAGCCATTGTTAATCAAAAATAACCCCAGAGACATAATGAGGACTCAGAAACCAGCATCCCTTGTGCCTCACCAGTGATCCTGGGCAGATCGCTTGCATGCATAGAGGTCTAGAGGTACTTGAGTGCAGTTTGAGTTGTAGGTGTAGGAGTTTAAGCAAATAAAGTTTATAAAAGAATGAGTATGAATGGGTAAAATCAACTCCTTTAGACGTTTTGCAAAATAAATCACCTTCTCCTTCCATGGATTTTGTTACATTGATCTCCTGCAGTGCAGATTGCAAAGCAGGGAAACAAGATAAACTCATGTCAGCACCTGAGCTGCTGCAGAGGACTCACTAACTCACACTAGTGCTGCTAAACCACCTCAGGAGAGGAACCAGTATCATCTGCGGATTTCAGTAACCATGAAATATAATACATGAACATACTATCTCATACAAGCTTGGGAGTGTCTGTGCCAGATGCTGTTAAGGCTAATTACTTTAGCTGCTGTATCTTGTTGATGTGGCTACCCTGCTTCTTACTCCAGAGCAGAGTTCAAAGCTCTCCAGGGTGAATCACATACTTGGCAGACACAGGTAAAGGGAGGACAGGGACGACTGGAAGTGAAGAAAAGCAGTCTGACTCATTATATGCTGTTTGCAGAAATAACCCCTCATATTCTTTCATAAAAATATGAAATAAAAATATTAAAAGTAAAGAAATGAAATGAATTGAAGAATGAAATGTCATGAAATAAAAGGCCAGTCTTAGCTCCTGGCTGCCTCTAGAGCTTTTATGCCTTTATAGCATACAGATTTATGATAATGATGTAATAGATAGGGAGAAGTCTTCCCTAGCCAAAGTTCAAATTATGCTGTTTATTTGTCCTTGTACAGTTGTGGTGATATATTCACTCTACTTCTGTGCTTCCTTTTCTGCACATTATTGATTAGAGCATATCACTATCACTAGCATATTTACATTCTTTCTTCTTCAGCAGACAGCGGAGAACCGTTAGTTTGTCTTGTCCAAGACAGTTTTGTCTAATATGAACGCACCTCTTGGGGTCTTGGTTGTGTCCTGCCAAAGAAACTTTCTTTGTCAGAGTTTCTAGTTAACCTTCTTGGGTTAACAAAGTGATGGGAGCCAACTGATCCTGGGAGTGTACTGCCCTCTCCTGGAAAGCAGTATGCACATACACATAATTGAGATTCCAAGTGCTACATTAAAGTTATATTACATTTTAAGAATAAAAAATAAATATCATCCATTATAAATTACTGTAAACTTACATTCTTAGAAGTATCCAAACTGATGGCTTGTTCTTCTCTTTCAGTATGCTCTGTATTTCAATGCATTCTAAAATAAAAACAGGTGAAGCACCCCTTAAAAATAACCCATTCTCTCTGTAGCTGAATCTTATACCTATTTCTAGCTCTCATAGAGGTTATATTGTTCTAGGTGGTTTGTGTCATTTTCACTGACCTCCTGCATTATAAATGGCCATGCTTCCAGTTTTCTCTCAGGGCCTCCCATAGGTCAGGAAGACATCAAACTGAATTGTGGGAGATGGACATTCTCCGTAGGCTGGCTTTGGACTGTGAATGCCTTTAAGAGAGCGGTATGTGGCTCTGGAAGTCTCCATGCTTTGGAACTTGCCTAGCAGCCATCATGGCCAAGTGTGAGAATTACATTCTCCTCCGGATGCTGTGCAGGCAGAAGAAAAGAGTCAGCAAAGAACCCTTCTGTTTCAGAGGTTTCTCATATTTGACAATAGGTGTTTTGCATGATTTTTGCAGGGTCTGGTTTGGTGGAAATGGAAGAGGGTTTTTCTTCATTTTTGTGTATGGCAAATTCAGAACTGTAATTGAGTCTCGGCACTGGAGTACGCATGGTGCAGTAACATATCAAACGGCCAGCTCAAAAACTTTGCCATTGGACAGGTTGGTACAAGTCTTCAGAGCTCTTCAGCACTGTTGTTGACAACCGATTACGATGCAAAATAAAATTGACATCAGATTTAGTACCCACCTTGTCTCAGTGTGTAAACACCAGAGGTAGGATTTAACTGCCCCAAAACAGATAGCTAGAGTCCTTTAGAAATCTTCAGGTTTTTGAGATGTGGATGGGGTTGGCAGAAATGTTACAGGGTATGAAGGAGATCAAGTCCTTTCTGAAGAGGCAGCTGTAGTCCCCACAGGATTCCCTGGGGAGTCTGAAATTGTATTAGATGCTTTGCTTAAACAAGTCCCAGCCTAGCTGTAATTTTCTTCTGCCCTATTTGGAAAGAACTTATATCACAGTGAGGCTACTGAATGTTTTTCCCATTATCTATTAAGATATACATAAATAAGTTCTACTGCTCCATGATAATTTAAGACATGTAATGAAGGAAAAGAAAACAAAGAAGCTGTAATGCATTTCAGTCCTTGCCATGCCTTCTAATACTAAACTAAAGAACCATCAGATCTCAGTATAGCTATTTTAATGTTTTGTTTTGCACTGGCAGATTCATTCTTCAGTAGCCCATTCCATCATGATTTCCCCTGCATCCAAACAATGCCATTTTTCCCAGAATGTGTCATAAACAGCACTGCTTTTCTTTCTGACAGTATAATGAAGTTCCATCTTTAAGAAAAAGACTGATAAGCTGTCTAGAAATGTCAATACACCCAAAAATCATCTGGATTCATAGCCCCAGGAATAATTTTCACCCTGTGTTTAAATAACAAGCACCCTTGACTAGATTCAAATATCCATTGCACAAGACTTTCATCATCCTGCTCTTCTCTTTGGAGATCAGAGAAGAGATAGAAATAATTTTTCAGGGCTTCAAACTGTTTGAACTGTGAATTTTGCTGCCTGTGGTTTGGTCACATTAATTTACTTTTTTAAAATATGCCCACTTTTTAATTTCCTTGCAGAGTCAACACAGATATCAAAGGTCAGCCTGAATCTTATTTTAACTCTTCAGCATCTGTTTTGTAAATTCCAATGGCAAAATCTTTACTGCTTAGAACAACGTGTATGGCAGGAAGAGCACTTTCTCATCCCAATGCTAAAGCCAGTTTGGCTGTATAATATTATCCTTTAAAATGTTGTTGTCTTTTATCCCTGCTCTCACTTGTTATTTTTGCTGTTTCAGTAGAGCTGAGAAAGCTTTTGAGCAATACCCCAGTAATTTCTGACATTGAATATTCTTCAGAGATGAAAAAGAGCAATTGAATAACTATTCCCTAAAAATATGTATAGAAGTTATTAGATTTATTATAATGACTGCACACTTGTACAGTAGAAAGAGAATAAAGGCATAGGACAAGTATTAATATCGAGTAAGTTTTCTAACAAATAAAACCCTAACAGTTGCCATGCCCATTATATTGGCAAGAGCTAAGCAGATGATATACATCAGAGAGAACTTTATTGCAACAGATCATTTTCTAACTGAACAACAAAACTTGCTACTTTTATTGTTAGAGTATCCACTTTATGCATATATTTATATGCAATATGTATTAGTAGATATACTCAGTAGATTCTGGTTATCTGATTTGACAGGATAATATTGTACTTTTATCATTCATATTGTTAGAAGAGTAACAGTAGTCCAACGTGAATTTTGCACATATTTTGACTTCATTGTCTCATAAAGACACAAGGCTGAAACTTCTCTATACTTGACTTACAAAGCTTTCAAACCCAATGCATTAAGACATTGCAAAATTAATTGTCCATATCACTCCCCTAAAAATATTTTTCATCTTAATCTTCATCTTAATATCCCCTCTTTCATCTTAATCGCTATGCTCTTATTGTCACACCTTTGCCTGTGAACTAAGTTTTCTGGTTTATCATGGTTCTAAATGTGAAATATGCAAATATTTTGATAAAGATTTTAAAAGTTCCTGGTGAGTTTTAATACAGTAAAACTTAAAAAAAAAAACCAAAACATTACTGTACTGATTTCCTTATAGCAGCTATTGTACATGTCACAAAATTGTTGAAAATTCTGTTTTGCTCTTAAACAGAAATTTTCTAGCATTTACCCTCTTTCAAGCAGATGTTCTTGTCTAGAAAAGTCTGAATTAAATCAAGTCAGCAGTAGGGTGTTCTGTGTGTGAGATCACTTCCATTAGGGAGAAAGTAATAATCTGTTTCAAATTCCATTTTACTTAGAAAATGAAGGAAAAAAAATTAATTTAAACCAACACTGAAATATTTCTAGATGATGTGTAATCCCAGGATCATATCAACAGTGCTCATGTCTATATATTGATTATAAAATATTTATGTATTTGTGTATTATAACAAATATAAAATATTTATTATAAAATGGAATTGGTTAGCTAGATCAAATAGTATTCTGAGTAAGCGTAAACAAAAAGATTTGCCTCAAAGCAAATAATATGCTCTTATAGTCTGTGAAGTGACCTGTTCTTTATTCTCTTGCTACCAACTTTATCAGCCCAACTGACTGGAAAAGTTAGGTGAGCTTTTAGGCACAAAGCAGCACTTCTGCGCACAAAAACTTGTCTAGTTTTTCCAACTGTATTAGTTGACCTAACAGAAAATATTAACTCCACCTATAAATCTTTTCTTGCCCATGTTCTTAGACTGCCATCACAGCGAGAACAAGCAAACAAAAAGCCTTTTCCACCTCTATTTGCATGGAGTGGAACTCTGTTCCAAAGGATTTGCAGTCCACAAAAATTATTTCCATCTCTTTAGAAGATAACTGAACTGATATACTTTTCCACTTAATTTTTTCCTATGTAGTTAAATGGACAAAAATACCCCAAGGTAGATGTAGTTAAGGAAGAGTTCATACTGATACAGACTCTGGCTGTGCCCTGCCACATAAGTTGCACTTCTGTGTACATTTTTTACTCATATATCCACATCTCTATGAGGATTTTTACTGATGTGGCTTTGCTAGCTAAGCTTTCTGAAGATCTAGCTATAGCTCACCTGTGACTTTTGCTTAAGATGCACATAGACAGGTTGCTATTCTGACCACTAAAAGTGGGTCCCCTAAAAGTGGATGAAAAAGCCCAGTCTCTGCTCAGTGGGAAGAACAATTTGTTGAACAAGCCACACAGCTGAGTTGCTGAATTTTAAATAGTTTTCCAATCCAGCTGCATGCTCTATTTGCCAAGCATATTATCATAGCAATGCCAAATATCCTTGATTATGAACAAAAGTCTGGATGCTGTTTTAGCAGTAACCCTCTTTCCTCACTTCTTTTTAGCAGTAGATAAGGTCATTGAAAGAAAAGACATTTTTCAAATATAAACAATAATTTATCTCCCTGTGTAAAGGGTGATTAAAGCTAATATGCTTTATGGAAGGATTCCTGAGATGGACTGCTAAATCCATTTCCAGCTCACTAGATCAACTGGCTTTGTTTTGCTTTGATAATGTGAAGTTCAGGTGTAGAATAGGAATTGCATTTGAACAATGTCTCTGAACATCAAGGCTTCTTTCCCAGGGTACCTAAGTATGCATTTAATTTGGAAATGTGAAGGTAAACCTCAAAAAGGCATTTGCAAGCCCCCAAATCTGCAAATTTTGCAGGTGATTAAGGTGCCCCACTGTAGAGCTCTTGCTTTCTTCATCATTGCCTGGGTGCTTTGTCCCTGGATTTGATCCCACACATGGAGGCATGGTTGCGGGGAAAGAAGCAAGGGACATTTTCTACAACTGTCCTACCTTTAGGTAGACAGGTGCTTCCTCCTTCTTACTCCAGGCAGCCAATTTATATCCTTTTTCACACAAATACCTCCTTCTAGTGTCTCTAGCCAAGAAGCAGCAGAGCTAAGTACTGTTTCAATTGTTTCAATCTCCTCTAGGAAAAAAAGCATAATGTCTCAAGAAGGAAATCTACATAACCTGACAGCCTGAAACTGCAGAAGCAGGGAGAGGCCAGAGGAGAACCTGTGTGACAGCTGCACAGGGGACAGAGGATTGTGGTGCTGAGAAGCTGTTTGCTAACTCACCAGGGAAGAACGTGGCATGACCTCACAACAGAAAAGGGAGGAGAATAAAAATAATTCATTACAGCACGGGTTGGCCAGCATGTCCTAATGGCCAGTAGCTTCTGCCTGTATGAATGTAATGTCAAGTTGTTTCCAAGGAAAATAAAACTGTTATAAAAGGGACTTTATCCAAAAGCACATATTCTAAAGTGGTTTTAGAGGTTGAACAGTTTCAGCTCTTGTGATTTCCTAAAAACACATCCTTTGTAGGAAAGAAAATAATAAGTTTTTCTTTTTTCCATTAGAAAGCCCAGTTGCCAACAACATGAGCTAAGTTTCAGATTTGCTGGAGAGCAGGAGCTGAGGATGAGATCATCTTAGGTTTAACGTTACAGCTAGACAAACAACATATTGCTTTCATTTTACTGGACAAAATTAGCTCCTACCTGTGTTCAAAGCTGACTGCTGACAGTTCATTTAAATTAAATGTATGCAGTCATCACAATTGTTTGGCATTTATTTTATGCTACTGAATAAGCTAGTCACTGAAAAGAGACCCATGAGAGGACATGCAGCTGATCACTGTCATGTCTATCAGGGGGGAAGGAGAGGTTTTAGTGTGAAATGCTCCCCTCAGGTGTGAACAAGATTCCTTCTTTAAAAGGAGGCCCAGCTTCAGACAGAAAAATAAATTTCAACGTAATACAGGCAGGAAGGTATGGGGCAAACAAAGCAGATATAGGGCTAAATAGCCCATAAATTGTGCATGTAAGATATTGTCCAGTGTTGTAGCTTTCTGTGTTCTTGTATACAGTATTGACATTTACTTTAAACCCAATAAAACATGGACTAATAGATGCCATAGCAGATTATTATCTTTTTGCTCAGTGAAATGTCTCCATGAAATGAGTAAGTTCTCCCCCAGGGCTGTAAGAGGTGATTGCGCCATTGCTCCCTGTGCCAGTCCAGTTCCCAGCCCTGCAGGAAAAGTCACAGTGGACGTAAGCATGGAAAAAAAAAATCAGAAAATGAGGTCCTTATTAGTGCTATATCTGTGCATCTGTGAGTACAAAGATAACAGGCAGTCACGTGTCCTGAATTTGCAGTTTCTCCACTGAAAGAAAATGCTTTTGCAGATTTTTCTATACAGAAATGCCTCTGACCATGGACTCCTCCCTGCGGGGCTGGATGCCAGCTTGGTGTGGGGAGAGCACGCAGGGATTTAAAAGAAGTGAAACTAAATGAGCTTCTTGTGGACAGATGGCATTTATAACAGAAGAAACTGCTTTGTGCAGAAGAGAGGGACTTCTTAATCATGGCATGGGTGCAAGATACAGCAATAATCTCTTGTTAACTCCATTCCCTGTAGTTGTCAGGACCTTGATGGCACCACCAGACCAGAATGTCCCTGCCCGAACCCCTGGGGCTCCCCATAGCCCAGGACCCCATGTCAGCCCCTGGGGCCATCAGCCCCTGCCCCAGCAACACCACAGCAGGGCTGGTCTCCATCTCCCCACAGCCCTGTCCAGCCATGGCTCTCA
>JAOTQQ010000023.1:49262755-49295729 GCA_026546715.1 Gallinago undulata
AATCCCTGCATCACCACTTAACCTGGATGATGATGGATTTGGGGCTTGCGGGCAGTGAGAGTTGCTGTCAAACAAAGTGAGAGTTGTGGTTGCTCCAGTGTTGTGTTCGTTAGAGATGCCTCAGTGTCTGCGTGGGGAACAAATAGCTCCTGGCAAAAATGCCCCATGGGCAGAAATGGGGGGCACTTCTGGAAAGCAGCCCCAAAGACTGCTACAAAATCCAGAGCAGACAGTGAGATGGCTATCTCTGGTTTTATCTCTGCTTGTTTTTTTTTTTTCTCTCTCCTAAAGCTGTTTTTACTGCCAAGCACTGCCAAGCACAGTGATCTTGATTTTCATCACTTATGATAGGAGTTTTAAAGTTTTAAAATGAAATACTTAAAACAAAATTAAAAATGAAATAGATCCTTTATACTCCAGCAATTTCACATTTTTTGTTGTCAAATACAAGAAAATGTTCTACATTGTTTTCCTGGGTCGGTAAGTAGAAATTTAATCTTCAGTAAACTAGATCAACTTTTTCAGGAATATGTCTAAAGTTCTTTTTCCCAACTCCAAAAGGAGATAGGTGTTCCACTAATGGTAATGTATGAATGTCAAGCTCATCTACAAATTCTTTAAATAAATATTCCACATGTAGTATATCCTTCAATCAGATTTCAATCAGATATCATATTCTCTAGTACTTTAACATTGCATATCATTTTATGACCCTTACAGGACTTTTAAAAAGCACTGTTAAAAACATGTCAGTGCAGTTCCTATGATTTTCTAGGAGCTCATGCATTTAATAGGCCAGAATAACAGGGATGTATCATTGTATGATTGTACTGGGTTATAAAAGACAGTTATTTTTATTTGCTTATTGTTATGAGCTCTGACTCACTTTCTGCAAACTGATGGTCCACAAAACTGCCTTAAAACTATATTTTATTTCTTCTGGATTAGTACTGATCAAGTCTGGAATGCTATATATGTAAAAGGAGAATTTGGTTTGCTCACATATATTTGAATATTTTGTTCATTTATCGTGTTATGTCTGGGTTTACAAAGACATGCATTTTTACATCTATTGTATTCTTTTTTGAGTTTACATTTTGCTTTTTTACTTTTTTAAGTTTACAGTTTTTCAGGCAACTAACATCACATTTTCTTTTCTGTTATCTAAGCTTCTGCCAACCTGTGCTGCCTTTTAGTTTATGCATGTCATCCAAAATCTTGTGTGTTCATACTCAAACCAATTGAAATAATCTTTCTTTTATGGTCACTGAAAAGTTATAGTATCCAAACTAGAGCTCTTTGGACAAACATATAGTTTTAAGATGAACCAATAAAGTTTAGAAAGTAATATTTTCCTATTCTGGTCCCCTGAAATTCTGGAACTGTGGCCTCAGTTAGCTTAGCAAAAAGGCCAGGAAAGGAAACACTTGTTTGCTGAGTCCATGAGGAGAAATTGGTATGCTCTTGGTGCTCCACATAGTCCTACTGTAAGAGGAGAATCAGAAATGGGAGGCCTCAGTGTCAGGGATTTCTTAGGACAGATGGATTATATATCACTAAGCCAACTCTGCAAAAAGTCAGAGGCAAAGATTTCCCCCAGGCAATTAATCATCTTACTTTCATTAGTGGCCCAGATACCTTTTATTTGAATATGCGTCGTGTGGAGGTAGGTGATGACCTGTATGTCCTGGGAGTTAATTTCACTGGAGTGATGTTGTGGTTAATTGAGCCTAATATGGGTGTTTGCATAAAAGGAAGAGTCACATTATTACCTGTGAAAATATTGTACAAGATTATGAATTTCCTGTCTGTCAATAATAATTTAGCTTGAAAAGTGAAAAACTTAAACCATGTCACTTCTGTAACTTTACAACCTGATGCTGGATACAGAAACGAACTTTTGTAGAAATTAGTAACAGAAATATAGAATCTTTACAGACATAAAAAGAAAAAAATAAGTTAGATTGGAAACTCCATTGTGAGCAACATTTTGGAGCTGTGAAATGCATTAGCAGGTACGTCATAGAGATTTTATGCACAGGTAGCTTTCAGATATACTAATACTAATTGATTAACTAATTTAAAATCTTGGGTTAATTTGTTGCAGCAGAGATGCAGCCTGACAGATTCATTAATAAGTCTGCTCAATCTATTACAACAAAAATAATGGTGGCCATTTTAAATGACATCTTATGTAAAAGTTGTCATATGATTGAGGTTTCTTGCTCCAGGGCAAGATAGCTTAGGACAAACAACTGTTCAGTGACCAGTGAAACTGAAGTCACTCTGCCATTCACATGGGAGGTCGTAATCTCACATCCTCACAATTCATGCTTCTCAAAACTTTAACTTTATTGGTATCACTTCTCTTCATCTTTTCCTGACTGGTGGGGTTTTTTTGGCGCCTTTCAGTCCCTCTCTCTGGTCCCTCTCACTCTTGTTTCACAGTTCTTGTTCTCAGCCTCAAACCCATACATAACTCCGTTCAGAGCTGCTTCTCTACATCTCCCTTCTGCTGTTTTTTCCTACGGCATGGTCCGGTCATACAGCTGTGATCATGGCAGGAGACAGAAATTTCCTCAGTTTATCATGTTTTACCCAGAATTCCACAAAATAAATGGCGCCTTCACCTGTCAATGCTACAAGAAAAACGGGACTCAAAGTCACAGATTTTCTTAACTGCAGAATGGTCATTTTTAATGTCTCATCCCTTTCCTTCCCTTGTAGTGAAAGGAGATATACTTGACAACTATTTAAGAACAGACGGCATTTGGATACTTACGCGAAATAAACAGATTTACAGGACAAATAATGAAAAAGAATGTGCAGAGAAATGTGAAGCAGAAAGAAATTTTAATTGCAGGTAATGTCTGTTGAATCTTAAAGCTGTGTCATTGTGGGTGTCCACCAGTGATATTTTCCTATTGTTGCTCAGAACCCATGCTGCTGCAGCTCTGCCTACAGCAGTGACGCCTGTGCCTGGACCTTTAGCTTGTGGCTCATCTCCACCCATAAATTACCATAAGGTCAAGTAAAGGGTGGATTTACAGTGTATTACTCACCCTATTGTAAATGCTCAAGTTCCTGCTCTTACCCAAAATTACATGGAGAATTGCTTATGCCCATAAGGGCTGCTGCCTTGTTTTGCAAAAGAAGGGCGAGATGTTTCTAATTCGTTGTAGGGAAAGGTGCTAACCTGAGTAACTAGGACAGTGTTAATAACATTTTGCCATTAAAGTAACTAGCTTCCCACACAGTAGCTTATTCACGTAGTCATATCTCCTGAAAAAGTCAGCCACTTCAGAGCAGTAGAAAACAGCAGTCTCTTACTCAGTGTCTCAAATACTCATGTAGGATCTGAAAGATATAAATGGGTACAAGACGGTGCTAGTAAATTAATAACTTATAGAAAAATAATCGCAAGTTGAATCATTTGAACTGAATTAACGAGATTGCTTCCTATGTCAATATTGCTTCCTTCTCAATTTCAACAGGGCCTTCTTATTCATCAGGAAAAAGCAACAGTGTTTAACACTGGCTGAAAATGCGAAAATGACAGTGACATTCAACAGCTCGGATGCAGTTCTTTATGAGAAGAAAAGTATGTATATAGTAAGATGGTACATATTTACACGTTAAGCCTGTTTTAACTGTATCCTTGTATTCTCTGCTGCAATGCTGGAGCAGACACAGTGGTGACAGTTTCGGTAAGGGCCTGCACCCACTGTCAACTGGGCTGGAACTGCCATAGAATTTATCATACACCATCGAGGCTTCTTATATTTGAACTTATATGTTAGTGCTTTAGTCATGCAATATTGGGACCAGGCAGAATAAACATACTCCAAACCAAAAATCATGCATTTTTCTGCCCTTTAAGTATTTGAAGTTCTCTGCTTCATGGAGGTAGTGAAGTCATACAAATTTTCAAGACTATAAGATTATCTAATTCTATGTACCCACTTATCTAATTTTCTTTGTAATAATTCAGTCAAGAATTATTTGACTGAAATATTAAATTTACTTATAATTGTCGTTTTTTAAAATTATAATCAAATGTTCACGTTTTGTAAGCTCTTTTGTTTATGCTTAGGCTCAGATAAGTGGCCTGTTTTTAAGATTTTTTTTTTAATTAATTAACTTGTGCTTTTCTAAGTTTTGAATCGATGCTATATAGCTGGAAAAAAAAGATATATTTTTTTTAATTAGACTATCTTCATAAGTTTTGTGGGAACATAGATAATACAGTGACAACACTAACTTCAATGAGTCTTCTGAGAAAAAGAAAGGTCCTATTCCTAATTGATATATAAAATGAATAGTGAACACTTCTTGTAAGAACACTTCAGTTTGTTTGAAAAGACAATTATTTTCAGTGTCTTTACAATTCTGAAGCATTTGAAAGAGATACATAAAACTGAAAAGACATGAACAATCATGGTACCGATCCCTTTTGCCACATAAAAGTTTTAAAGAGAAAGCAGTCGGTGTCCAAATTCCCAGCACATATAAACTGGGGCAATTCTGATGAGTTCATTAACTTCTGCTGGAGATCTGGCCCAAACATAACAAAAAAGCTGGAATGTTAACAATTGAAAAGCTGTAATTTAGTTCTTCTGCTACTAGAGTGGATGATGGGTTGCCAGGTGCACAGCACCAGGTGCAACTTGGTTTGTAACAGCTGCCTTCAATGAGCACTAGCTTAACCTCTAGCTGATTATCAGCCAGTGACATTTTGTTCTTACGGTGCAATATGTGTTCCTTAGTGTCTTTCTATGTTAATGACAACTGGATTTTCTCACCAGTTTTCCTGAACTTTCCAACTCTAACCATTCTATGATTCTATAACTTGCAGTTTATGTTTAGCTCGGATTATTAAAGCTTTGAAAGCTAGAATTTGAAGTATACTGCTTGATTCTTGAGTGTTATTATGGACAGATTTCTTCCTGTTTTAAAAGGAAAACCCACTGTTAAAATTGTTTTTATCAAAAGACATCAGCTCTACAGTCATATCTTCCCCACCCCAGTAACAGCCCTCACAAGTCTGAAGCCTATGGAGAGCTCTTCTCCATTTTTATTCTTCACATGTTCCTTGTAGACCACTGATGTGTGAGTCACCAGTACAGAGAATATTGGAGCAGGTCCAGCCAAATAATTACCGGCATAAGTGAAATATCTGTAGAAATAATGGGTGTAGCAAATGTCTCGGCATTTTAAATATGATTTTTTTTTTACTGGACAAAATTTATTGGGGTTTTCCTTTGAGGCTAGAACAGCCTAAAGGGAGATTATGTGCACTGTAAATTCCTCTGCATACGTTAAAGGCAAATAAACACATGCACAATTCATTAATTATTAAATTGAAATTAGTCCTTCTAAGTGAATAAATAATTCTCATTGACCCTAATTATATGCTGTCATAAATTGGTACAAAGCAAGACAATATCCCTAACTTCATCAAGGCACCCCTTGCTGCTCAAGCTCTTCCAAGCATCTGAAGAGACACATCTCATTCTTATGTCATCGGCAAAAGACTCCACTTTATACCCGGGAGCCTTCATCTCTCAGTAAAAGGAGGCAGTGCTGCTTGGCTTCTCTTCTTTCTTGTCTGCCTCCTCCAAACTCATTCCTGGAAGACAGGCCTGGTGACTCCAGCCTCAGTGTTCATCCCAGTGACCTTCCTGAACACATTTAATCTAGAAATTTAGTCAGAGCCTTTAGCTTTGCTGCTTGTATCCCCACAGGATCCATGTTTTCCTGTAGAAGAAAGGTGGCTCCTTGGCACCCTCTCATGCGTGCCTCAGGATGAATAGTCTTGTCTACTTTTTAGCCTTAACTGAAACTGTAGGGTGACATATAGGTCTGCACCCCTCTCTCTTCATCCTCTTGGATATGGAGCTTTTCTTTCTCGGCCATGACCAGGGCTGAAGGAAATGTGACCAGATGAGCCCACTGCGGGAGGAGGCACTGTGTCTGGTTCCTCACACCAAGGGACCAGCTCATCAGCCTGTAGGTGCCTGTCATGGCAGTGGGTCCCCCATGAATGGAGGCATCTGTCCGTGTGTCAGGTCCAGGACAGAGGCATGGTTACCATGTCCTTTCACAGGGCGAACCTAAGTGTCCCACCTAGGCAGAGCGGGCAGCCACCTCTCTGGCCTTCACTGCCGTCACTGTGTGGGCTGTCAGAGCAGACACATTCATCTGCAGCCCTTCTGCAGAGTTATGGGTCCTGTGATGTGTCTGAAGACCTTTGATCATTTTAAAGTAGAGGCTGGCTTTTTTCAGCTCCTACTGCAGACTGAGCAGAAATCAGTTCTCCTTCGTATTTAGCATGCACCGATGTCACTGAAAACTGCAGTCAGGCACTGCCACAGCTCAGATGGTAGGTCATAGATATCAAATCCCTTCATGTGGGATCTATTTTCTTTTTCCCAATTTTATCCTTGTGCTAACGGCGGTGGTTCTTTGAAATAACCTATATACCTGAGCCTTAAGGCTGCTAGTTACTGTCAGGGGAAAAAACATTTGCCTCACAGACACGTTTTCATCTAATGAGCTACCAGGCATCATTTGCTCATCATCCAGCATTCTTATGATCTGCAGCAATTTGGAGACTGCCTGTCTCATCCTCATCTCCTGCCACATTCTGCACTCTCAGAGACCCACTTTTGGGATACAAGCCTGGGATACAAGCTGCCTCCCTTGGCTATACCATTCAGCTCTTCTTCTCCTGTCTGCTGCTACACAACATACTACCTCTGCCTTCTTAGGGAAATGTCTTCGTAAGGGTCTGCTTCAGCAGAAAGTGCTTTCAGCTCTAGCAGTCAAAGAATCGGTTCCTTTGTTTTTTTCAGGGCACGGTCTTACGGTCTTACAGTCCCTACTTTTTCAAAGAGAGGATGTAGAGTCATCTTCCTTTTATTTTTCACTAGCAGAAATACAGGACTCTCTCATTCCTCCTGAAGCTCACTGCCAACACCTTTGTGAAGTCTCTGGATAATCCAAATGGCAGCATTTTGCAACTGTAATGACCCCAATTCACCTCAAATCAGAGATATTTCTCAAGAAGCTGTTAAAGTGTATTGTAAAAGTCAGACTCATCTTCCTAGAAGTAATCTAATTATCACAGCCAGTGTCACACAGCCTGAACTTGAATTTGCAAATAAAGACATTTAGTTTTCTTAAGCCTCAGAAAAGTTTTCTGTCCCCATTATGACACCTCAGCACCATAAAATAGCTGCTGTAAAACTCCTTTCTGCTGAGATATGATGAAATTTGTTCTGCTTGGAAAAAGCAATCTCCAGAATACTTTGTGACTCTGCCACTCCCTTAGGTTCATGGTGACTGTACAATCTCACCTTTGCCTGACTCACACCTGTGAGTTCATAGCAGCTACTCTGGCATCAGTCTTTTTCAGAGCTTATTTTCCTTGGGATGGGATTTAAAATATCTGTACAAAACATCTACTTTAAAACCAAAAGGTTCATCACTCTGTGAGTGTAAGAGTTTGTCCGTTTGTGCTGTGCCACCCAGTGTTATGTACTCACATTTTACTGCAACACAGACACTTTGGGATCTGTATGCAGACCATAGTCTGGATTGTCCATATTTACAAAGGCAACTCCATGAATATATGTCTGCAGTTACAGCAGTGATGAGACTTTTGTGCGCTCTGGTAGTGATTCTCAGTTACAAGAGGAGCAATGTTGTAACATCACTGAATTAACAAAGCCAATTCCATTTCAGTTTACCTTCTCCAATGTAGAAGAGGGATTGGGAAGGACTACAGAGGAATGGAAGCCAAGACTCGGAGAGGTATTCCATGCCAGAAGTGGGCAGAAAAAGCACCCCACAACCCAAAGTACGGCCATATCTATATTTATCTTCATGTTTTTCTGAATCTCTTCCAAGCTTCCCCAACTTCATGTGTATAAACAACTTCATAGTGCATGTTATCAAAGCCAGGTTATTTATTAAGACAACCTTATCTTCATCTGCCTTGTTAGTTTTGACTCTACTGGCAGAGAACTGCAATGGTGTGGGTAACGAAAGGGTGCATTGTCAGCTAGAGAAGTTGTGTCTAAATGCTGGGCCTCTTAAGAAGATGAAATGCTCTATCAACACATGGTGAAAATTTTGCTATTGGTGACAGTGGGACCATAATTTCTCTCTTCTGCATGATGTATGGAAAAAAAAAAGCAATGATATCTGCCTAGCTCTATGACCCCCTACCTGCCATCCAAACAGTCAAGAAGAAACATCCAGCATAAGTGCCCAAGGAACCTGCCCAGGCAGAGTTTTCTCAGGGCTGTCTGCCACTGGGCTCACTGAAGTGTGTGTGGGAGCAGAGGGCCTATTTTCACTGATCTGTGTGGCAGTTTTATCTGTTAATTATTTTTTGTTATTCTATGGAAACTGGGATGAGCCTGTTTAGATTTTTTGTTTAAAAGCCATTTAGTCTTATCTGGGAGGATTGCTATAGGAAGAAGCCTAGAGTCACTCTCTTCAAAATCTCTGCACATTAAGATCCAGTTGTGCTTAGTGAATAGTTTCTAGAAATACTTCACTTTTAAAATAACTGCATTAAAAAAGCATACATGACAGAGCCACAGGCGAGAGTCAGTTGACTAGACCAGCTGGATGCAAGTATTAAAGACAGTAACTGCCCTTTAAGACTGTCATAGTCCTTATAGGCTGTAACTCACTTACCATTGGCAACTGGGACCGAGGCAGAAAACTACAAATAATGGTAGTTACAGAATGGTTTTTCGAATTTCATTTATGGGCTATAATGGGGAATCTGTTTCTCTCATTTTTACTGTGAATGAATAGAGCCCACAGCTAGCTGAGCAAGTTGGACATTTCCTTTCTGCTCCACTACGTTACTGGAATTAAAATAGAATTTTAATACTATTGCAGTTATACACCTGAAAAACACCCCAATGCAGGACTGGATGAAAACTACTGCAGAAATCCTGATGAGGATGAAAATGGACCCTGGTGTTACACAACAGATCCTGCTACCAGATTTGATTACTGTAACATCCCAGAGTGTGAGGGCCAGATCACGCACACTGCAGAAGGTATATTTCCTTTTCAGAGAAGGAGTGTTCGGGTAGGTAATATTGTTCCTGGCATTTGTTCTTGCTTTATTATTGCATATTGGTTTCAAATATTAATTTAGATCAAGCTGGAACTTGGAAGTTCTCAACACAAAGATTGCTTTCTTAATTGGCTCCAGTTATCAAAGTTAACATTGTAAATATGGAGGAACTGAAATTTTTTAACCACTTGCCAATATCGTCCTACTCTTACCCCTAGCAAGTTATTTAACGAGTAAAGATTGACACAAGTACTGTGTTACATACAGAACTCCCATCACTACCAGTATATACGTGACAAAGTCCTCCTTCCAAATTACACATATCCCTGAATCATTATTTGGCTGGGTTGTAATGCATGGTCTTCTGGATTCCTTTTATCATTAGCTGGATCAAAACCCTCTTTTCCTTTCTCTGTAGCCTTCCATTAATAGACCAGGATCAGAATTCATGGGCTGGTGCAAACCTTGCTTTGTTTTCCTCCTGCCTAGGCCCTCCAGGGGAGTGCATGCAGTGTAATGGTGAAGACTACCATGGAGAAGTTTCCAGAACAGAGTCTGGGCTTGAGTGCCAGCGCTGGGATGCCCAAGAGCCTCATATGCATGGATTTACTCTGAAACAGTGAGTCACAGTGCTAAATTCATTCCTGCAGTGTCTAGGAGACCCTGCCTGCAGACAGCCTAATTGCTACAGCTAGCCATACCTGACTCACAAGCTTCTCTTTCATTTTCAATGTGCAGCTTTCCAGAGAAGGATCTGAAGATGAACTATTGCCGTAATCCTGATGGTGAACTTCGACCCTGGTGTTTCACTACCAGCCCTACCAAACGCTGGGAATATTGCAACATTCCTCGTTGCAGTGAGTCCGATTTCCTGAGATTACTCCCTAGGGTAGCTCTTCTCATTAAAATGATGCAGGGAGGGGAAAGACAAGAAATTGTGATTCTGAGTATCCTAAGGCAACCCTTGTGAACCAGGAAAGTGCAGATTAATCAGAAGGATCACTCATTAAATTTCTGTCACATAAAATCGTGTAAGGTCAGTGAGGATGCAGGTGTCTCAAAATACAATAATGCCAGAGTTGTTAGGGAAACCCTCATTTGGCTTCAATTTCGTTACTTTTCAATTTACAAGAGAGGCAGGGCCTTCAGGTTAAAACAGGTGGTAGTTTTCAGCTGACCTGCTAACTCACGGAAAACACCTAAACCTCTGTGTGGCCATACTGTGATAGTGTACCTGGGTCTGGCCAGCACCATCAGGATTACCTTTATCTCAGCAAGGGATGAATCCTGAGAAACAGGTTCAGGCCTCAGGAGGAAAACGTGATTTATCGGTGAGCTAGCTTAACCCATGGAGCTGAGCACACTAACATTCCCAAAGCACTGAATAACAAGATTAGAATTGCTATTTGTAAAACTGGACTGCACTTTGAGAAAAACTCTTGTGTTTTTATCTCTAGAGCTTGCTTTCTTATTCATCCACACTTGTCAGTACTCTAAGCAGCAGCGCGTGTTTGCTAGATGTAGTTCACCTCAACATGCTCAATTACAGGTGGAGGAATGTCTATTTATAGGCTTCTGTATGATAAGTAAATTGTGAAAGTTACCATAGCATCTCCATTTTGTGCTTAAAATTTAAAGAAAGTTTAAGGAAGAGACCAATCTTTTAGAGTTACACTTGTCTCCTGGGGAAATTCCATATACCAAGTACATATAATAGGTATGCACTGTAGATTCATTTTTTCTCTGCCCTCTGGAGTTTACATTTACTGTTTGTTACTCTTACTTTCTTTGCTGTTCCCCACGTGCCAGACTAATCCACTTTCTTTCACTCCTCTTTCTGCCCCACTTTCCCAGTTCATTGACTTCAGCTCTGAAGGCTGTTTTGCTTTCTCTCACAATTTCTTCTTAGCCCTCATCCTTATCCTTTCTGCCTTCCCACCCTACCCATGATTCTTCTACTAATGCACTCCCTTCATCCCACTTGTTCCTCCAAGGCTGTACAGGACTACTCACTCCTCTCAGGGGACTGCAGGCACAAAGTCTGGCTCGACCCAGCAAATTACTTAATGGCTGCTGTAAGAGGGCAGACACAGGACACCTGGCAGCTCAACTGCTTGTGAAAATGCACACTTTGGTTTTGCCACAGCTTTCAACAAACGTCACCTCTGTTTGTTTGACATCATTACAGAAAACAGGGGGGGTTAATAAATTCAAAAGCCCTGCCTAGCTGTGCTTTTTTATTTTATTTTGTTTTCCTTTTTTAAATCCTGTTGCAGCTACACACCCTCCAGTCTCTGCCCTGGGCTCCCAGTGTCTTTCAGGGAAAGGAGAAGACTACCGAGGCAGGATAGCCATCACCGAATCGGGAAAAGCCTGCCAACACTGGAACACACAGTTTCCTCACAGACATGGCTGGATTCCTAACAGATATCCCTGCAAGTATGCTGGGCCTTGTCATTTTAACAAATGCCAAAAAACTTGGTTATTCCTTATACATCCGGACGCAGAGGCAGGAGTAGCAAAGGTTTTCTCCAACTATGTTGACAGGCTGTTTTCTCATTTTTTGTCAACTACCATTACTTCTATTCAGATCTCACTCTTAATTTGCTTCAGCATTCCTTTTTTAACCAGCTACTTTATTCTGAAGTACTTGTCTCACCTGTCTCCTCCACATCCCACTGCAGTTATAAGTATTTACTACTTTTATGTTAAAAATCTCCTGGCTGTATTTTGGCACACTTTCAATGCGTTACTGGTCTGAGGAGCAATGCTCCAAGGTCCAAATACTCCAGTACATCCTCCTGCTCCAAGGCCAGAGGAGCTGTGTTTGTGGAGGATTGTCAATGGGCAGGGGTAGCTGGGTCTGACCAGGCTTTTAGCTGTGTATTATGATCCTCTGGGTTGCTAAATGGATCCTGCAAGTTTTCCTGGCCATGTGAAGCCCTGTCCACCATCACAGGGCATAGACCAGTGTGCACTGGTGCTCATATGCACGCACTTCCAGGATCAGCCTATGGCGCTTTTACTGGCCTCAAAAACAAGAGCAGAAAGTGTAAGCACTGGAAAAGTTTTTCGTATCTCATCAGCATTTAGACTATAAATTCGAAGGCTGCTGATCAGTCCCAAAATAGTGATGCCTGAGGTAATTTGTCACCAAAAAGAATAAATGAGTTGAGTTTTGCATGCAGTAGTTGTTAACAGTCTTGCATGCAACTCTTCTTGATTTCTACAAGAAGTTTAAAGCCAGTGTTTCTCTTTCAGGGACTTAGAGGAAAACTACTGTAGAAACCCTGATGGAGAGAAGAGACCTTGGTGCTACACCACCACCAGCAGCATTCGGTGGGAATATTGTGCAATTCCCCACTGTGATGGGACAGAACAAGGGACTGCTGGTATGAGTAGTGGTATGTATTTGAGATAAGGACTTTAAAACAGTGAGAGACTTACTGTTTCTCATTGTAAGTGTGTTAAATATTTTTTCAGTCACATTGTCACTGTTTTTAATGCAGTTTTTCTGCCTAGCATGCTATAAAAGCTGCCAAATATTGGACTTTGAATGGTTAAGGAAGTGCAGTGGAGGATGTAAATGACCAGCTGACCCAACAGAAGAATCACAGGATGAAAGAGGCTTATGTGAAGGTCATTTTTAGCAAGTTAACCAAAAAAAGAAAAAACAGGTTTAAAGAGGTTAAAAAGTGTGAAACAATTGCAAGTCCCATTTTTGGAAACTAGCCAAAAAAGACAGGACAGGGTCTTCCAAAGTAATAAATATCTCATCTGAAACATCCATTTATTTTAGCACAAAAATTAGCAAGAAAATATTAGTGCAATCAGAAGGATAACAGAGAGATTAAAGTTTAACATCATGTCCATTTTAAAAATGTATCAGGGACAAAAATCACTAGCATCTAATATTTGAGGGTTTCTCATATGAGCTTTCTGATCTTTATTTCAAACATGTTCATATACACCAAAATGAAACTGAGGGGTGAACCTTCCAATGAACTGCATCTGATACGTGAGGGTATGTTAGGTTCTCACAGGGTAATCTGTGAAAGTTTTCTAAGTATCTTTGGAAATGCCCTTGCACTTTTTGTGCTGGTTGTGATGGTCTCACCGGACACTCTCTGTATGAATGAGTAATCTGTTTTTGTCACCCTGTGTGTTTGATGCTTTTTTGTGCTTTCTTATTCAGTAAGAACATAAAATGGTGATGCTAAAACCCAGTTTCTGTTGTTTGCTGCAGATGTGCCTGTGCACGTTCCCCCGTCAGAGGATTGCTATCAAGGCAAAGGCCAGAGTTATCGTGGCACAACTTCTGTCACTGTATCAGGAAAGAAATGCCAGGCTTGGAACTCCATGGTCCCACACAGGCATGAAAAAACCCCAGACAGGTTCCCAGACGCGTATGTTCATCTCACCTTTTCTCGCTTTATCTGGCAATGATTGTTGCTGATTGTATTATTTTTGCACATCTATGCTTTAAAACACTGCCAAGGAATGTATCTATAAAAGAGAATTTTTCCAAGATGTGGAAACATTTTCTGTTAGTCTCATTTTTAAAAACTGTGTTTTCTTGTTATTTAAATTTTGAGTGAAATACAGCTGTGTCCCTTTACTCTAAATTCTGAGCTTTTGTGATGAACACCGGGAGACTTGTATCCATCTGCTCAAATATGCATTCTGTTTGTGAATTTTATACCTTTGAGGTGGTCTTTCTACTTATTTCATCCGGGGAGAACACAGCAGTCATACTGCAGAACATATAGTTGGATATATTATGGTTAGAACTACCATTTAAATGTTCTTTGTGGTTAGAATTGGACACCCAGAATTGCATACACTGAATATTCCCCTTTGAATTGTCTTCTCTAGACTAACAAAACTGGATCAGTATGACTTAGCTAATCATAATTAATAATGTGATAATTATTAATAAAAGTAGGAAAGCAAGAAGATGAGAATTGCTAGGAAATCCATCATTACTTAGTGGTTTACAAGTTTAAGCAGGAGGGTTGAGTCTTTTCAATTTTTTTTGCCTTTTTTATGATGTCACCCTAAATATTATTTTTTTTACATTTTCAATCATATTTTGGCAAGAAAAAGGCTCATGTATTGCAAAAGGAATATCCTCAGAGGGACTGTTTTTCACAAATTTTTAAAAAAATTGAAATTAAGCTGTGAAAATGTGGAATTAAAGTGTACTGACATATTCAGAAAAAAAAAAGGCATTTTTTTTTTTTATTCTGTGATTGATTGTGTTGTGTTGAAGAGAGAAATTCTACTTCCCTCTGCCTCAGCAAGCACAGGCAGGGGAGCGCTCCCACTGAATTCAGTAGAAGTGCTGGGTTTTTTTGAGGGGTGTGTGGTGTTCATTTGCATACATATTTATTAGGCATTTTTCTGAATATGAGAAAGAACTCTGCCATTTAAAAATAAAAATTTTGGAAAGGCATAATTGTCCACAAATAACATGGATCTTCCTGCATATTTATTGCTAATTCACACAGTCACACAATTGTGTATGCTTATATATTTATGTACTTCTTAGAAATTAAACTATTGGTATATTGGGCATTTATTTAGCTACTCAGAACATTACATGTTACAGTCAGAATTTAAGCCAGTAGTTGACTTATGTTTCCTTATGCATAAATATATTTATTATACACTGATGTACATGTGAAATATAATTCTCCAGTTGAATCACAGCCATAAATGCGTTTGCTAGCAATAGTAAAAAATTAATAAATGTATTTATGCCTACAGAGCACATATCCACATCTTTTTGGCAAGATATTTCTATGATTACTTTCAGTCTTATGCAGCTTGACTACCATACCTATTTTTGCAGGGATTTGAGGGACAACTATTGTAGAAATCCAGATGGTGATAACAGCCCATGGTGTTTCACCACTGACCCCAGCGTGACTTGGGAGTACTGCAATCTCAAGAGGTGTGATGATCATACACAAGAACCTGCACCAAATGACCCCCCTGCAAGGGTGGCCCAAAATGTTGTCCTGACTACACCCACCGCATCTGGTAACAGCTGGCTATAAGTGTCACCTCCTGTAGGGTGTGTGGGTAAAAGAAAGAGTAATGTATCAAAATGATTCTTGAGCAAGGCTGCAAGATAACAGTCACATCCCTCCTCCAGCTTTCGGATCTGTAGTGTTGGATTTTGCTGCGAGTACTCTTTCGTCAGTTCATATCCTGTAGTCTGTATCATTTTATAGGGCATTCTGTAGGCTACCTTTTTCATTTAGGGGAAAAAGAGAAAAACAGACAAAATTTCCAGTGTTTCAGTAGCTGTTACACGATCCCAGTGAGTGTTGTTATAGGAATTTTGCTTGTACTGTGCTTTCCATTGTTAGGGGGTTGACCTTCGCTTGTTGTGTTGTTGATAGGTAACTAAGTTCTGCAAAATTAAGAACAAGAGAAACAAGTTTTAGCTCTATCCTGCCTCATTGCTTCCTTATTTAATAGTCCATGTTGATCAAAGTGGTGTGACTTTTCTGAATGAACCGTGGAACTTTCCATGGATTATTTACTTTGCAAAGGAAAGTGACAGGACTGGGTAAAAGATGCGTTCCTAAATGGATCTGTGTACTCTTACTCATGTGCAGCAGAAGAAAGTACCTGAAGCAATGCTCTTGGAAGCAAAAATTGCCCTTTCAGTCTAATGGGCTGAAAACTCTGAAATATGCTTCTCTCACAGGTTTAGCAATAATCTTGAAGACTTTTCAGATATTTGCAATATGTTACAGAAAATGTTTAGCCTGAAGTTCCTTGAATTCTTTTCCAATTCAGTTGCTCTGTGCATCCAGGAAGAGATCACATCAGAGTGCATTTTTGTCTTTCTTTCTGCTACGGACACTAGAGAGTGTGCAAGTATACAGATTCAGCAGCTAACACTAATTTCCTTTCCTATTTTTTCACAGACTGCATTAATGGTAATGGTAAAGACTATCGTGGCACAGTAGCAAGAACTGCAAGGGGCAGGACTTGTCAGGAGTGGAGCTCTCAGACACCTCATAGCCACAGATACTTCACTCCCATGACTCATCCCAGAGCAGGCCTGGATAAAAATGTAAACAATCGCTAATGCCATTGGTGTCGTTGAACATTGTCTCTGTTCTCCATAACCCCTGAGTACATACTTCATGTTCAGCCTCTATAGACCAGGTTAAGTGTATCTGGAAGTCATCGCCTTGATAGCCCAAACCCATAATAGTGTTAAAGAGGGAAGGGTGCATTTTACATTACCTGGGCTGCTGCTGCTTCACGTGCAGCCAAACACCATGGGGTTGATGCTAGCAGGCAAGCGGCACAAAAGAAATCACACAGGGCTTCCCTGACTTCTGCAAACTCCAAAGTGATGCCTTTTGCTATTTGATGCAAACTAAGTAGGCTTCCGGAAAATTCTCAGAGCTGACCTAACTTGGTCTCCCTGATTTCAGGGGAGAAGCATTAAGCCAACAACAAATGTTTCAGTGAGAAGCACTTGGTCAGTATATGTAAACCTTTGCTTCTCATGAGGCCTTAAAAAGCACTAGAGCTAGGATGACTCTTAGGAGATGAAGAAAATAGCAATTTTATCATATTTTTCTAATGTCACCTGATGGTTTTGAGATACAGGAATGAAAAAATTTTATGTTCAGAGGAAACAGAAAGCCTTTACCATCCAATGGAAAAGTATTTGGGGGAAATAATTCAATGTTTTAGTTCAACACTTTTTGAAAAACACGCACTTCTTCATTCTGTGGCTAATATTTGGATTCTTCATTCTGTTTTTGTAATTATCACAGTATTGCAGGAATCCTGATGGAGATGTAAATGGTGTTTGGTGCTTCACAACAGACCCAGAAAAAAAATGGGAGTACTGTGAAATCCCACGCTGCTGTAATTATCCTTAAAGACTCTTCTCTCCTCTTTTTCTACAACTTATGATAGTTACAAAATGTTTTTAATCCAACCATAAAAAAACTGCAGCAGGCAGTAGCTTTTGATCTGAATTTTAGTCCTTTGAAACCCTTTTCATATTCTGCTGACCTAATTTTTATTCTGATCTGGATGTTAAAATAATTTGTTCCTAGATATTCATTTCCTAGGGAGTGAATTTGGTTCTGGGTATTTTATGCAGATTTCCTAAATTCTTTTTTCTATTTTGGGATAGTAATTGGTACACTGAGCAGGTGTAGTATTTGCTGAAAAATTCGCAGTGAAAGAGATTTTACTTTCTGTGGTACCCCAGCAGTAGGCATCAATACGAGCTGTAATGTGCTGCTTGCACACCTGCCAGTCCTCTTATTTGCTTTGCTCTTCCCTTCCTTGCTTGCATTTTGACAGAATTTTAATTTTTTTAAATACATCTCACAGAGGTACAGAAAGTCTATTTCTTCTTCATCTCAGGTATTAGTTTTACTACTAGGGGCCTGGTCCCTGCTCTGTTGGACAATGTAGCAATACAAAATAGAGAAGGGTGGTCACTCCCTCAGTGGTATGGGATATTCATCATGCTGGCCCATCTAATCTGTTCCTCTAAGCAGCAATGCATTATGATTATATGCCTTAATTTTGCCAGCCAGACCTAAGAGCTGCACAGGTTCTTTCCTTAGTTTCAATTAACCAACATAAAGAGTGAAAGCCTAAGGAAGGTAATAAAAAATGTCTTATTCCTTTCTCCTTTCATCCAGCTCCACCGTGGATGGCAGTACAGAACTATTTTAAATTCTTCACTGTAGCTTTTCTTATTCTGTAGCTTCTTCTGAGCGTGACTGTGGGAAAGTCCCAACGAGGAGTGAGCGAGCGTGTGATCAATATACCATGTGTGATGCATCTCCAGGGTCTTGGCCTTGGCACATCAGCCTCAGGACAAGGTACTGGTATTCCAGACTGTGTCACCATCTGTGAGCACCAGAGTTTCACAAGGAACAGGCGTTAGAAAGAGACTGACAGGAAACAATGCATATGCTTCTGGAGACTGGTCTTGGCTTCTGGATAAAATGCCTCAGCAAGTAGAAGAAACCTTTTTTTTTAAAACCATAATGTTCACAAATATGTACTTATTGGGTCATTAACCCCAAACTTCCCACTTTCTCCTAAATCCCTAGAGGGCAAACTTGAACTGCAGACATTAAGTACATCTTCATTTACTGAAATGAGGAAGGAATAATTTCCACTGATGATAATGACAGTTAATTGCATTCTGCAGTGGGGGATTTAAGCCCAGGAATATTGACAGCAACTTGTAATGTGTACGAATGGATTTTGATCGTCCCTTCTCACCCAGCATCCAATCTGGTTCAAATGTAAATTGTGACCAGTTTAATTGTGTGGGAAGCAACAGGAAGACCATCATCTTTCAGTATGAAAAAACAATTATGTGTAGCATTTCCACAGTCACAGTGAGAGTAGCTGAGCATGTGATGAAGAAATGCTTACAGAAAGGCTAATGAAAATTCCTATAGTGTTATTGATAGTCCCCATAATAAATATTATCCCTAGAAAATTTAAAAGGTCATAGAAAGGTTTATTTAAAGAACTCATCCAAAGCAACCCCACAAATCAGAAGAATCTATCCTTTTATTAATTTCTCATCAGTACAAACCCGTTACATCACAAGTGAAATTGCTAGGAAAAATATAATTTTTATTATTAAATTCCTGAAAGCAAGAGTGCCCTATTGCAAAATTTTCACCTGGGTGTCAAATTTATCTTAATGTCTTTGATGTTCTGGAGCAAATAAAGCTTGTCCTTTGAAAATTTGCATTTGATTTCTCTTTCCAATGACAACCTGTGACGGTAAAAGGTTTGAATAAGGGGCATATTGCTAGTTTGCTGATAATTTCCCATTATGCACAGCACGGATGGTGGAGAATTGACTACACAGTCTTAAACTAATGTGATTGTCTTCTCTATTCTAGTACCAATGTGCACCGTTGTGCTGGCACTCTGATACATCCACAGTGGGTCCTTACTGCAGCTCAGTGCTTGCAAGAGTGAGTATCTTCTGGAACACGTGACAGGAATGTCCTAAAGCTGTATGAGAAAATCAACGGAGGAGCAAGATGCACCCAATAAGGCACTTCCTTTACCCATTATTTTCTGTCTTTCTTGCCAGCAAGCTGATTTTCATCTCCTACTCCTGTCTCAGTCAAACAGCAGCAGAGCACAACAGAGGTTACTTCTGTCTTCTGCCTTCTCTTCCACCCCAAAACATGCCAAAAAGAGTGCTAATGATGTGCTGGTGCTAATTGCACTTGGAAAAACTGTGGCTAGCAGATAACCCTTAGGGCTTTAGGAGTTGTGAACACTGCAAAAAGGTGCTACAGTATTTACAGCTGATGGGATTTTTTGCCATCAAAAAATCAAACTGTTAAAAAAGCTGCATTTTCCTTCTCCCCAAGAATAAATGTGGGCATCTATTGTCAGAAGCAGCAAGCAGCCTGACCATCTTGTTAATTGCAGTTGTCCAAGGAAATAAATGAATTTTCTAAGAGTGACATTCCTGATTACAAATATGTATAACCTTGCTGTTGTCATTTCTTCCAGGTCAACAGAGCCTTCTTCCTACAGGGTATTTCTTGGGATACAGAATCTCAATGCAGCAGAGCCATCCCTGCAAATCCAAAGTGTTCAGAAAGTATTAAAGGAACCAAGTGGAGCAGACATTGCTTTGCTGAAGTTGAACAGGTACCATTTCAGTTCAAGTTTTATAGCCCTAACACCTTTACTCTGAAGTCGTGAGTTACCTTAGCCTGGAGTTAGCTCTCAGGGGTGGTTGTAGGATGGTATGGGAGAGTGTGAGAGTCCCTTTGAATGTTAGCATAGGCATCGGCGCAAGGGTAAACTATGAACATCTTTCCTGCTGATGCCCACACTGGCAGAAGCCATGTGAGCTTCTTACACAGTTTAGGAAGGTCAAGGGCCAGTTAGGATGGAAAGGATTGCCACCCACTAAGTGACAGCTCCACTGGAGCAGGGAGGGTCAAGGCAAACCAGAGTGAAGTTGTGTCTGGAGGATCTGCTTGGAGGTTTTTCATGCTCAGCCCTGAGAGTTGTGAGCTCCAACTGTGGTTTTGGCCAGGAGGCACCACAGTTTCTGTGGTGGTTTAAGCAGAAGGGTCCAGTTTCCCTGGCAGTGCTCCAGGCAGGCCACATCTCTGTTTCATGAGCTGCAGACTTTCCAACAACTCAGCAAAAGCAGACTCTGCTTCTGATATAATGAAAAATCCTGTGCATAACTGTAATTGCCTGAAGCCATCTTTTGTGTCTTGCTTTGATGTCTGAGCAGTCTGCTCTGAAATGTGTGCAGTTGTTTCAATGTTATTTGTTCCTTTTGGAATGATTCTGAAACCTTTCTACTTACTCATCGTTTACCTGCTTGTTCTTATACTCAACACACATGATTTTAAGATCATCTAAAGATCATTTTTGACCTGAGAGGACATTTCTTTTGAAAAATTCATCATATAGCTTTAAAGAACTTAGAACAATTTCACTTAAATTTCAACTCTGGTTCTCTGGTGCTTGATTAATCAAAATCCCAATGACTTCAGATGAGTAGAAGGAACTCATGCTCCATCAGTTTTACTCTTGCTACTGCTTGTAAATTTGTCATTCAATTCCTCTTTCATTGGGTGCTTTATGTGCATTTGCACTGTAGGCGCATGCTATAGCACTGTAGGTGCATGCTATAGCACTGTAGTCAGTTTTGCATCAGTAGCAAGACGAGATGGCACCTATAAACCTTTTGGCACACGAGGAACTGGCCTTCAAATGGGATTGCAATGAACACTGGGTTGACACCGGCACCTTCTCAAAGGCCTCTGATGTCTGGGTAAATGCAGAAGACAAGACCTCAGAAGATATACCAGAATGTGGATGACGTGACGTTGAAATGGAAGTATAAAGTTCCAGACAGCACACATCTGCTCGGGAGCCTGGCACATAATTCACCTGGGACTAGACTTCTACTGAAACCAATGGTCCTCCCCAAAAGATCAGCCCTTCTTTGGGTTGATTTTGGTCAAGATCTTCACAGACCTGCATCAGTTCTCTGACAAGTCTTCTATATTGCCACAAAATGCAGGTATAGAAGTAGCAACAAATCTGGGCCTGAAAAGAGATTATGAGGTTCATTTTACCCTGACCAAACGTCTGAAGCTCAGTCAGGTCCTTTTACTCTCTTACACAATCAGAACTAACCTTCACAGGGTAGGTTCTTGACAGTGATAGATCTCATTTAACAGCTTCTTTCGATGTACTTTCATGGTACCAAGACTGTTTGCACTTGCCTGGCTCCCAGGGCAATATACCTTCTAGAAGCCACCTCATCTTTTCACATCTACATCTGAAAGCCAGGAAGGGTTTAGACAGTCCAAAGTAAAGACCTCCCTGTGTAATGTTTTCATCTTCTGCAGAACTGCTTCCCAGGACACTGTCAACTCCATATCAAGCTTTATTCCAGTGCTGAAGCCTCCAGGCACAACATTGTGATGAGGAAGAATTTTGTTTTGGTATTTACTTTATTGAGGTGGTAGGCTTAGTCATGTGTGAAGTACTGCATGATGTCATCCACAGTTATATCACCCATGTAAGCAGAGGAGAAAAGAGTTTTCTGCTACTTTAGCTATATCTGCTTATTTACTCATTCATCCATCCTTCCCTCCTCCTATGAAGTCCCTGAAAATGTCCATGACCTCTGTAGCAGGAAGGATCTGACAGAAGTCAGGCTCGCACTACCTCCAAGGATTGCTAGGGGCTGGGCTTGGGCTTCTGCATATTCCTGTACACACCTCAGGGGTAACCAAAAATCAGCATTCTAGCTCTATGTTGCAAATACATTCACGCTATGACTGTGCCCACAAACATAACCCAGAGACTTTTAGTTGCTGTAAGTAACCTCTTTTTTCTATAAGTGATTAGGCACCATCTTACAACCATCTATAGAGTTTTAAGGCACCATCAGCTTCTCTGCCCTTCCCTACACCATTTCCATGCAGAGCCTTCTGAGTATGAAGACTGAACAAACTGATTGTAATTTTTCTAACCATCTTTTAATTATTCTTTGTTTATTTTCCAGTCCTGTAACAATTACTGACCATGTAAAACCAGTTTGTTTGCCTGAGACCAGTCTGATGGTAGAAAGAAACACAGTATGCTTTCTAACTGCCTGGGGAAAAACAAGAGGTAATGCATGTTCGGTGTGATTGAAAACTTAGGCAGGTTTTCAAATCCTATCCCAAAATATGAGCATTCATGGCACCTGAAAAATATATTTTACTTAAGATTTACCTAAGTCACAGGTCACCAGGCAACATTATTCTTATAGCTTGATTTTTCTCCCTCATTACTGACATAAACTGAATTAATTGAACAAGAGAAAAGAGAGGGAAGAATTAGACTTAAGACTTTACCACCTTTTATCTCTGTCTGTCTTGGTCTTTCTTCAGCTTAGGTATACACTCTATTTGAACAAATAAGGACAATACTCAAATAACGCCCTTGTCTTTGATTTTGATCTTCAAATACAAATTTAGCATCTAAATGAAGCTTGCACTTGCCTTCCTGTAGTCTAAACATGACTGTCTGCATAGACTTCTGCAAGGACCTACGTTCACTCCAGACCAATAGGATATATGGGCAAGCACCAGCCTTAACACCTTCTATCTGAGACAAGATGTCATCCCAGGAACCATGACACCACCGAGCCAGAACTTGCTCAGATCCAGCCACCTTTGGGGCACAGTCAAAATGAGTTCAAGCTTAATGCCAGTAAACCCTTACCTGAATTTTGTTCACAATCTAGTGTTAAAAACTGACCTATGTGGTCTCCTGCTGCCCAACTCTCACTCCACTTGTGCTGAGGATTGAGAATGCCCAGCCCTCTCTGATCCCCTTTTGCTGCAGCAGGAGGCAACTCTTCATCCTCATGGCTTCCAGTAATGATGCTGGCATCTGCCCTCACTCAGTCCCAGCTCCCATGTACACACTTTTGGCCTTGCTGAGCCACAGGCAAGGGATGTCCTTCCCACCCCATTTGCCACACAGCACCTTATTAATGCTCTGTAAAATAAGGATAATGGATTCTTCTTTGTGTGCAGATACACAGATTAAAAAAAAAAAAAAAAAAAAAAGAAGTATGAACAGGACATGTCCCTGTCTCTGAGTTTCAGCATAAAAACCTTCCACATAGACTGCAGTGACCTTCTTGTATCATTTAGCTACAAAATTGATGCCATGAAATTAACACTAAAGGATAATCACTCTATTTTTAGTGTAACTCATCAGCATTATCATTATTCCCCTGCATAGATAGTATTTACTGGCTTTCCTCTCACCTTTTTTCCCTTTCTTACCTTGCCTTTTTTCTTTTTAGTTGAGTTTGCCACATGGTGGCAGCTGCTTCCTATGTTCTACTGATCACAGTCACAAAAGAATGGTACAGGTGGGATTTCAGGAAAATTCTCCTTATTTAGAAAACATTATCTTTAGGCTTGAAAGGGTTCAAAAAATGTAAAGTATATCCAGGCTAATGTTTTTTCCCCGTAAACAAGCCATTGTTACTGCACCATAATAAAAGCCTATAAACTGATACAATGGCTCAGAATACTAAGCATCTGTTTTCATTTGTTTTGTAACAATTTGTAAAGAATAACCTCTGCTTGTTGAGGTTAGGTATGATGCAAGTATAAAGAAGTTGAAAGATTCACTAAGGTCCTTCAAGGAGCTCAGAGACTACAGTAGGGCTGGGGATAGATTCCACTCCTTTCATTACTGAGGCTTCACTGGAGCACAATGCCCAGGCTACTGTTTGTAACTGTTGTTATTTCTTCATAAAGGTACCAATACAGACAACAGATTGAAAGATGTTGAATTCCCCGTGCTTGAAAACAGAATATGTAATCGTCCTGAATTTCTGAATGGAAGTGTCAAAAATCATGAATTCTGTGGTGGATTTACTTTTGGAAGCATAGGCAACTGCGAGGTAGGAATAATTTAGCTTTGAGTGTAAACAAGTCAAATGACAATTTGTACTTTCAAGGCTCAGAAATAGCTTCAGCAATTCAAGGCTTCTGCATGAAGCATAAGAACTAAAGTAAACATAGCTTTTTTTTTCTTCACTCACATAGTCAACCAGAATAGCATGCAAAATGTGTAGGATAATTTCCTCCTCCTTTCAGAACTTCATGCTGATATATCCTACTCACAGTAGCCTAGTGTTGTGAATACCCCATCCCACCTGAAATAAAGCCTGTGATACACTGCCTGGGTTTTCCTTTGCTCCTATAGACAGAGGGGAAACTAGTGACTGTTTCTGGTGCAGCCTGTAGTTGTACCACATCTTTATGTAACCTTTGATTAAATAAAGTTTGAAGTGCGTCCAGTTTTCTAATTTTCCCAAGTATGTGAAAAGACTTTTTAAATGTGGTTTTCTTAATAGAGGTTATTGTGTTGGGAGCTTTTCAACAAATAACTGGTAGCTACTTGGTGACAGAGTCAGAAAGCAAATGTTGGTCTGTCTGAGTAGGTGTTCAAGATCACGGGTGCAAATGATGTCTTAGATAGTATCAACAGTGCATTCGTTGACAGGCACACAAATCACTGAACATGGGTATTCATCTCCTGCCATACCTGGACTTTTAGAAACAACATTATAAAAATTATATTCATTTTGTCCAGGATCAAGTAGGTCAGAGGATGTGGAAAACTGAAAAACTTCTCTTTTTTTTGTGCAACTGGCTTCACAGTGATCTGTGGATGTTCCCACATCCATGGTTGGTGGTTGGGTCTCTCTTCTTCAGACCAGAGGAATGGTCTGGATGCTTGGAAATAAACCCAACCTCCCCACACACACACATTTTTTTTTACTCCAGCAGATCTAATAAAACATTCCCTCTCTCTGCAGCCATATTTTTATCTCAGCCATATTTTGAGGCCTTCAGAGCTACCATAATATTATTCCTGCCCGTGTTTTGCTGTTTGCATGTCTAGTGTCCCCATCACTAAAGGAGTCGTTTTATTCTCTTTTCTCCTCCCTAGGCTGAAGTTGGAGGACCTCTGGTCTGCGAAGATAAGGATAGATTTGTCCAATATGGAGTCACCTCTTGGGGACTGGATTGTACCCAGCCATCAAAGCCTGTTTTTGTCCGAATTCCCACTTTTGTTTCTTGGATCAAGAACACAATGATTGCCCACTGAATATGGATGCAGGCTA
Organism: Gallinago undulata; assembly: GCA_026546715.1. NCBI lineage: Eukaryota > Metazoa > Chordata > Aves > Charadriiformes > Scolopacidae > Gallinago > Gallinago undulata. Next base: position 49,288,084 of record JAOTQQ010000023.1, read on the forward strand.
ACTTTTCTGGACAGCAGTCCCTGTGTCAGAAACAGCATTTCAAATATGGTTTTAAAATTGAAATAATTCATAAGAATCTTAAATAAATATCATTACTGGCTGAGCATAAGAAGTTATTGCAAAGCAATAGCCAAGTTGACCAATTATTACTGTCTGTCATTGTGTCTGTGTTGTGTATGGTTACCAGTCAACCATGTTGCATGTGGCAGTAACTGTAAGGTTCCTACTTCAGCCCCTGCTTTTGAGACATAGTCCAACTCATGACAGCTGCTTCCTCTTTGTTCAGACACCTGCTTTACTCCTCTGTAGATCCAAGCAGCTGGCCTATCTCTGTGTACAAGGTCTTCTTCAGACCAGAGGAATGGTCTGGATCTCCCCTGTGCAAGAACCTTTATGCCAAATCAGGCCTTCCCCTGTCCCCATCACTGGCATCTGCTCCCCTTTCTGTTGCTGCTCCAGGAGTAAGAAAATAGCAACCAAATGCAGCTGCTGCCTTGGGTAAGAAAAGGCCAAGCTGGACTGTTCCTGTGCTGCCAGGAACTGGATGATGGCCTAGTGGGGTTGGTTCTTCTTGGGGCTAATTCCCCTCACTCTCACCACCCAAGCAGAGCTTTGTGCTGCACTGTGCGATCATCTCTCACCTTCCTAGGTTAGATATTTGGATGGAAAAACTCCAGCAGGTGAAGTGATGAGTTGAATGGTGTATGGTAGGGTTAACAGGTTTGTCAGGCACTTGCACAGAAATCCTGCTCCTCCTTGTGACACTGACAGATTGACCCTGACATAGAGTTCTGGAATTAAAAAAACAACAACGGTTCTTTCAATTTATTGCTGGAAAAGGCAAGATGTCTTAGAGAGTTGGACAAGTGAAGCTGGATGCCAGAGTGCCAGTGCTTGCCTTATCAGGCTTGGCAGCTCATGCTCCTGTGCACTCTGCAGCAAAGAGGTGGAGAAAGAAAGGGCACCCCCAGGTTGTCCAAGCCTCCCAGAGACAAGGAACCTGGCCTGGTTGCCACCCAGAGCAATGGAAAAGGACTGCTATTGGAGCTGTCAGGAAAGGTTGGGTTAGAGAAAGGCTCTTTAAGCAGTACTGCAGTGACCAAAAGAAATTGCTGAGGGGGACATGTTGCAGCAACATCAGAAATCAACAGAAACTCACCTGTCCTATTGAGTCAAAGTCAGGTACCAAGGTTAGTTCCAGCATTTTCAGCTGTTCTGGTTTTCTGTGTATCACCTAAAATCATACCACTTCCAAAAAGTGTATGTGTTGACCTAATAGCAGAAGAAATGCACACCACCTATGGACCTGCAATCTGATCAAGGATTTCTGTATTTTTTGTCTTCCAGTTGTATGCTAGATTTAAAGTATATTATAAATCAATATCTAGTATTTAGGTACTTTATTATTGCTATAAAGAACTCTACAGAGATCAGGCTCAATGAACCCATTTGGGGATTTTAAAAAAAGATGGAGTTAAAAAACCCAAACTTTCAGCCTCTCTATTCATACCCTAATATTCTCTATCAATTCTTTACGATTTCCATTATGACCCACCCATCAATTTCCTTTGCTTATCATGATACTGTTTGAATAACTGTTCTTTAACCCAGTCTTTCCTGACAGCATGTTTTTCTTGGATTCCTTCCAGATCCTGAACATTGACCCCTTCTCCAAGTTCCTGCTCACCTTCCATTCAGTCTGCCCGTGGCTGGTGTACCCTAACAGCAGCCATAGGAAAAGGCCACCTCTTTAAAGGATGTGGCCCTTAGCGTGCAGTTTCTCAGACTGTTACAGACCTCTGTGCTCTGACCCACAGGAGCTGGAGATGGTGGTGAGTCTCTTCCACTCCTTCCAGTGTGGTCAGCTGAAGAAGTTGTAACAGCCCGTTATAGGGGAGAACGTTTCAGGCTACAACCACTTCTGTTACCTGTTGTTACCATTCACCTCACTTAATCAACTTGTGAGACAGGGTTGGATAAAAACCTGAGGTGTGCAACCAGAAACAGCTCCTTTTTCTCTGTTACCAATATGAACACTCTCTAGTTGCACAAGTTTTCTGCTCAAGCATAGTATCCAGGGTGTCTCTCCCTGATACAGCCCCAAAGGCTTTTTTTTGAGTTGTGCGCTCAATAAACTTGGATGCTTTCAGAACCTGTTGAGCACAGTATTTCCTGGAGCACATGAAAGGCTTGCTGCCATCTGGAACTTGCTTTCTATTCCCTATGTACTGTTGTTTTTGTAAATTCTGTTCCTTCAAAAAACGTTGGCATAAATTCTCCGTAATAACTGTCCAGACCCAGAAATTGTTCCTGTTTCTCTCGGTGCTTGTAAGCTCTTCCTCAGTGCCTGTAGGTGGCCAAAAAAGCCAACAGCATCCTGGCCTGTATCAGGAACAGTGTGGTGAGTAGGACCCGAGAGGTGATTGTCCCCCTGTACTCAGCACTGGTGAGACCCCACCTCGAGTACTGTGTCCAGTTTTGGGCCCCCTACCACAAGAGAGACATTCAGGTGTTGGAGTGGAATCCAGAGAAGGGCAACGAAGATGGTGAGGGGTCTGGAGCACAAGTCTTAAGAGGAGAGGTTGAGGGAGCTGGGGTTGTTCAGTCTGGGGAAGAGGAGACCTCATCGCTCTCTACAACTCCCTGAAAGGAGGCTGTAGAGAGTCGGGGGTCAGTCTTTTCTCCCAGGTCACAGATGATAGGACAAGAGGAAATGGCCTCAAGCTGCACCAGGGGAGGTTCAGGTTAGATATTAGGAAATATTTCTTTGCTGAAAGGGTTATCAGGCATTGGAATGGGCTGCCCAGGGAGGTGGTTGAGGCACCTGGAGGTATTCAAGAGACGAGTTCACATAGTGCTCGGGGATATAGATTAGTGTTGGGTTGGTGTTGTTTCGGGTGTGGTATGGTGTGGGTGGATGTGTTTTGTTTTGTTTTTTTCATTGGTTGGATTAGATGATCTTAAAAGGTCCCTTCCACCCTAGGTGATTCTGTAATGGAAATGTCAGGTATTTGATACTGGTTTTTGCTAGTTGAGGCTGAACTGTGCCTGCTGGGAGTCTGCCAATCTAGGCGATACCGTTGCCTGCAGAGGCTTTGTACAGTCCTCCTGTAGTTCACCGATCACAGTAGCACAGATGTGTGCAGCTGCATATTACTCACGGAGCCTAGCGAACCCACACATTTTTCACTGAAATGCTGCTGCTGTTTCATGTAAACCAAAAGCTATTGTTCTTGGTTTCAAAGTTTAAAAAAGGCCATTCTCCCCAGACGCTCCTGTCAAAGTACCTCTCTGTACTATTTGGTTATATCTGAGGTGACCATCAGTGTAGATCTCCTTGGACACTCTAATTAATATCACAGTTTTCATGTCACTATGCATCACATTTGGAAATGGTTGTTCAGCCTGGAGAAGAGGAGGCTCTGGGGACATCTAATAGCGGCCTTCCAGTACCTGAGAGGGGCTACAGGAAGGCTGGGGAAAGTCTGCTTACAAAGGCCGGCAATGACAGAACAAGGGCTAATGGGTTTAAACTGGAGAAGAGCAGATTTAGATTAGACATTAGGAACAAGTTCTTTACTATGAGGGTGGTGGAGCACTGGAACAGGTTGCCCAGGGAGGTGGTTGAGACCCCTTCCCTGGAGACATTCAAGGTGAGGCTTGACGAGGCCCTGGGCAACCTGGTCTAGTCCCTGTGACTTCAGGGGGGTTGGACTAGATGACCTGTGAAGGTCCCTTCCAGCCCAGATGATTCTATGATTCTATTCTATGATTCTATTCTATGAAACTGTGTTTCTTTCCCGGAAGTCCATGTGATCATTAGCAGTCCATTCCGTTGCTGCAGGACGTTTTCAGGGGCTGAAGACTCTCTTTGGTCTTTGCTTTACAATATTCTCTGAATCTTCTTTGACTTGATTCCAAAGTTATTTGAGCCTTTTCTGGATGTCATTTTGTGACTTGGGTGGGTTTTTTTAGCTGTTATGAGAATACAGTCTAGAAATCCTGCATTATTTTCTTCAGGTGAGAAAATGACTGTGGGTTTAGCTGTTCTCTCTCAGCATGAGAATTCTCAATTTACTATCAGTCATCTGTCCTGGTTTTGGCACATAGTGATACACTACTTGATTCTGCTAGTTTTTTTATATTTGGCAGCAACCAGAACAAATGAACATCTCAAAGACTAAAACTTTCACTGCTGGAAAAACATTCTCAATGTGTCTCCCTACTGTCACCACCACTTTCCTGCCCTTGAATACATTAGCATCTGTAGCCAGAAATTGCAGAGATGCGCTAATCCACTAGGTCTTCTGCCCTCTGTGTTCCTTCATGTATAGAACAGGACAGAATTTGTCTTTAAATTGGCTACCTGTTTCCTTCATGAATCTTTTCCCACCTTACCTGCAGCAGTTCCTGCTGTTAGAAGCCATCCACATTATTCCTCTGACGTTGCTGCCCAAAGTTTCCCCTGGCTCTGTGAATCAGGCCTATGTAAGTCTCATCTTTGTCACTTGCTCTAGTTGTCTTTGAAAAGAAAGTAGAAATACTTTCCTTATTTCCCAGCTACCCATGGATCTATGCCATAGCATTACCCTCTGGAGCTTTTACGTGAGCTTCTTTGGTTGACATTCACCCCAGTCTTGCAGCTGTGTTCTTCCTTAGAGCTGCTTTTTGAGATTTTCCCCTCCAAGCAACTGAATCTTGCCTTTGGTCCTTTCTTCTCTTAGCAAATAACTGGTCTCTAAGTAACTTTTTTCTGACTCTTTTTGATTCTGAAATTTAGGGAAATTATGTTTATGTGAATTTATTCAGTAAGTTGTGACCTGTGATCTGACATTTGTTGAAATTTCTTTTTCAAGGGATTTTTCTGAGCTTACAGTAAACCCAATTTCAAGGGTCAACTTCTATTTAAAAAGCCTCCTACTGTTGTTTATATTTTAACCACTGTGCTAACTAGTGTACCCTGATTCTGAAATAAGATCTGATAAACTTCCACCTATGGTAGACCTCACAGTGGTCAAATAAATGAGAACAAACACCACAAGACCAGAACTGGGGAAAGATTTAGACACTGTGGGGATCTATGAGAGAAAAAGGAAAGGAAGAAAGGCACAAATGGGGACAGACAAATCAACTTTTCACAAGACATCTTTTAAAATAAGATGCCTTGCAAGGTCACATCCTTGTCACAAGACAGCAGTGAGGAGTGCCAGTCTAGCAGATGAAAGGCCCTTCTCTTTTGACATTTTCTTGTGGAGAATTTACAGAATGAGCATTTTTGTATCGGGATCAATTGCTGATAATATCTCCAAGTTCAGTTTCCTGGGATCAGATCCATTAAGACTGAGACAAATACTATATCTCCAAATTTGCATTGTCATCTTTGAAAGAAATGGCAATACAAGTTTTCATTCTTTTCCTCAGAAATAAATCAGGAGCATTGGCACCAAAGTAAGTGCATTTTAACGGTGTTCAAGGCAATGAGATTGAGAGAAGAACCACATCCAAGTCTAAAAGTGGCTGCTGCTACAGACCTGAAGAAATGTATGTGGACCTTTAACATAAGGAAAGCTTGCAAAAGAGTGCCTGCTTACATGATGCATGTGAATGTTCCCAAACTGTCCTGGACAGATATTAACACACCTTTGGCTACCACAACTACTTCCTTTGGTTTTGAAAACCTGTAGGAAAGCTGATCTGATTAAACTCTCTAAAACATCATATTTATCAAAGTGTTTTACAAGCTTTTCAAACCTCTCCCATGCAGGAGAAACAGCTGCATGCAACCCATATGTCTAGTTTTTTTCTTGACTTTAACCACCAGATGTGCAGTAACCCAAAAAATATCTTAGTGGAAATGGGGGATACAGAAGGATGTGGATGGTGCCAGAGATGCTGGAGAGCACAGGGCTCACAGAAAAAATATTTTGCATTGGAGTAAGGAGAGAAATACTATCTGATAATATCTGATGGGAAGAAGGCACAGGGACTGGTGAGCAGATGCTAGCTGTGGCTGGGGACAAGACAATGGCCAGGGAGTCAGGGGGTGTGGAACAGGAGAGAGGGAACCCAGGATCTGGAGTGAGAACTGAAAATGGGGCTAAGATTGTTAAAACCACCTGGGTTAAAACCACCTTGAGTAGCTCTCAAAAGTCTGCTTTCTAGTGAAAACTACTTTGTATTCTGTTACTTCATTTTATCCTTATTTCCCAATGAGTAATTGTTGCTAAAACCTGATAAACCCAATCCCACATAAAATTGCACAATACCCAATCCCTTCTCTCTGTCACCCTTCAAGTGTTTCCATGAGCTGAGTCTTGCTTCCATCAGCTCCTCTCTTGGGCCCATCTGCTTTGTTTCATAGAATTGTAGAATCATTTTTATTGGAAAAGACCTTAAAGACCATAAACCTAACATTGCCAAACCCACCACTAGACCAGGTCCCTAAATGCCACATCTACACAACTCCCTGGGCTAATATTGTGGTCTCCCAAGCCTCTACAGATATTCCACACTGGTTTTCAAAATTGCATTTTGCATTTGCAAATATGAATTTGCATAAAACAGCTCTAAGACAACCAGATATCGTGGTATTACAGCATCCTACAGGAGCTTAGGACCACAAGCAGAATCAGCTCTAGATTTCTCACATAATCTGTAAAATAGCAGCTAATCTAGTTCCCATACTAGAATGCCTCTCTTATGTATTTACTCCTGCACCCCTAGCTTTATCCCAAGCCCTCAGTACAACCCATTCTACTTAAAGTAAGGGGGACAGCAAGGGGGTGGATAGCCTCAATAGTTTTTAGAAGGAACCCGTGCTTCTGTGAACTTTCAATTGCAGAAGACTGAACTGCGTGACCCAGCAGTGCTCATTCAAGCCCGTTTACCTCATCCTTCAGCCCCCTCCTGCCTCCAGTGAGTCACTAGCACATTGAATTCAACGAGTTGTTTTGAAGTGACACCAGTGAGCTAATACGCAAGAGAAGCCATGAAATGGTGCTGCAGGGCAACTTTTCCAAGGCAAACCTGCTTGGGAAATGCAGAGTGAGCTGATGTTGAAATCAGGATAAGACATGGATGAGCAAAGTCTGACACCCTCACTGGATGAGTTTATGCATGCAGTGTGAGGTTAAATGGCTGGTAAGAAAGAGCACTAAATAGCTCTCTATGGGGTGTAAACCTAATGTTGTCCTATTGAACTAGAATGAACTCTAAATCTTACTCCCAAATAGATGAAAAAAAGAAAAGTCTAGGTCAAGGAAACACAGAAGAGAAGGGATTCTTTAATAAAAAACTAAAATTAAACTAATTTGCAGAGTTAATGTTATCTAGATCTGATAACTGCTTACCCTGAGATTAAATGGAAGTTGGTCCTTATAAATGAGTACAGGTATGCCTGGCTGAAATTACCATTATTGGGACTATAGTGTCAGACCAATTCAAATTCCACCCTGTTCACATGATTTCCCATGTTTTCCAGCAACATTATTCCTGTCTACTGTCTAGCAAAGAAAGACCTAACCATTTGAGAACAAAACATGCCCCTACAAAGCAGGAGAGTGCCTTCACATTTCCCAGCATCCAGTACGAATGATTGAGTCTGATTTGGTAATCCATCCAATTCAAGGTTGTTTGAATGGCCGCAC
>JAOTQQ010000023.1:49296011-49314478 GCA_026546715.1 Gallinago undulata
AATCCCTGCATCACCACTTAACCTGGATGATGATGGATTTGGGGCTTGCGGGCAGTGAGAGTTGCTGTCAAACAAAGCTGTGGTTGCTCCAGTGTTGTGTTCGTTAGAGATGCCAGAAGAGCAACAGCCTTGGTGTCTGCATGGGGAACAAATGGCTCCCTGCAAAAATGCCCCATGGGCAGAAATGAGGGCACTTTTGGAAAGCAGCCTGTTAAAGGCTTGCTTCAAAGACATGTCTGTCTCTGGATTCAGCAGCCTTTTATCATAGGGTTCTTTCTTTCCTGTCTTATTGCCAAGTACTGTGATCCTCATTTTGACTGCTTTAAAATTTGTAAATATGTTGTGAAAAACAAAATCACAAAGAAAAGGAAAAAATTTTCTAGACGCTAAAGTTTCAGTCTTTTTCATAGCAACTACCTTAACAGGAAATTTTTCATTCCATGTGATAAGGAGACCAAAATCTGGTCAATACTAGTTTCTGCAGTATTTTTGGTGCTGCAAGACTATTTTTGTGGAAAGTAGTACAAAATAATTTGTAATACACAAGAATTGAGGAGTGCTTTTTACATATATCTTTTTGGTTAAGTAGACTGTAAATCTTTCAGAAATTTCAAATAAATATTCTCTGTCCTGAAAATTTTAAACTTCAGTCAAGTATGGGATTCAGATGGCACATCTGTTAGACCCTCTGCATAGACTGTTATGATTGTAGTTAAAAATATAGTTAATGGTGTGCCAACACATATAAAAAAACCCAATAAAATACACAAGCATTTTACATACGTAGTTTTAAAATATAAAATAGGTAAAAGTTAGAAAAATGCATAAGTAGATTTTAACTGGAAATGTTAGAGACATGCCCCAGCATAAAAAAATCTAGATATTATTTATTGTTAAGTATGATCATCTTAATTTAAATTCTAGTTTCTAAGCTTTATTTTTGCTGAAGAACAGCCTCATTCAAATCAGACACACCTCTCAAATAAGTAAGAATTTTATATGGGGAAGGAAAATATAGAAGTCGGGCTTTTTTCTGCAATACTCTGCTTTTGTTTGCAAATCCTTTTGCAAAAGATTTATCAAATCCTTTATCAAATGAGAGAGAATATAATTTGGCTTTTGACAATTCTGTCTTGTAGGTGCAAAATTATCTGAAATAAAATACCCAACTGCAGGCTGAGCTAGCACTCAGGTGAAGGAATTAAGCTGCACCAGGAGGTGCATGAGCCTGCTTCACACTGCAAAAGAGTGTTTTTCAGGAAATGGAGGAGTAATTGCCTTCCTCAGCCTGAAGGACATTTCACTGAACGTCCCCATGGAGCCCCCAGTTGCAGGCTGTGGGTCCGAGTGGGATGAGGCTGTTTTCTGTCCCTCCTGCTGGCATTGGGCTATGGCCAAGAAAGAGGACGGTCAGAAAAGATGAAGAAATAAGTCGTTCCCCTTTTCATCATGGCTGTCACACATGAGGGGGAAGCCAGGGACTGGTTCATACCCTGTATGCCTTCTATTCAGCAATTGCTTCAAGAAAGGCCCCAAAACCAGGCACAGAGGAGGATTGAGCTGTGTTCCAAAGACCATAGCCCAGCTGCCTGTTTGGGGCTGAAACCATGCAGAAGGTAACTCCCACAGCCAAACCTTTGTCAATAGAGTCATATTCTCATCTGATAAAGAAACTGTAAAAATCACAGGACTCATCCAACTCCATGACCCTGTAGCTGGAAGTCATGAAAGTCACAGTTTTCAGAGCTATAGCTAAGCACTCAGAGGTTGCATAGCTGTAACAGAAAAAGAAAATACTAAGTGGCAATGTCCTTTACAAAAAAGATTGAACTTAAATATTTTTGGATTTTACCACTAAACATAGCTTTACTTTTTACTGCCCTATACATTTCACATGAAGTTGTAGCTCAGAGTTTGCTAGATGAATTTATTTATCAATTTAATGACTTGTGTTAATCCACTGCAAAGAAGGCTATCGCCTGCTACCTTGATTATTAAGGAAGTAAGTTCAATACAGAGTTACTACAAAAGTGATAAACTGACCATGAGCACAGTGATAATCCCTGTGATGAAGGACAGCTTGTTTCTCAGAAGAGCATTTGAAAAAAGGCAACTATGGGATGGCTGATAAAAGTGAAGTCGTTCCATGTGGATAGTTACCAGCAATGGGCAATCATTGTTTCACAGCCTTCTTGAGTCTCACTTCTCCACTTTCTCCAACGTATGGCTGACCAATATTTGCTTTTTGAAACACCTCACTTTTTTTTTTCGCTCCTTGGGTCATCTTCTCTGTTCCCATCACTTTATACCCTAGATTTGTGTTACTTGTTATGACTTTCAGAATGATATAAAACGCTGTTGAAGACAATTCTCTGTCCTACCTTGCATGGGGTTTTCAGTTATGCTACCCTTTACCATACTAGGAAGTCAAGACTTACCCATATTTTGTCACCATTAACCCAATGTTTCTATCAATTAAATGATAATGTTACTCAACTAGGAGACAAAGAATTTAACATGAAATTTTTTAATAAATCATATCAGCATTCACATTTTTACCTCTTTCTCTCTTTTTTCCTCTTAGTGCAAGGAAGTGTACTAGATGGCTATGTGAGAACAGAGGGTGCTTGGCTGCTCAACCCAAAGAATCAACTATACAGAACCAATAGTCAAGAAGAATGTGCAGAGCAATGTGAAAATGAAAATAAGTTTACTTGCAGGTAGTATTCACTGGTTCCAATATACATCTTTCATTGCAGATGATGGAGCAGTCTGCCTTATTTTATCAACAGTCTGAACTTTGAGGGAATTGTTAGGTGTATGTGTGTGTGTTGGAGGTTTGCTGGAAAAATGAAAGATGTATAGAAACAAAATCCCTGGGACATGTGGATGAAGACAGCAGAAATAGTAAAATTAAGATTATGTTGAATTTTTATTGAAAAATATTGTGATATCTTGATGTACAGCTGGCACAATGAAAACCAGTGTGACATGGTTTTATCCAGACTCTTGCATTCCTTATGCAATAAAAAGTCATAACTAATTGCTTGAAAATTTAGGACAGCAATAATGGCATTGTTTATGTTCATTGTGTTACCTATTATTTTGCAGATACATCCATTATTCTGTTCTGAATTTTACTAGAATTTGGACTTATGTAACTTCTATTTGAGAAAGAGATGGCTATCTAAATCTTAACAATCCTAAACCCTGCATCCAGCCAAGCCCTCTTTCTGCACTTGCATTTAACCAAGCCCAAAGGGCTGGAAAGTATGAAAGATGTTGGCCAGCCTGTACCATGGGCCTTTGCTCAGGCTCCTGCCTCAGGGGAACCCATTGCTTTGAGCCTAAGGCTTCCGAGCCCCCTGTGCCAAAGCCTTCGAGCCCCCTGATCTTCACCAGGACAGCAGGCACCTGGAGCAATGATTAGAGGTATCCATTACTGTGGCAGGAGGCTCCCATGTGATGCAGGGAGGTTTTCTCCTCTAATCTTCATGAGATATAACTTTTTGAACCTAGCAGACTGACTGTCTGCAGGGCTGTTTCCAGCACTTGGTTCTCCATCAGCTTTTATTCAAGCAGGTGCTGACTTTTTACATGTGTTTTATAACTTTGTGGTTTAAATGAAAAGGGAAAATGAGACTTTTTTTAAAGACATGAAACCCTGAAGGATGGCAGGGGTTCGCTGACTGAGTTATGTGAAGTACTACTTGCTCCCTTTAACTACTCCCCTCTGTAAAAATCACACAAAGAGAGTGAGCTTCAGCAGTACTTGTCTCAGGAGCGTAGGGAGGAAGGCAGAGAGGGCAGGTCGGTATATTCAGATTTTATATTTACAGTTTGCAGAGGATTATTATTCTTTTTTGAGGTATATTCAGATACAGTATCATTCCTAAGCCTCTGCCCTTAGCTGCCTCCCCAGACAATTCTGTGAGATGTATTACAGTCAGTCCAGAACAGATGCTCGCTGGCAGGGAAGGATCTCGGGGAAGAAAGGTAATGGTTAGGCAGAGCTCTAAGACCAGGTCAGCACCTCAGCCCCATCACATCAGTGCTTCGGACCACTGAGTCCAGATCAGTACTTCAGATTTGTAGTCCTGCCTCAGCAGTGTGTTGGACCACGCTCCTTCGCTACATCCTTGCTTACAAGTTCAACATCACCGAGAGCTGGGCTTGGATCAAGGGGAACAGTCCCCAGCGTGGCTTTGAGCCAGGGCAACCAGCACTCCCCAGACAGTGCACAGACACTGTGGCCAAACAGCCAGTGAGTCCAGATGGAGTCCCACCTCTTTAGGGAGAAGCTATGCCGATTTACAAGTATAGGCACAACGGGTTCATGCCAGCTGCTCTTAGAGCTACAGAATGGACTTTGTCAGTATTTACATTCCTGATATAGACTTACCCACTCAATGCCATGTTGCTATTGCTCTTTTTTGGTTCAGAAAAGCTAGGCATGGAAATTAATTAGCTTCTCTGGAGTTTCCCTTAGAGGCTAGTGTAAAGGTTATGCTGTCCTCTCTGGTTTGGCACATTCACAGACTGGGTATTTGCTGAAAAGACATATGGCTGTGTTTTACAAAGTGCTTACATTGCTTCACATGTGACAACTCAGAACAGTTATCACAAGGTAATTTTAGGTCCTGGCTTGTTGTGTTTCACCTGTTCTTGGTAACTGCTGAATGCTCTAGAATGTCTCACTTCTTGACTGACCACTAATTTTTTTGAAGGTCAAGGTCCCTTGTGCACATAACTTCTGCAGCATGTTCTCTGGAGTCTCTGGCACATTATAAACCTTGTTGTTTATCCCTTGTCATAATTTGTTCATGTAGCTCTCTTTCAACCTAGGTTTGGTATGAAAATTTAGGAGTCAAAGTCACCACTGAAAATGGGAGCTGTGATCCTCAGTGGTTTGTGAAACATTACACAATCTTAAATATCACTGGGTTGCAGTGATTGCTAAAATTATAACTGAATACTAGAAAAGGTGTTTAGGAAAATAATGCACACATTCAGCTATTGTTTCTTACATTGCTCTCTCCTCTTAATTTCAACAGGGCCTTCTTATTCACCAGTAAAGACCAACAGTGTTTAACATTGGCTGAGAATACCAAAACAGCAGTGATCTTCAGAAGAACTAATGCAGTTCTTTATGAAAAAAGAAGTATGTCTATGTCTTTTTTATATTGTTTCACTGAGATATGCTTTCTAGTGGGTCTCACATAACCATATTGTAAATGGGGGCTAAGCCTTCACTGAGTCAGATGCAGTCAGTAAATCAACCTTTACCTTACACCTGTTTCTTCCACATTGCTTGTATAGCAGTGATACCATTTTTTTTTCCCCAGATTAATGCTCCAGCATCTCTCCTCCTCCCTAAATCCTAGGGTCCACAAAGCAGAAAAGAGCACTGTTGCTTGGGGTATGCAAAAGGTGCTGGGAGTAATGGAGGTGCTTAAGGGTCCCTTCTCTCCTCTCCCTTTAAACCAGCCAATAACCTACAGCTGTATCTTCTCTGCCTCTGCTGAGGGTACCAGGAAAAGCTACTTGTGCTGGTAATTGTTTCTGAGGCAGATCCTTGCCCACTGGAAAGCTGGTGGAAACTACCAAATAATTTCATTTGAGACACCGAAGGAAATTCACAGTTTACTTAGGTGGGACTCAAGAAATCAACTTTATTTTAGTTGCACATGTTCTCAGAAGTGTTATTGTTAACTGTGCTTCAGATAAAAATGATCTAATTTTATAGCATTTGTATATCACTATGTGATATTTGCAGTCTTCAAATAATGAATCTGGTGAAACTTTTATCCTAATCTATATACCTATGACATAATTAATCAACATGGTGAAATTTTTTATTCTCCTTTTGTAGATGTTTTATTTCTGACCGGTTTTGTCATAGATGAGGATTATGTGACTTAAGTGTATTTCATTATTTACATAATGCCTTATGATACACTGAAATCAATATGACTTTTCTGTATGTATAGTCCTCTTTTCTGTTAAATTCAGCTGTAGTAAGGTAACACGTGTATCACTCCATACTGATTTCATACAATATAGTGGACCTACAGTGTTTTCACACAATTCTGTAAAAAAACCTTTCATGCTTACACATTGGCATGAATAAAAGGGATTTTTCTGTTGTGCTGTACTGCCTGTGGAGTGAAAATAGTAAGAACAAGGTGATTTTTATGTGCCACTTTGAAGAAACTCTTGTATTTCACTCATTTTGAAGGAACAGGAAGACTGTCTTTAAAAATAACAAATATCCAATCTTTTTATTTTCTCTAGAAAAACTATCACCTTGTGCCAGATATGAAAAAAAGATTGGGTTTTGGTACTATTTTTGAATTACATAATCAGGCACTGAGCTCTTGCTATATACAGGGAAGAGGGAATGGGTTTAATTTTTAATATAACATAAGTTCCATTGTGTTGTTCTCTCACTTAATTAAGACACAAAGGAGAAAAGATCTCCTTTCTGATCATTCAGACATGTAAGATAATGTGATAAGCTTTGAATAGAATTACCTTGGCAGATCACATCACTGCCTCCAGCAGCTGCTTCTGTCCTGATACTTCAAGCAACTCTTTTCACATGCCCAGATGTTTTTACAATACCATTGCTGAAACCAACATTATTTTTTTTCAGTTGAAGCAATTACTTGGTGAAACCTAATTGCTCTTTATTGTTGCATTCTATGAAAAAGATCACAATTGGTATAAAATTCATAGGTTTAAAATATATTTTTATGGTATGTGATATAAAAGAGAAAGTTAGCCTTCTCTGGCTTATAGAAAAAGTAATAAGAATTAAAGCTAACATTTGGGAATTGTTATCCACATATCTGTTTGTAAATAGTTAACCCAAGGGACACGGGTTGAGTTTGGGGTTCAAAGTTAGTTGTTTGTCATCAGACAGAAAAAAACTTAAAGGTTATATAAACGGTCAAAAGTTTATGCAAACAAAAAGAGTCAGCACTTGACTGATTCAATGTTCAGTTATTGAGGTTTTTAATGTTAATTTATTGCAAAAGTGTCTGAGGGATCCAAACGGCTTCCAGCTAAAGTTTCTAGAATAAACTTTCCCATATATATATACATTGAAATAAATATGTGCCTAAAGGTACATCTATAAATCCAGATCTAAACAACCTATCAGCCCACGGAGGAGCTAGACCTTATTTCCTATTCAAACATTAGTTCTTTTCACTATTGACAAGACAGATCTGTGTAAAATAGCATTATTTCTCCAGATTTACCTTAATCTTCTCTTCTATGTCAGCTTTCTTATAACTCTGATGCTGAGAAAAGCTGATGCAATACTGAGTCTCCCCAAATATCTGATTTGGACACCACCTAAAAACATGGAGACAATCCAGGTCACAGCCTAAAAGACAGACTGCTTCACTGCAGCTAGAAAGGAGGAACTGGCTGATGAAATATGCCCTGTATGTAGGGAAATGTTAAATGAATTTCCTGCTTAGTTTTCCAAGCCAGAGGACATGCTGCCTGACGGTGACTGTCCCTACACTGCAGATATAGAAGCTCTGAGGGAATGTGTCAAGATCTGAGTTCCTTCAGCCTTGCAAGCCTGTTCTGCCCTCGCAGTCACCAGCTCTTTGCTGGGAAAGGGGATTGTTCAGTCCTCCCAGGACAATCTTAAAGGCTACAACAGGGTTATGGTTGCTTATTCAGCATTTAAATTGTCCTTGACATATATAAATACAGGATTTTGTTACTAATTCTTTTACTACTCCTTTTTCTTTTTTCATGAAGGTACTATTAAGTTCCAAAATCTAAGAACACAAAAGCAGCTATCAATCAACTATCCATTTTATCTTATTACGGCATTGTTTTGGCATATCATGAATTAATTAAATCTCATTCATGACATGGTGAACTTTAATGAAACAGTGTCACCACCGTTTATATGAACTTAAAAACTTTTATTTATTTAAACTGGTAAAATGCTATGTATATGCATCTGTGATTGTGTCCTACTATCTTCTTCAGCAGAATTCATGTGGCTCTCTTTAAGGTTTGATTTTAGTGAATAAATATAATAACAACATAGGAGCCAATTAAAAGAAAATGTGTTTCTATTTTGTTATAGTGCATATTTAAATGTTAAAAGCATATTTTATTATTTAAATATGCTATAGCATGTTCTCAAAAGTACTGGGTTGTACTACGCTTATTTCTCTGGACTTCTGGTTTGAAAGTTTTTGGCTTTAACATCAATTTTTCAGTGCTAATTAATTGAACTAGGATAACTAGAAGGTTTTCACAATGTGAGCTATCTGTTTTTGACAACATAAGAAATTTAAAATATGACTGAATGTATTTAAATTTATTAGCATGACAATAGTTTTTGTATAAGCTAAAGTCTAATGGACACATCATGAGAGTGATTAATTGAGTGCATATCTTTTCAGTTTATCTTCTAGAATGCAAGGAGGGAAAAGGGGTGGATTACAGAGGAACAGAAGCCAAAACTCGGAAAGGTGTGCCATGCCAGAAGTGGGTTGACAATGCCCCTCATAAACCAAAGTAAATCCTTTTTTTATATTCTAATTGAAATTTTGCTAAGCCATTTATATGTGCTAAGTAGTCTTAGAAGTGATTTATTTGTTGATCACAGTCTTCTTATACAATATTTTTTCTACACTTAGCTAGAATAAGATAATTGTCTAATCTGTGTTGCACCTCAGAGACCTGCAATTGGGGCTACCTGATCAACAGGGACATTGTCAGTCTTGGCAGTTGGATTTAAATGTGGTCCTTAAATGAATGAAATACTAGACAGAAAAGAATCTGGTTCTACTGAAATAAGAATTTTGCCATTAATGTCACCAGGGCAAGAACTTCTTCTCTTAGCTGAAGGTATAACATGCGACAAGTGAGACAGAGGTACATCATTTTGTCAGTGAATCCAGACAATTAGCAGGACAGTAACTTTTGTACCTAATGAAAAACACCCAACTGGGTTTCTTTAGTAACCTCCTGTTGAGAAGGCATAGCATTCAGGTTACAGAGAACTCTTGCATTTCAGCAAATATCTTCTCATTGCATCTCCCAGGAAACGTCCTAGAGAAGACTTTTTTCTACATGATACCTTGGCTGAGCAAAAATTACTGGAAACTGAATAGCTGGAGTTAATGCAAGTATTAAAGACATGACTGGCCTTAGAGGCACCATATTTCCCGAAGTCTTTAGCTATGGCACTTTTAACTCTTCAGCAATGGAACAGAGTAGCAGTTAGGACACTTCTAATGAACAACTTCATAAAATGGTCCTCGGATAAAGATTTCAATTTTAGAGTCCTCATCTGAACAATTGGGTTGTTTTCCTTATGCTCTACTGACTTTATATTCTGTTCCAGTTACACACCTGAAAAATATCCCAAGGCGGGACTGGAGGAAAATTACTGCAGAAATCCTGATAATGATGAAAAGGGACCCTGGTGTTACACAACAGATCCTGCTACCAGATTCGATTACTGCGACATCCCAGAGTGTGAAGGTCGGGATACATATACCAATTTTTTCCCTTTAAGGAAGATGTGTTTGAGAGTGTGAAGTTATGCAGATACTTTTATTTTCAATTGAGTCTTTGTTCCAAACCTGAGTTTTGTTCAACCTGAAACTTTCCAAAGACATTTTCAACACCAACAAGGAAGATATCAAAAGACCCCCAAACCAGCTATACAAAGTTGTCTTTTATTTTTCTAGATAAAAAATGTTATATCATAATCCTAGAATTAAACCAAATGACAGTTGCTAGTGCAAAAGTCAATAAAATGTAACAGCAGCAAGGCACAGATTTTCAATCATAGCTTAGTAGTTTTAATTTAGCTCTTCTAAAAACTATAGTCTATAATGTTGGGCTTTTTATAAATTTAATCAACTAGCTGAAGTCACCTTGCCAAGAAAAATAAGGTTCTATTTTGCCAGAAAAAAAAGAAGACTGGTCTTCAGGCTTTTGCTCTGATCAGGCTTCATGTGAGATGAGTAGAAGTGCTTATGGGTCAGCTCCTCAGGGACTTTCTCTCTCTCTTATCCTTATTCTCCCTTGCTTCTACAGTGGAGTGCATGCACTGCAGTGGAGAAAACTACCACGGAGTAGTTGCGACAACAGAGTCTGGGCTTGAGTGCCAGCGCTGGGACTCCCAGCAACCTCACTCTCATGGATACCTCCCAGAAAAGTGAGTCAGACTCTGTGATGGGCTGTTTATCATCAATAGATACTTGTTACAATGATTAGAGATGTTTCTTTTTAATTATTTTTCCTGTTCAGTTTTCCAGAGAAGGATCTGAAGATGAACTATTGCCGTAATCCTGATGGTGAACCTCGGCCCTGGTGTTTCACTACCAGCCCTACCAAACGCTGGGAATATTGCAACATTCCTCGTTGCAGTGAGTCTGGCTTCTAGACTTCTAGACACAAAGACATCTAGACATCTTCCATTCAGGGTGGTGCAAGGAGGTAGAACAAGTAGAAGAGGTCCCAAAGACAGAAGAGAGAATAAGAGACTGCTGACTGATCTTAAAGAAAACAAAACAAAACAAAACAAAACAAAAAAATTCCCAACTTGAAATTAACCTCTGATAACTCTTTTGAGGCTAGACATTTCTGTGATTCTTCCTGGAGCACAACCCCCCTCCTGGATGTGTTTTTCCATGACTAGGCATTTCAATGGTTCTGATGTTTCTTCTGATGTTTTTCTCTTCCAGTTTGGTTCTCCACATTTTCCATTTCCTTTTCTGCTAAAGGCCTGTCCTTGCCATGATACTTTTGCTTGGGGCTTCTCACCAGACCTCATCCTTGCTGTCTCTAACACTCACCAGTTAGAGTGCATCTCTTTTATATCTGCACCTGTATCTGTACCCGTCGCTTTTATTCCATTTTTCTTCACAGTTTTACCATTCGCTGTCTTTCTAGCTTAGTTCTAATGGGGCTGCTAGGGCTTGGCTCTGTTGTATCCTGGCTACAGTAAAGGGGCAGATGCAAATGTTCTTCTGGCAGTCTGACTGTTTGTGAAGGTGTTAAAATGGAAGAAAGCAAAGTTAAGCTATTTTGAGATCTTTTCTCTACCTTTGGACTTTACAAACTTTTTGGTCTTTAAACCTTACCTGCCATGAAAGCTAAAATTCCCACTAAATTATAAAACATAAAGTGTTCTTGGCTTTGTTTTTTAATATGTCTAGAAGGCACTGATAAATTTCAGTTCTTTTTCTGCAATAGCAACACCCCCACCAGTTCCTGCACCAGGACGTCAGTGTCTGTCAGGAAGAGGAGAAGACTATCGAGGCACGGTATCTGTTACTGAATCGGGAAATACCTGTCAGCGCTGGAGTTCTCAATCTCCTCACAGACATGCTCGCACTCCTGAAAACTATCCCTGCAAGTAAGTGAAACCTCTCCATTATTCAGTGTCCTCTTCTGACTTTCAGGCTCTGCTTGATTGACTTTTTCCCTGGTTGCGAAGGCCCCATCCCTCAAAGTGTTCAAGGCCAAGTTGGACAGGGCTTTGAGCAATTTGGTCTAGTGGAAGGTGTCCCTGACCATGAAGGGGCGGGTTGGAAATTGATGATCTTTAAGGTCTCTTCCACTTCTAACAATTCTATGGTTCAGTTCATCCTTTTACTGTATTGCTGCTCAGGTAAAGAAATGTGGAGTAAGAAAGTTACAGTTATGATATTTGCTTGGGGCTAGATTCTTTCACTCTGTGTTTCTGCTGTGCTGCTCTTGGCCTCAAAGTGCCACATGAAATACAACCTCTTAGTTCACCCATCACTATAGCAGGTATTTGGTTTAGCACACCCAAAACACCAGTGCATTGCAATTATTTGTCTAGTAAATGGCATCAGTAAACAACAGCAGACTTACCCACCAGTAAATACAACAGTAAACTAAGCAGCAAAGTACATTCTCCTGTTGTTCATAACTTTTACTAGTTTCCATGGGAGGCTTTTCTTAGCCAAATTTTCTGTTTCAGGAGCCTAGAAGAAAACTACTGTAGAAATCCCGATGGTGAGAAGATGCCCTGGTGTTACACCACCAACAGAACCGCCCGCTGGGAATATTGTGCTATCCCTCTCTGTGATGGGATACAACAAGAGGCCCCAGGTAAGAACAACAGGAAAAATCTTGAAATGAAAGGTCATCATGGTTTATTTTGAAAAATCTTGGGTGAATTCTGCTCAGTTGTATTATTGCTGTCACTTTTAGAATTGCTATGTATCAGTTGAACTCCTGAGCCTGGTATGGAGCCCAGGCTTTATGTTCAGTCTGGTGAAAAAATGCACAGGTTTCAAATCACCTACTGACCCAGCTCAGAAAAAATCACAGTAACAGAGATCTTTTCCTTTTCCCAAGTGGTGGTTCCCTCCACCTCTAAATTTTTTAATGCTCCATGGAAAAGTTAATTAGCTTTAGATGCCAGCTCCCGAAAAGCTGAATCCAAAGCAAAACCTGAGATAATTTAAGGGCACGGAACCAAGATTCCATAAAAAGAAATAAAAAGAAAATTCTCCTTATACAAAGCAGGCTTGTTCCAGACATGTATCTGTAGCAAAGCCACAGACGTTCCCCTACCCTGGAGAAATTTGGATCCATATGTGAATTATTTGGATCATTAGCTAAAATAAATCCCCATGCATGACAGTAAAATTGATGTACAAGTGCTTTTAATCTAGCGTACATGAAATTTTTACAAACATTTTTGGAAATCTTCCTTTTGATCTACAGTCTGAGAAGGATTCTGTTACAGAGAGAGTGCTATGGCGGTCAGTAAAATACTCTGGCTTGTTATTTTCTGTTGGCTTTCTATGTTCATGTATAAATATCAAAGTATTAAGATGCAAGGGACTGGTTTCTGTTATTCACTACAGCTGTTGATGTGCCTGAGCAGGCTCAAATCACTGAGGAGTGCTATCAGGACAATGGTGTGACTTACCGTGGCACTGCTTCTTTCACTATCACGGGCAAGAAATGTCAAGCCTGGAGCTCAATGTCACCACACCGACACAATAAAACTGCAGACCGGTTCCCAAATGCGTATGTGGATTTCCCATTTCCGTGTTTTCGTTGGACAATGACCATTCACCAACTCGTCTTGATTTACATCATCTTTACACAACGATGACTTTAAAACTGGGAAAGGAGTGTACTTGTTAAAAATAATCCCATTCCTTTCTATTAGCCCCATCTTGAAACAAACCACAGTTGTCACTATTATGCTTTAGCCTAATTAATTATGTGTTTCTACATTGCTTCTATAGGAGTTAAGAGTTATCATAAATTTCCTCTTATACTGCAATGAACTGTTTCTATACATGGGCTTATTCACTAGTTTAAGTCTTTGCTTCATATTAAAAATATTTCTGCTTAAAAGCTATTAATGACTTTTAAAAAGTAAAAAGAATTATATATTTAATATACATATGTGCATTAACTTCTCTGGATTTATAAACAGTATTCTACTACACGTGTTAATCAGTGCATAAGTATTTGGCATATTTAAATATTCTGTATATGTTTCTTGATGTCTTTAAGCTGGAAAAAGGATTTCTGTCACACGTTGCACATGATAAATGATATGTGCTAACTCTGTAGCGGATTTGCTTTCTAGAATGTTCTTTCAAGTTCTCCTCAGAGCAGTGGCATGGATGGGAATACAATATGCTTACATTTGTAGGGACCTGAGGCAGAATTATTGTAGAAACCCAGATGCTGATAGCCGCCCCTGGTGCTTCACCACCGACCCCAGTGTGAGGTGGGAGTATTGCGACCTGAAGAGATGCGAGAGCCACGTACAAGTTACTTTACCAAAACCTCCTCAGACAACACAGGAATCAAATACTGGTGAGAATATTTTCCAATTCCCCAGAAAAGCTTGTAACCAGCAAGCTGTTTTTAATGGAAACATCATCAAGAATTTAATGAGGATGAAATACAGAAAACTCTTGATAATTACAGAATTTAATAGAATCCTGTATCCGCTCTCTTAATTTTCTGAACTTTCTGGTAGAATTTTATAGCGGGGTTTCTGTATTTGACTTTAGATTAATATTGCAGCTTTTATCTACTACATCTGGCAACACTGGAAACATGAGGAAACAGATGGCTAGTAGTCTTCACACTACTGTGGGAGAGCTACTAGCAATGATATCAAATATGGAGATGATGGCATTTTGCTGGCAACTGTTCCGAAAAAGTCTTTTCCTGTGCCATGCATTCACATTTCCAGGGCTGTATTTCCCACCAGAGGACAGCTGGCTTTTTAAATTCAGTTCAGATGCAACTTTGTTGTGCAGTAGATGGTTTGAGTGCTGCAGTTTTCATTTTTTTGCTATGACATGTTCTTCTGGTTAGAGGGCTAATAATTTTGGCTGAACACGTATTACTGTGTTTTACCTACTGTAAAATGTGGCATTGGATAGATATCAGTGTCAGTAATGACTTTATGAGTGCATGTGGTCCTGGCTTCTGGAGTCATGAGGGATCAACTGAATCTAAGCTTTTTTGATTTATGACTTTCATGATCATGAAGAAAACGTTTAAAATGCAAGGAAATTAAAATGTGATTGTTAGTCATAATTGACACTATAGTGGTCTTCTTACCTTGTATACATATTATGTAGGACGTTTAAGTCCTAGTAGTATTACCTCAAATTTATTTCTGCTTCACCACCATCAAGTATGTACATGGCCCAATAGCTCACAGCTAATAGTAATTTCCTTTTCCTCTTTCTTCACAGACTGCATTCATGGTAATGGTAAAGATTATCGTGGCACAGTAGCAAAAACCGCAAGGGGCAGGACTTGTCAAGAGTGGAGTTCTCAGAGACCTCATAGCCACGACTATTTCACTCCCCTGACTCATCCAAGAGCAGGCCTGGAAGGAAATGTAAGCAACTGTTCACTTAATACTTGCTGTCATTGAGCTTTGCTTGTCTTCTTCATGGTTCCTCAGCAAGCATTTCATGCCAGGTCTTTGTATATCAATTTATTCTCCTCTGCTCAATCCAGGAACCTGATCATGCTAATTCTTGTTGATATGAGCAGTCTGTACTTCTGTGGCACACACAGATGCCCAGAAGCTCTGTTGAATGCTTCTGCAGCACAGCCAAGGGGCTTCAGATGGGCATTTGCTTCTCGTCACTGTTGAGGTTGGTCTGTGGGCAGAATCTCTGCCAGGAAGAGCACCTGGGGTCATAGGTTTCAGGAGTAACAGTGATGGGTGAGATGGTGAGGGATCCAATGTTCCTTGAGACATATAGCTGATAGATTGCAGACCCCATCCTCTACTAATTCCTCCTCCAGCCCTCCAAATTCTGCCGTAGCCCATCATACAAGGACATACATGCATCTGACCCATCCTGTAAGTGATTCTCAATCTCTGATCTTCATCTCCCTGTTACTAACACATGTACTCACCACTAGTTTGCTAGACTTGTATAAAGAACTTGTTTTATATTGGCAGCTTGAACTTTTTCCTCCAGGTACCTGATTTTTGAGCTTGTTTTAGCTGACCCTCTGATGGCTCCACATATCCTGTATTGCATTCCAGCTCAGACTGGGGAAATGTCCCCAGAAAATCTGCCTGACATAACTTTTTGATTCTTGCATTCAGCGGGGACTCTTGGGGAAGAGAAGCAAATATTTTCTCCTTTTTCCTAAGACATGGGCTGTATTTCAGAGCAGGGAAAGGACCTAGAAAAATATCTCGTAGCATGCAGTTGTGTAGAGGTGTCTACATTCAGCAGAGATCAGCCACTATGGCCAGTAAGGCCTAGAGAGTGATTCAGCTAATCAGCCCCCCTACATCAAGGTTGAACACTCAACCCCTGCCCCTGGGACTCAGAGGCATCACCAAGTTGTGCAAGAACGGCTTACACAATACCCACTTGCCCTGGAGTCATGCAACCAGAGTGGGTGTGAAAAGACCTCCAGGCTGACTCTACTGTTCCTACTAACTGCGGCAGAAAGAGGAGTAAACAGTTTAGTGCTTTAGAAAACCTTATCCCAGGTCAAGATCTACTTTTTGAGTGCTCAGGGGTCCAAGCTTGCTCTGGTGAAACTTACTGGCTGAAGGCAGTTGAAGAGGTTTCTTTTTATCTTTTTTTAAACTCACAGAGCAAACAGAAAAATAAAACAAATATTGACAGAAGGAATTGGAAATCACTTACCAGTAAGGAAGTAAAAAACATTTCCCAAATCTAATTTGATTTTATTTTGAAACATGCATTGGTAGGCTTTTTTGTCCTCTGGTCAATAGCTGTTGTCTTTATTGTTTGTTACAGTACTGCAGGAATCCTGATGGAGATGTGAATGGACCTTGGTGCTATACAACAGACCCAAGAAAAGCCTGGGAATACTGTGACATTCCCAAGTGCCGTAATTATTCCTTTAAAGACTAGTGTCTCCCTTTCCTGTAATCTTTTATAACAACTGGAGGACATTCAGCGATTAATCTGAAAGACTGATCTAAAATTGTGCAATAGCTTTAGATTGGAAACTAAGGTTGTGGGGAAGTGATGCTCAGAATCTGTGTATGAAGTCTTAAGAATAGTGTTTATTTCTTGGAAGCCCTAAACCCAGCACAAGATGTACCTCAAGCCCACTGAAGCTCAAGGAGGTTTTGCCATGTGTTTCAAAACAGGGCTTTTCCTGCAGAAATTTCCCCTGCTCCTGCCTGGACACCTGACATAACTTTGTCTGTGACCAGGCTGAATATGGAATGCCCTTATCCCAGCAAAAATTTTTGCACTCCCTGCTAATGTGGTTCCATTCTGGATGTAAATGAGATTTTTCCCTCCTCTGTATCTGATATTGTACCGTATGGCTGGAAAGTGCATCTAGCTCTAAATATTTAACCAAATCAAACCATTAATCAAACCATTCAGTACTCAGAATGAGGTGGTGCAACAAAGTGTACAATGATTCAAAAACAGGGTTTCAAAACATTTTGGTTTTCAGTCCTTCCATGTCCATCAACAGCAAAAGCTATGCCAGGAAGAGAGGTAGTTCCCATTCAAAAGAAGGGTGACTTTTTTCCTGCTCTATCGTCTCACTTGTGAGCAGCAGAAAATGTGTTCTGATTAAAATCCCGAAATGGAGCAAACAAGAGAAAGAAAGATGATCTATAACATGCACGTGCTCTGACTAAAAAATACTACTACATTGAAAGTGTTGTGCTGAGACTCTTGGGTGGGGAAATGGCATTTTCATGTGCTTATTGTATTCATTATGGACATCCAATTTCTATTTAATTTTTTTTGTTTGTTCAGTTGTTCAGCTAAAGAACAGAAAATGTGGCTTTTGCCTTTAATGTCATTAGTCAGTTCCTTTTGCTGACAACAAATTCCAAATTCTGTGTTGATAAGAGTCAGCTTCCCATGGCTAAATAAGAGCTATCCTTTTTTAACAACTCCAAAATATATGAACCACCAAAAGATCCTGAGATAAGAAGGGACAAGATTTTGTTCCACAGAGACAGTGACCGCATTTCACGTCATACCACCAAGATTAGTTTGAAAACAGCTGCCAGTTCAGCTTTTGCATTGCTGGCATCTGTAAGAGTACATTTAAAGATGTTGGGAGAATTTGTTTTTTCTTTCCCTCTCTTTCCTTCTCCTTCCCTTTCTGTTTTTTAATATCTCACTGGAGATCTATTCATGTGTCATTTGCTGACCACTGAGAAGCGTATGTGGAAAAAATTTGCCGGGCATTTTAAAGTGCTCCAGTTGAAGGTAACCTAACAAAATATAGATGGTGCATGGTATATAATTGCCTGCAGAGAATTAAAAGCTGAAGTGATAAACGTAACAGGTACACCTTTTAGTTTTCTAAGCAGATAGTGAATATATAGCAAACATGCCTAGGTTCCTTTTTTTTTTATTTTTTTTTTTTCTTATTTTGTAGCTCCTGCACAGTATGAGTGTGGAAAATCCAAGTTCAGACCAAAGTTGTGTGCTCAAAGGATTGTTGCTGGGTGTATTTCGCATCCACACTCCTGGCCCTGGCAAATCAGTCTCCGGACACAGTACGTCCATTCCCCATTACATTAGACTTTACATTCAAGGAACCTTTGCCTCTCACACGATACTACAGTATGTGGCTGCAGCATTCTAAACTTGATTTTAATTTAGAAATAGCTCAAGGCTATACATTTCATGTGCTAGTCTTAAAGAAGGTCATTTAGACAACCAAGAATGCTCTGTTTTGTGATAAATACCTATAGAATCAATACAACCACTAATTTCAATGACATAGACAGAGGGATTGAGAGCATATTTGCAGATGATTCCAAGCTGTGTGGTGTTGTTGATACACCTGAGGGATGGGATGTCATTCAGAGGAACCTGGACAGGCTGGAGGGGTGGGCCCAGGTGAACCTCATGAGGTTCAACAAAAGCAAGTGCAGGGTTCTGCACCTGGGCCAGAACAATCCTCAG
>JAOTQQ010000023.1:49314578-49359709 GCA_026546715.1 Gallinago undulata
CTTCCCTGGAGACATTCAAGGTGAGGCTCGACGAGGCCCTGGGCAACCTGGTCTAGTTGGGGGTGTCCCTGCTGACTCCGGGGGGGCAGACAAGATGGTCTTTGAAGGTCCCTTCAGGCCTGGACCATTCTATGATTCAGAAACACTTTCACTAAAAGGCAGAATGTTTCCAAATGTGTCACGGTATCCTACAGTAGAATCAAAAATGCTGATTCTTAATGAACGTGTGCAGTAATGTCTTTCGTTTGTAAAGGTCCATGTTAGAAAGATTACCTGATAAAATGCAGTAGAAACCACTTCCCCACCTTAAACCAATGCCTTTTTCAAGCTTTTCTGCTCTATTACAGTTTTGGCCTGCATTTCTGTGGGGGAACTCTGATAGACCCTCAGTGGGTTCTCACTGCAGCTCACTGCTTAGAAAAGTAAGTATCTATTATAGTCTGCACCAGGAGGATAACTTCCTTACACTAGATGATAAGAAATCAGGGGAGAAACAAAATGGACCCAATAATAAATGTGAGCTGTCTCTTGACTCAGCTTGCAAATCATTGAGAATTGACCTGAGTCAATTCATGATTCATTAAAGCAGATTGACTGAGGAAACAAAGAGAGTGATATTTTTTTGCCTAATTGATTTCATGTGCTATAACAAGGGATTAAGAAATTAAGTGTACTTCAAACCTGGCTATATTTTTCTAGTTTTGATAGAGCAAGGTCCCCAGTAAGCTCATAAGTGGTGTGTCCTGGGTGTGTGTTCAACAGCTCACCATGTGCAATCATTTCCAATAGGTCCTCACGGCCATCTGCGTATAAAGTGTACCTTGGATTACACAGAGAAAGAGCAATAGAGGCATCAGTGCAAAAGCGAGACGTTGAAAAATTGTTCAAGGAGCCACACAGGGCGGACATTGCTCTGCTAAAACTGAGCAGGTACCCTTTCACCTGAAGCATTCCTTTCTTCTGACAGGACAAGTTTGGTTCGTCTGGATTTTAACTAAATAGTGGTTGCTGGTGTTGCAGAAATGTGTGTTTCTATGTGTACTCTGTTCAGTCAGCAATTTAAGACCCTCTCTTTCTTCCCTTTCTGCAGAAGCTCCAGTGGAAACCAAGGTGATTCTGCTGCAGGGATTCAGAAAGAGAAAGGGCTGCCTTTGGAGGGGGGGGTAAGGGGGAGGCTAGGGACAGTGACCCAGGCTGGCAACACGCTGGGTGGCAGCTGCTGGGAGGTGAGGCAGTGACAGCAGAATAGGAGAAGGTAATGCCTGGAGGAGCTTTCACTCTGTGTCTCTCCCTATACGCTTCTACCTTGATAAGGTAACGAGGATTAAATGCTGCAACATCAGCATGGTGTCACCCCATACCATTTCCATGATGTGGTGGGGAGACTCCTTCTTCCAGCAGGTCTATCCAGTGTGCAGACAAACAGTCTGCAGGTTTAATGCACTACCCAGTATGGTCCTTCTTGCATCTGTTTCCACTCATCTGAAACTCTCACCGAGGCACTGGGCAATCAAACGGAATACATCTATACAGCTGCAAGCAGATGTGAACGCATGGTGCCTCTGCTTTGATTTCTGTGGCTACAATGCAGGTCCAAAACAGACACAAGGCGTCCTGGTTTCAGTTGAGATAGAGTTAATTTTCTTCCTAGTAGCTGCTGTATTTTGAATTTATTATCAAAATGATTTTGATAAAACATATTATTTTAGTTGCTGCTAAGCAATGCTTATAGTAATTCAAGGACTTTTTCAGCTTCCCACAGAAGCTGAGAGGGAGCACAGACAGGACAAGCTGGCCAAAGGAATATTCCATACCATAGATATCATGCTCACTGTATAAATGGGGGGTGACTGGGGGCCAGGGATCCATGATTGCTGATTGGGACGGGCTGGGCAACTGACCATTGGGTGGTGAGAGCAATTGTATTGCATCACTTTACTTTGTACATTATTATTATTATTATTATCATCATCATCTTCTGTTACTGTTCTATTAAACTGTCTTTATCTCAACCCATGAGGGTTTTTTTTCCCCTTCTTTTTCTCCCTCTTCTCTCGACCCTACTGGGGGTGGAGGGGAGGAGTGAGTGAATGGTCATAATTGCCAGCTGGGGTCAAACCATGACACAGGGTCAGCATAGTTAACATGGTTCCTTAATTGAGCCTAGCCTTAGCTGCACCCAAAGGCGAGTCAGACTGACTGGGGTTCCACTGCGTGCTGAGTCCAGTTTGAAAGTGATTTATAAATAGTCAGACTGGATGCAGACAGCAAGATAACACCTATGTATTAAATGCCACTAATTCATAGCCCCTCATAGCTTTGTAATTAGGTTTTTTTGGCTATGCATTAGCCTAAGTCAAAGAATTCTCCTAGATTTATATAAGCAATTTTAGAAACAAAAGCCTCTGACTGTTCTCCATTTCAGATCTTATCCCATTGTGTATCACATTCTGAGGGATTAGAGACTAAAATAAAAGTGGTTTTGCACATGAGAAAAACTTCTTACTTGAAGCTCTTGTTTTCAAAGACAAAAGTTTAACTACATATAAAATCTTTCTAGAAACCTGAAGGTGGTATCAGGGATAACTGTGCTAATAATTGTTCCTGTTTGAGTCTCTTGTTTGTTTCTTTCAGCCCAGCGATTATTAATAATCATGTAATCCCAGTTTGCTTGCCAAAAGAAAATTCTGTGTTAGGAGGAAGAGAGGAGTGCTATGTGACAGGCTGGGGGGATACAAGAGGTGAGAGAGATTTAACACATCTGAAAGCTTTGTGTTTGGAGATTGATATATATATCCAAAGTGTGTTTTCTTTGTGCCATAAACACCCCACACAAGCTTGCATGTATACTTATTTCATCAAAATTTATCAGGTACTGCCATTCTTTCCACTGTCTCACTCTGATTTAGATTCTCCTAAATCACCCAGAGCCACATAAACTGAACCCCCCAAAACCAATACTAAAAGAGGAGAATCAGACTTAAGGAGTTGCCCACTCTTATCTCTCAGTCCACTCTGCTTTTCCTCAAAGTGGGCTTTTAAGCAGTCAGACGGAAAGTTTTTCTAGATTTAGGCTATTTCTTAATCACATGACGGTGAGCTCACTCATTCTCTTGAATGATTTTTTTCCCAACCAGCCAGCCAACTCTCGTTTTCAGAACATCCCGTTTTGTTGCAGTTGAGAAGGGTATCAGTACCTTCTCTGCATTCTTGCTTCTCCCCATCTTGCCATCAACTGTTTATTTCCTATTTCCTTCCTTCTGCAGAGAATAAAACTCAGAGACAGAGAAATAAAATGGCTTGGGAATGACTCCTACAAATATCAGTGGGTACTGGATCCATAGGGATACACTGTGGGAACAGGAAGGTCAATCAGTGCAGTGTGGATTTTGATGGGTGACAGAGGGTGATAAGTACCATGATAATGCTTACTAGGTTTGGTATCACTTTGCATTATGCATGGAAAGTATATGCAAAATGCATAAACACTATGCTTATTTTACTGCTTATCCATATCTAGATGATTGTTTTATGAAGATGTTAATTTACCTTTGTCATTTATTGTGGTTTGGTTTTGTTTTTATTTGTAAAGGAACTGGTGGTGATGGATACTTAAAGGAAACTGGTTTCCCTGTAATCGAGAATAAAATATGCAACCGCCCTGAATTTTTGAATGGGAGAGTCAAAAAGCATGAGCTCTGTGCTGGGAATATTCATGGTGGCACAGACAGCTGCCAGGTAAGAGAGCGTCAGAGTTGGGTGTAAGCCCATCCAAATCAAATAGTGCTTTGCTTTCTGGACTTTAGAGGCTCAGGATTAGCCTTGGGGTGCTGCCACACCATGTGGCATACAAGCTGAAAAATACGACTTGGATTCCACTCTTCCCTTGCTCCCTTGTCTGCTGCTGGGAAGTGAGGCAGGAAATTGTTCAGATAAGCCTGGAATACAGAGCACATGGTAATACACAGCTGCCCGAGCCTGGTGTATGGAAGCCAACTTAGAATAACTCAAGGTCTGTTTTTTATTCCCAAGAGCACTTTGTTTGCTTCTGCTAGACCCACTCCAATGTCCAAGCTACCACGGTTAACAACCTGAGACATCTCAGTTAGCAGTTAAGGAAAAATGTATGAGGCCTGCCATGCAGCCACACTAATGCCCAAAGGAACTACTAAATTCTAAGTGTCAGTGCCTCAAAAAATCACACCAGGTGAGGGAACATGCATGCTGGACTTCCCTTTTGCTAAAAAGGAAGGATGTGTTTGGCAACAGGCCACCTCACACGTGTAGGGTGAAGGCTTTCTCCAGAAGTCTAGATTTTGAAGTTGAGTTCTTTAGTTTCTTTAAATAGATGAAAGGGCTTAGAATAGCTTAATGCACTGAATCAAGTTGGAAATTTCCCCCCCTGAAAAGCTAGAGATGACTCTGTAAAGAAGCGTGAAAACAGGAGGCTGCCTGCCCCAGTGGGCAGGTCAATGCCGTTGCCAACACAGTCCAGCTAGTCTGTGCACAAGCTCTGTGACAGGAGAGCAGCCCAAGAGTGTGCACTCATGTCTTCAGACACATGGCATGAGTGCATGCATACACTTGGTCTTGGATCACCAAGTAACAACAGGAAGACATGAAGACCTCGGAGAAGAGGCTGAGGGAAGAAGCACAGTTTAAGTTGCTGAGGTCAGTCAGATTCCTTCTTACCAAAATGCCTTACTTCAAAAATAAATGTAATGGGAAGAGACGACTACAGAAGTGTTCAACAACCTCCACAGAGAAGTCTTCTCTGGCTAGAACTCCACATATATCTTGTGTGGCCCTCACACGCAAGAGATAGTTCTGTTTCTGTGCCTCCCGTGAGAACAACAGTCTTGCACACAGATCTGTCTGTGAAGGAATCATCCTGTTCTTTCTCTGTTTAGGGGGACAGTGGAGGACCTCTCGTCTGTCTGGACCAAGACAAATTTGTCCAACATGGAGTCACCTCTTGGGGCCTTGGCTGTGCCCAACCCATGAAACCTGGTGTTTACGTTCGAGTTTCCAATTATATTCCTTGGATTAAGAGTATAATGGAAAACAACTGATCCTGGGTATGGACTGTCCTCTCCTGGAAAGCATTATACATATTAGAAATACAAGATCCCAAGTGCAATATTAAAGCTACAATCATTCATAAGACAGTAAAATAAATATGATCACCCATTTTAAATTGCTATAAATTAACAGTTATTGCCATGAAACCCAACCAACAGTGCGTCACCCTCTTTGTATGTTCTATGTCTTGCTATGTTTGACAATAGACTTACCCACCTCTGAAATATATGTCAAAAATTCCAACCTCAACTGTAACTGGAAATCTGCATTTCAATCTTATTGTAGGTTCTACAATTACTTTTTCTTCTAAGGTTGACTTTCTCAAGATGTTGTGATTCCAACAAATGAAGAAAGGAGAATGGTCCTTATTTTCTCTGAGTTGTCTGAACCTTTTAACAATTTAATGATACAAACCGAAGAAGAATCTCACTGTACATGTCTTATATGCATGTGTTTTATTAGATATATCCAATAGCATTGAATATACAAGATGGGGGGGCGGAAGGAAGCAAAGACATTTAGTTTGTATTTTCATATTTTTTATTGACATGGAAATCTGTGTGTCAGCAAAAACTACAAATGTTGCATCAAAGATATAAAACAGTGAATAAAAAATAGCTTCACCCTAAAGTTAGTCCATAGTGAAGGCAGAGAAATAACTGTCATTACAACAAGTAATGACAATGCATTTAATGTATTATAAAATTTTCTTCTCCATAGTACCCACTTGTTTCCCTATATAACTTTATCTCACTATATAACTGCTACGTGTACATTTTTCTTCTCCAAAAGAAAATTATGTACACACACCTGTGGTTATAAGAAGTGAAAGCTTAGACCTTTAGAAATGCTTTCCTGGGGAAGTTTGACTCACACTTGCCAAAGTTAAACACTTGCTAACTCTGAACTCCCACTTCCATACTGCACCCCTTGCATATCAGCCAGGGAGCACCCCACAGGAACCCAGGAACCCCCAGCTCTGGATGGTGTCCCTCCTGCACCCCCAAGGTGTGGCAAGTGTACTCCAACTAACACAGCTGCTTACTGGGCTGGGAGTTGTCTAGCCCACTTACTGTCCAGAGGTCCACACCCAGGCATGCCAAGCTGCATGTCATTTAATTTAGATTGTCTTTTTATTTTTTGTATGCATGTACATACAAAAAGGATGGGTTGCATCCTAGGAGTTCCTTTTTTTTTTTTTTTTTTCTCCTATAGACTTAAAGGGAGATGGAGCTATAAAACTGTTAGGTGGCAGAGTGATGTTTATGGCTTCTGCACCTGAAATCTGACTCTGGGAGAAGCAATGATCTCAGGGCATTACCTTCCTGAGCAGGAACAGTTCTGATAAAGCTCCACACCTCTGCTCCATTCCTCACCCACGCCTCTGGTTGGGGGGATTTGCCGGGTACAAATACCCTTCTAAATATTTTCTGTATCTCTTAATTTGGATCATTAAGCCAGTCAAAAAATCCGTGCAGTTCCTCCCTAACAACAGACTTTCTGTGTTGCAGCTTGGTCTTTGATCTGTAAAGCTGTTCAAATGTGGACTGTTTCAGGCATGGTTAGTACCTGGTTTGTAGGCTTGACAAACCCACCTCTGCTGTCCTTGGCAAACCCACCAGAAATGTCTAGATACGCCTGAGCAGCTACTGAAGTCTCACTTCATAAAGCATGTAAATTGTCATCTTTTCTTTCTGTGAGAGTGTCAATGGCAGTTAAAATTGCCACTTGTCACTAACCACTCACACAGACTACATGAAGTAAAAAGGCAAATTTGGTGGCAGCACACATTTGAACCAAATAGCACATTCACTCGTTTGTTGGTCTGGGTAATCTCTTTGCAGGCAGGAAGAACACAGCTCCTGGGTTTCTGTGGACATGTTGAACGTGTGTCTTTGGCAGTGCTAAGGTGGTCCTTTGCTATGCACATCACATCTCTCACTGAGCCTCTGAAGTGTAACACAAGCAAGACAATTAAAGCTGGCAGCATTTGGTCACTTCTGAAGAGGTGTCTTTCACTGAGGTGGATTGCAACAGCCCTCTAAGTGTCAAGCCAAGCATTTTAGGAGAAATGCTCTGCCGCCTGAGAAGTTTGTAGGACTTTCCCATAAGGCTCAATGGATTAAATGATTTGAGGCACATAGGAATTTATAGTAACTCTTTCTAAACAAGACATCTGTCCAATGATCTGCACAACTTCAGCTGGTTTTCCCCAGGGTTCTCCCTTGCTGGAGCTCCTCTCCCTCTGCTTCCACCACCTCATCTGTCCTCTCACCAACAACAGTGTAAGCCCACGGCCACCAAACAGCTGGTTGTACTACAGGTTACTGCCCTTCACAACCTTCATGAGGCAACCCAATGTCTCACAGAGACAGGAGGATTTCCCATCTTACCAAATCTGCCTGTTAGAGGTAAGAGTTAGCACAGAAGCTATTACCAAATAAAAACTTTACCTAAAGTTGTTAAGTACTGTCATATTAGAAGTCAGAACACATACACAGGCTGCTGTCCTTTATGTAATTGTTTTTTAGAAAATAAATACGTCCAAACT
This sequence comes from Gallinago undulata, assembly GCA_026546715.1. NCBI lineage: Eukaryota > Metazoa > Chordata > Aves > Charadriiformes > Scolopacidae > Gallinago > Gallinago undulata. Next base: position 49,322,212 of record JAOTQQ010000023.1, read on the forward strand.
TCTGACACTGCTCCTAGCCATTTTACATACTGAAATATTTCACTTACATTCTCTTCTGAGCAACATATGATGCTATGCAAAACAAAGAACAGTCTGAAAGGCCAGAAACAAGTCTTTGTGTCTCTCACTTCTTAGCACACTTTAGTTGTCCACAAGCAGCAGCTGGTAAACAATTTTCATACTTCTTTGGCAAGCCATAGCTTTAAATAATCTCCACAGCCCTTCTCAGACTGCTGGTTTAATAAACCAATTATAAAACTTTAAAATTCACAAAGAAGAAACATTAAAAGGAAGAGGGTGGCATGCAGCCTGCATTCATACAGCATGGTATCTGATGGCCTCTCCCTGGCTCTCAGGGAGTGTGAAGAAGGCAGGGCTGAGCTCTGTGGCCAGGCACCAGCGCTCCCAGCCTGTACTGAAACACAGCCCCCGGCCAGCGCAAGCCCACAGCTTCCAGTTCAGGGCTGGTCCCCACCAGCCAGCCCCACAGAGTCTACAGCTATCTGCAGAAGACTTGAGCTGGCGTAGGAGCAGTTTCCCACCTGCAGCAATAGCTCCGCTTTTGGGTTGTCTTCTAGATATCACCAATTAGCCAGATGATATATTCTGAGACACACATTTAGTTACATAGGTTTTAATCACTACTGACTTGTGCTATGCATCCCATTGACCTTTAACTGTGCCTCAGGGGAAGTTAAAAGCAGCCTTAAAAGACAGCCCTTTATTGCTAACTGCTCAAAGTATGCAAATATTAGACTGAGATTGCTACGAAAGGTCCTGTTTTCCTCCAGCATGGTTGGTGCTGTGGGCAGGGCAGTTGCCAGGAAAGGCAGGGAGAGATGGGAACTGTTGAAATGAACAATATACTCCTCGCCACAGGAATTCCCCCTGTGCAGGCACCTGCCTGTGTGTGCTTTTAAGATGGTGAGACTGGAGCAGTAGTCATTTGTCTGCAATGACTATATGAACCTTCAAAACTCAGTGCTATATTTGCTTATGCCAAATATGTTATTTTCTGAGCTTATAAATCCATTGTAAGAGCTCATCAGCTTTCTTTTTTTTTTTTTTTTATTTGATTCTCTGTTGGTAACAGGAAGACCACATCTTCTCGAATCCTTCACTGTAAGGAGTGTATTGTTTACCTGTCAGTGTCCAGGACCCAATGCTTGATGAAGGTCATACAGCTGAAAGGGGAGGCAGGGTGTCACAGCTATCTGCTTGCAGAGCCACAGATTCAAACTATTCTGGTACATGTCAGTTTGAAACAACCAGGACCAGTTAACACTTCCCTCCATAACCAAAGCTCTTGTCTCATCCCTGCTCATCTTCCCAAGACAGCTTAACGTTCCTGTCAACAACCCAAATAATTTATGGCCAAGAATGAAAGATGACAAATAATAATAATGGACAGAAGACAGAAACTGAAGGTCATCTTGGCAGTGGTCAAGGAGAGAGAATTTGGTTTGTAGCCATGGACAGAGAGCATGCTTTAGAAGGGAAAAGATCAGCTCTTGAAAGAGAGGGTTGGAAAAGCACCCAACAGGGGAGACCAGGCAAAAACCTTTTCCTCAGGAGACACAGGGCTCCTTGGCCAAGGGACAGGAAAATGGGGTGGCACATGAACCCCAGCTGGGTCTGGAGGGAGGCACCAGTGGGCAGCAGAATGATCTGACATACAGAGCTAATGCCCTGTGTAGGACATGACACCTACATAAAGCCCTGGGAAGGAGAGGAGAAGGACTACTTCCACGTTTCAGAAAGCCCTTGAACAGGGAGGGAAGCAGGGGGGTTGTGCCAGGGGCTCCCTGTGGGAGAGGAGCATATCAGGGTGAGGGTGTCCTGATGCATGCCTCCCATCCCTCTTGACCAGAGAAAGGACTGTCCTGATCAGCATCCTCATTCATGAGCAATCAGATCTTCTGTTTGTCCAGATTCTCCAGGGGCAAAGGGGAACAGGGGTTGAAATACTCATCCTTTGGATGTCATCCAAACATTAAACAAGCAGTACCATTTCCAAGCCTCCACACCCAAAGGTATAGACTAACAATAGAAATAAACAAATGGCTCAAATGTATAAAGAAATAAATAAGAGCTCACTGAGCTGGATAATACATCTTTTTTAACTTGTTCTGTTCTCTACCAAGAACCAGAGAGTGCTCCCTTCCTGCAAAGAGCATACTAAGAAAAAAAATGAATTTATTCCATATTTATAGAAAAATACACTGCTTGTTTTAAAAGTCCTTATGCCTAGAAGAGGAACATGGAGTTCAATCCATACTCTGCAGCAAATTTTGAAGTAGTGGCAGGTGGAGAACAAATTCCCAGTATGGGAACATGGTTCTTTGCTCAGTGCCGTCTTTTGAAGGTCAAATGTAAGAGTTGGTGTCTCGGTGTTTCCGTTTCTTGCCACATTTACCAAAATGACTGAAGAAACAGATGGGGAGAGAGTCATAAGTGTGAAAGAAACAGGAAAATACATCCTCCAAGTTGTACTCCAAGCTGCAGTACTGAAACATTTATTTTCTGCATAGAAAATCATCTCTCTCTTTAGTTTGTACATTGAAGGCAGCAAAAGTTGTTGATGGAATATCCAAAGCCACTGCTTGAAACATTAAGGGATAGCACTAGCTCCTCAAGAAATTTACTGCCAAGGCAAGACAAGGTGTAAATGTTTCCTGCACACTTGCAGTGCAGTGAAGAATCTGGCTTGCCCTGTGCCAGGAGTGGGAAAGCTGCGCCTGTAACTCTTCAGCTACAAACTCATAAAAATATGAAGTCATTTTCAATAACTTCACAAATTGTGGAAATGCTCCCATGATCAAGAGCCCTTCCTCACAGGGTGCTTTGAGTGAGGTAATGGCTGGATTTCTTGAGCAGAGAGTTGCAGGTTATACTTTGCAGCATCTCTCTTGCACATCATTCCTTTCTGCTTCTAGAGGTGCACTAGACAACTTTGTGTCTCTAGGAGAAAAATACAGATTCTATCCCCATGCTTTTTTTTAACAACTCGCCTTAGTGGCACTGAAAAGTTCACATTTCTCTTGAGGAAGATACCAGCTGCTCATAACATCAACCTGACTAGGGAATTTACTTTGACACTTGGAAAACATCAATAATTTATGACAGCTGACAAGGTTGCAGGGGAACACCCTCAGGAAAACTCATCCAATTAAATGTAAGAAAATTTATCATACCTTGAAAGCTGCTCCACATCCTCCACTGTCTCTGGTAAGGAGATTCCCTTTGTCTCTGGTAAAAGCAATACTAGGAGCCCGCAGACAACTGCAAGAATACCTACAAATGACATCGAAGAAATAAAAAAAGCAAAAAAGAAAATTGTTACTTTGCTTATTTTCAGGGCTTATCCACCGGGGAAAGTTTATTCAGATTAAGGTTAAAGTGAGATTTTTAAAGTGCAACAGCTATTTCTGATTACCGTACTCTTATCAAACACCTTTATGCTACATTAATTTAACCTATTGAAAACAAAACAAAAACCACCAACCAAAACTTGAGGGCTAGGTGTTCGTTTGCAGTCTGAATTGCCTCAAAAGGGCGATCTTAGCAGTCAAAAAATTGAGATAAGTGCACATGGGCAAGTGCAAGCATACAGACTGCTCTGGAACCAGGATGGTATTATATGATTCTATGATTTCTCACATATGACAAATCTGCCTTTGTTTGAGGGGCTCTATCATGTAGGTGCATCTGCATTGTTTGAGACTACTGAGATTTTCCTGAAATACTCTCCTCGTGTATCCATGGCTAAAGTAGATTGTGTGATTCAGAATATAAATTAATCCTTGGGAAAGAGCATTCAGATAGAGAGCCAATCTGAAATAGTTCATCAAGGATGGTTATTTTGGAATAATTTTCTGCACAGGTATAATTTAAAGAATGTACTAAGTCAAAAGTAGAAAGGCTGGAGTGAAACGTAAAATCCTTGACTGTTGCACAGTTATCTCTGTTCCTCTCTCATTCTGTATCTCTTTACTCAATTCAGCAGCAGCAGAATTTCAGAATTAGACAATGTGAAGAGTACTTCTATATAAACCTATTCCTGGAATAATGGTCATTTTTAAAAATGTCTCTTGTTTTTCTGTTATTTATTTTCAAACTAAAATTTTAATTAGCACCAGTTTCCCTTCTTATTCTATCCTACCCCTTTTGCTTTTTTCCTGGTCACACATATTTCCTGGTTTGGCCAAAGACTCCTGCTTCTTTGTTAGAAATATCTACGTTTTTCCCTACAGACTAATCCACAGGGTTCATTTTTTCCAAAAAGCAACTGAGGAAAAGAGTTTGACAGGAATAAGTAGCTATAGTTAATACAACATCCATAGTCATAACTATATATACCAAAAAAACCAAGCCAAATAAATTTTAAAGGACATTAACCTGCACTGTTGGGAGATTAAGCTTATTTCTCTGCAATTGCAGAATTTAGCTGTAAAGTTTCTCAGTCCTAAAGCACCTCACATAGTTTGTTTTATGCTCCTTTATCCAAGTCACCCAAGCAGACCCGAACTCTTCCATAGCACGCTGTGAAATCACCCACATTTCACCCTTTTGCCATTCAGCCTCCTGCTCTAGGCATGAAGGCTGAGAGGGGCTGGTTTGAGGGAGAGATGAGTCCACACACTACACTCTTGTGCCAAGGAAAAGCTCTCTTAGGAGGAGGGTTTTTAAACTAAAAGTACATTTTAAATCAAATCTTACTGAAAATAATTAGAGGTAGCTCCAACCAAATGGCTGCTAATCGGAAAAGCAGGAATGGGGCTATGATCCCACCAAGATCACATAGACTTGAGCACAGGGAAACGCCGAAGTTTCTGCAAAAGAAAAATAGTGCCAGATATTTGAAAGGTGCTACCAAACAGATGAACCAGAAGTTTAAGGAGCAGAATGTAAACTTAGCTCCAAAATTATCTTGTCAGAATATGCCATCCAGATTCTGCAGTGGTTATTTAGTTAGAAAACTCCAGAGAAAAAAACAAGTTTTACTAAAAAGGGGTGAAACCGTGAATGAGGAAAAGTGGGGGAGGGAAAGCAGAAGGAAAAGTTGAAAGATTCCTGGGACCTTTTGACGTACCTCAGGGTCGTAGGGTATAGTTCAGAGTTCACAAGATAGACAATTTCAAAAGCCATTGTGATGGCCAGTCTTCCCAGCGTGGCAACTGTTGTTTTGAGCCATGGGATATCTGTTCATTCAAAAAGAAACCCAGGTGAAATGTGCTTTATGGTGCCAGCAGTGCATTTCTGAGAGCCCCAAGCCCTGTAAGTAAAAACTACATCACAGAAACACTGGACCAGTGCACATCAGACTGAAAGGCCACTGCTGTTGATATCAATCTATACTGGCATTTATTGCTTTCCAGCACCATGTGAGGCTGGTTTCAAGAATCGGAAATTATTTACAGTTGATTAATTTAAGATTCTGATGGAGCATAACAGCATGGGTATGAGAATGAGTGTTAAAAGCTTCTATGACCACGTCCAAATTGTGCTCTGGAAAGGAACATTTATTTATATAGGGATGTTATGCTCTAAGAAACACCATTGAGTCACCTCCCAAATCCTTCTGACCACAAAGAAGCTGCCTCTGAAGATGCATCTGCAGCAACAATAAAATAATTATCCCCAGAAGAGGCCAACTACACTTCATAATTTGTCTAGCCATTGCACATTAGACACTCCTAATAATCCTACTCCTGGCCATCCTCCCATTTCCCTTCCCTGGTGCTTGTCTTTATCAGGCCCAACTGGCCCAGTGGCCTTAGGTTGCCCCAATAGCTCTGCCCAGCTCTACTGGCTCCACTCTGGCTCTGGTGCCCAGCCACTGCCCTGTATACATCAGTGGGGAGCCCTTATACATCAGCAGGGGGTGACATGGTCATATCCGCACTGCGGGACAGAGCCATCCCGTCTCGCCCTGTGTAACCCCTCAGCATCTCACTGCCCTCTCTGGAGAGCCGGTGGCCTCTGGAGGAGCATCACAAGGAACACAATAAGCAGTTCTGCAATGTTCTTGGGAGAGGATGGTTGCCTGTATAGTCTAACCATGACCAGGCAGACGGGGAGGCGAGTGAAAAAACAAGCCTGAACCTGGCACGAAGGGGAGCTCTGTCACTGGAGAGGGCTCTGGCAGTGATTGTGTTTTCTCAAAACTTCAATAGGAAGAACAAGAAAACATTTCGTCTTGCTCTGAACCAAAAAATGAGATGCTTGGTGTTATTTCCCTTCCAAAACAACCAAACAAACCCCCATCGAATTTCATCCCATGTTGCAAGACACTGCCTTTGCCCTGAAAAGTTCTGTTTTCAAACACTTACAAGAAAAGCAAAAACTGGAAAGAACAAAACAAATCCACATTGTCTCCCTAGCACCCCTTCAGTCCATCTGACCCCTGAGGTGAGGGTGACGTCTGTGTGCCTCCTCCCTCCGTCAGGGGGACTCCAACTCTCTGAGCACCCCAGCGTGACTGAGGCTCACAAGCTGCCGCTGCAGCTTTTCTCATCTGAACAAACAGACCTTTCTTGAAAGCAGAACTGGGACCTCAGGTGTCCCATCTATGAGTATATAATCCCTAGGCTGTCCTCTCCTCACCTCAGCACTTCACGACTACCGAGAGCAGGCTGGTGGCAGCACAGCCCTGGCCCCAGGCCACCGCTTTCTCCCCTTGCTCCAGCCATAGCAGCCCCACATGATGCTCCTGCTCAATCTCCAGACCTGCTGTACTGTGCTCAGTATATGCTGTGGCCCAAAATACATGGAGGTGCTAGAGGCAGGTGTCCTGCCGGAGTAATTCCCCAGTGCCACTCATTGTTTCCTCTTCCTGCAACAGCTCCAGCTCCAGGCAACCAACTGTCCCCAGTCACCGCTGTCCCAGTGGGTCCCTCATAATTTTTTAACAGACAGAGAATGCTGCTGGCAAAGTCAGCAGATGACATGGTGACCAGGCCCTCTGTGCCTGAATCGCCATGCCGTGCATCAGGGTGGCTGCCACAGGACCACAAGGTGGTCAGCATCTGCTCGACATGTGGCAGCTCTTCTGAGAGGCACACAGCAGTGGGGACCTGGGGAAAATCTGCCAGGACAGCACAGTTAGTCCTCACGGGCTTCAAGAGTCAAACCAGTGAATTCAAGTGAGTGGCAAGGTGACATCCCAGGGCATGGTCACACAGCCACTAGTGCCAGCACCAGAAACAGACTGTTGATCTTCCCTCTCCATTTCCCTCTCCTGTTGTTTCTGCTTCTATCAAAGCAGTGAATCTCCTCAAGCATATGATATTAATTTAAGTACTTTGGAGGAATCCCATTAAAGGGAGCTTAACGGAGAAGGAGGTGAACCAACACATCCCTTGGAAGGATTTCATTTTACACTCACCACAAACCTGTCTGTTTTCATTGGCACGTCATACTCTTGAAGTGCCTGGTCATGGCTCTTCTCTAAGAAAATTATTGTCCCATGGTATAAACTTTAGGAACTAAAACCTCTAAGGCTGGCCAGGACTGTCCCTTACTTTGACAGGAACATCCCTGTGGAGGGCTAAGCCTCCCTAATGCCCGTTCAGTTGCTGGTCTCCAGCTACACTAAGGCAAAGCATACTTATGCCATACCATTCACTTCAGAGAACCTCCAAATGCTTTCCTGGGGATAAAAAAAAAACAATACACAGGAGGAAAAACAGTTTAAGAAGATAGGAGTGCTGGGAAGCCTGTGTGCCATATCAAACCTTTTAGTTGTCCTTGAAACCAGATAAGAATGACTAAATCAAAAGCCATACCTTTCTGCCAACCCCTTAACATTGTTCAAACCCCTGGGAGGGTGAGGGCAGGGCAACAATTTCCATGTCGTCTTCCACACCCCCTACATGGTGTGGTTTTCATTCTTTATTTGCAAACGAGAAGATCACCAAGCTGCCTCAGCTAAATCACTGATTTATTACTTCATTAAGTGTCTTCCAAGTCAGGGAATGTAATTTGCTTTTATGTTTGTACACTTTTCCCTTGCATTTGCCTTCAAAAGCAGTACAGGGCCTTTATACACATTTTTTCTAAGACTGCGCCCATCTGTTGCTCACCACCCATCAAAGATACAACTATTAGATGTCCCAGAGCAATCTGTAAGCAAATAAGGTATGTTGTTCCCTGACTGTGGTGCTACTTGCACCACCAGACACTTCTTACTTTTATCTATAGTTTTTTGTGGTCCGCTGTCCTTGCTTAAGGAGCGTCAGAGAGAGAAGTCATTGATCTAAAGAGCCTGGCATTGGGAAGGGAATTACCTTCTGGCAAGAAGGCAGTAACGAGGCATGCAATTCCCGCCACAATGTTGCTTATTCCAAAGGGAAGGCGCCGGCCAATGCGATCAATTGTCACTAAAATTAGGAGGGCGGCAGGCAGTTCCACAGCTCCCGAGATGAAGAAGTCTAGGTAGAGGTTTCCTCCAACAATTCCAAGGCGCATGACAAGGCCTTGGTAGATCAGGGCACTTGTGAACCTAAAGAGGAAAGAGAGAAAAAGCTGAGAGGCAAGCAAATGACTACAAGCAGCTGAAAAGACCTTAAAAGTCACAAGGGATTTTTTTCTTCCAAACTTCCCACCCTGGTAACAAGCTGGACTGACATGAGCACTCACCAGGCATACATCAGGATGAGCGTGTTCCTCCTCATCCGGGGAGTCCTCACCAGGTCCAGAAAGGAGGGGTTGCTGACCTCCTCATTACTAATAGTGATCTGAGGAGAAAAGTAAGCAGTAGAGTCAGCTGTCGGGGGTCAGGCAGGTGCTGGGGCAGAGTTTCTGTGTAAACATGGTGCTCAGCAATATTCCAGTCCAGCGAGCAAAGGTGCTGATGAGCCAGCTGGCTGCTTTTAGCACTCCAGAACAGTGTGCAGATATGAGAAATAGCTTCTAACTGGACAAGGCTACAGGCTTTCCTTTATGATGATCATGCAAAAATCAGGAAAAAAAATAATAATCCCCAATCCTGACTTGAGAGTGGAAAAATTATTTCCTCATTGTAAACTGGGAGAGGCTGACCTGGAATTTCTTGGAAGACAGTAAGCAGTTGTTGTCATGTCAGGATCACTGGGAGCAGAGTTCCCAGTGCCTTCCACCAGAGGTGAAAGAGAGCAGGAGACTGTGGCAAGAAGGGCAAAGTGGTGGGTCACAGGAGGCAGGGAGAGCAGATAGCAATGGGTTGGGTGCACAGCTGGTGGCACAGCTGGGCAGCAGGGAGAAAAGAGGGGTAAGAGAAAGAGCAGATCTGTGAAGGCGCTTGGATGCTACAAAACGTTCAACTGGTGAAATTCAGAGGGTCTTAAAATACATAAGTGCTGTGCTGTACATTGCTTTTAACTTGGAAGAAAAATATCCCACAAAGTATGTATTAATCATACTGCCTATAAAGTATAGTAAATCTGTTCACAGCTTCCTCCAATACAGTCGCAATGAGGCACTCAATTAAATAATTAGTTAAAAGGTTTAGCAATAACTGTAAAGGGCAGGATTTCACACAGCCCGTTGGAGTTCATTGCCATAGGACATTGTGAAGCCAGAATGTTAGAAGGACTAAAAAGAGATTAGGAGATTAGAAACATCGATGGAGGCTGTTTTTAACTGTGGCCAGCAGTTTTTAATGACAGCCCTTTTGTTTGTATGTACATTTAGCAGGTAAGGAAGAGGAGGAAGAGGAAGCAAAGGTGGCTTTAGGCAGAGACAAACCATGAGACCGCCCAAGAGCTGGCAGCTGTGGCTGGGATTGCCATCAGCTCTCAATGCTGCTGTGGGAGACATGGGGTTAAACCTGCTGCACTCTTTCTAGGAGAATTTCAGGCAGCCTGGCCACTTTGACTTTCAGTTATTGCCTCCTCCTGAGAGGAGGCCTAAGAGAGGAGTAAATCCCTCTTTTGACCGCAGCACCCACTGTCCACAGGAGTGCAGGAGGCTGAGGAAATGATCCCAGCCAGCAGGGAGATGTGGATGAAAAGATGGAGAAGCAGGTGAAAACATCAAGACCCATGAAGAGAACACAGGTAAAGCCACAGGCATTGCCCGAGGGTCTAATCAGCTCAGCTGGGGCTATGCCCAAAGCTTTTGCTCTGTATTTGTTTTTCATATCATAGGAGAGCACAGAAGTCTTTCAGTGAGATTTGGCTGGGTATAGTTGTGTGTGACTTTTTCATAAGAGAGTGACACAAAACTTTTTAAGTGGACAGAGAAACTCCACATTTGTATGAACTTCCTTTCTGCTCCCTCTTTCTTTTCTTTTGTAGCCAGAGCCAGAAGTTTTCTTCAAAGTGCTGCCCCTGCTGCTGTGTGCCAGAGACCTTTGCGGGGCAGGCGGAGGTTGCTGGGTTTCTGCGCTGCTCTGGGATTCTCTCATATTATGGTTCTAAAGCTGCCATGACTGTGTTTATAAGAGCAGGCTGCCAGCCATCAGTTGTGACTTTGTGCAAATAAGGTTTTAGTTTTCCAAAGGACTAAAGATAAATTCAGCATGGCTGCCACCATATATTTTTATGTCTTAATAAAGTCATAATAACTCCAAGCATGACTGAGCATTTTTTTATGGATGAAAAAAAAAAAAAAAAGATTGCTGTGGAAAGTCATCTCTTTGTAGGGAAAAAAAAAACTGTCTTTGTTCTTTGAAGTCAAGGAGAGCTTTGCTATTCACATTAGTGCAGTCAGGAATTCAATGATGGGGCCCGTGTTTCCAAAGATACACTATCTGAAAACTCTGGAGGAAGTTTTATAACCAACTCCCCTGGCATTTTTATGTCCCACTGAATTATACATCAGTTCATCTGCAATAATTTTTAAAGATTTCTCATAACATAGACCTACAGTTATGCACATGCTTAATTCTTCACAGAACAGTGCATCCATGCATGTCTGTAATACATACATATGTAAGTTAATATATAATAGAAATATATATATGTATATGCAATATATATGTCTATATAGTAGAAATATATATACAGGAAGCGGGGTTTTTGATCCACAGCCCTCTCAAGAAGCAGCTCTTATTCAGCTGTTTGCAGCCCATTCCGCTTATGGAGAGAGACCAAGAATGAAAAAATTAGCTTAAAAAATGAAAAAAAAATATATTAGGATAAGTGCAAGCAACTGGAAAAAAAGAGTTTATAATTTACAATTAATTTAATGAGTTCTGGACAGAGCTGAACTGTATCAATGTCGTAACTCACGGAGCAAAAGCAGCAAATGTTTGTCTGTTTTCATACAAAGGTCATCTGTGGTTTCTACATGCCAATAAAAGTGCAAGGCTGCTACAGCCAGAGCCATGTAAGGGACCGGGGCCAACGACATTGTTACAGACATACTGAAAAAATCTTAGCCAAAACACACGGATGGATAATGCCACTCTCTTCTCTCTGTCCCTCCACACCTGCCGCGCTTTGCCTGAAATGCTGGAGTCTCTTTGTCAAAGAGAATTCTGACATGAGTAAACGTGAGAAATACACTTGATCCACGACTAACGCGCTTCCTGGAGATGCTCTCTCTCTCCTCTGGGCACAGCACCAAGGATGACAGACATTGTGTATTAAAAAGGTCCCAGGAACAGATCCAGCACAAATCTGTATGTGTGGAGGGTAATGTGCTGCAGCTGTGAGTGGCTTAGGGTTATGAGCAGGGACGCTTCTGAAAAATAATTAAATATAACTTAAAACAAAAAGCAGGGAAAGACACACATCTGTTGTGATACTGAAAATGCTGAAGTTTAGAGAGGGGAAGTGGGTGTGTGAACACAGGGCTAAATGTGGAGGGGGAGCTGAAGCAGCCCAACCTTCCCTCTATGTGCTTTGGGCCACACTAGGCACTGGGTAATGCCGACCAAGAGTTGGCGATCTCACTGGTGTACATGCCCCAGCCAAGGACAATAAATGGATTTATTCTTTTCTCTTTCCTTACTCAGTCTTTTCCTTACTCAGTCACCAGTTTCAGTTTGCAGTCCTCTAGTTGCATAAGATGCTACTCCAACGTGACTGGAAAAGCTCATTCTGCGTTGTGGGACATCTGAGGGCGATTTCCTAACCTTGGCTGGTGTCACAGAGATGCTTTGGCTTCTATTAGAAAAATGGTTCACTAATTGCTGGCCTTGCTTGTTACTGCTCATAAAAACTCCTTCTGTCATGTTGCTTCACTCATGTACAACAGTCTCATCTGGTATATCCCATTTCTTGGCAAAGGAAGAAATATATAGCGTTTTCCCCTGAGGAACTTAACATTCTCCCCTCTCCCCATCATTAACCTTTGTGTGCTCCCCTGAGCAACTTAACATTCACAGAAACGCCATTATAGCAACTTTATGAACAAGTTGCTTATGAATAAAGCAGCTGGCTGTGGAAAGGTATATTTCAGCATACTCATCTCTGCTGATAGGTCTAGTTTTGACTTTACAAAATCATTAGTGCAGCCATAGATCTTAAGAGGCATAGTATTATGGCTGGGTTAGGGCCCAGCTTCTCTGTGGAACCTGTTCTGTGAACTTTAACCCACCAGGACTGTCATTAATTGTCATTAACATTTCCTTAATGAAGTGGAAAGATAATGGAATATTGGTATAAACCAAATGGCCATTTCGATACTTCTTCTGAAACCACAAACTTCATCCTGTGTGCGCTTCATGCAAGCTCTATATTTGTAGCAGGAGTGGTCCCGAATAAGCAGAGCTGCTCAGGCTGGCTGGGTGATTTATGAAGCCTGTTTCTTACCAGGTAAATAAAATCCTATGGATTTGGGAACATCTCTCTGGTGTTTCAGAAGAGTGTCCATAGTTATTGCTTGGGATTCATCCAGAGACATACTCTAGGATTTAGTTGAAGTAACTCCACCTTTTTGGATAAGCTGGGTTAAATTCTCAGGTTCTCTCTTGCTTAAGAAGAGCAATGAGAAAGACCTCAGTAAGATACTAAGCTGTGGGAATCCAGGTTGTCAACTACCTGTTACAAAGCACACACATCTCCTCCTGACAGGATGAGAAACACCAGTCTCCTCCAAATACTGCCATCACAAAGCCTTTGCCTTTACTCTCAGTGACAGTTTGGCTAAATGTTCCTTTTGTATATGTATAAAAATGAATGTATATGCATACACATGTATGCAGGCATAAAGGATACTACTGAGTACTGATAAATGGGAATTTTATGTAGATAATTTATTTTCAATAAGAAAATCATTATTTCTTTCTGAAGTATTTGTAGTGTACTCAGCATGACACCTCTGGTCTGCTCTGTGATAAAAATTTGCAGGTGTTTTCCTTAGTTCAGACAATGATTTCTAACACAACTATAGCCAGCATTTAGGCTCCAGACCTGATTTGTTACAGAACAAAAACCTAGTTCACCTTTGTTGTCATCACAGAACCATAAGGCCAAAGCCACTGGTCTGAGAGCCAGGCAATACTACCCAGCACAGAACAAGGCAAATGCTGCAATGGCACGACAGTTTCATTTTAAATGCATCAGTCCTTTCAGTTCCATCAAGACCACTGGACAAAGGATGGTAATTCTAACAAATATTATCCTATTTTGAAATAGTGATCTCAGACAGTGCTTCCTCTATTTTGAATTTTGGGGCATATTTTCCTCCTCTTGGGATGGAAGCAAATTTATACTTAAATTCCAATTTTCCACATCATCTTTTTTTTCAAGTTGTAAAAGGAACTTCTAGCAAAGGAGCCAGGGAAGTGGATCCTGCTGTCTCCACTCACTCTGTCAGCTAAAACAGCAGCTGCTGTGAAATACCATTAGCCCTCAGGCATGTTTCTGATATTTCTCACAAGTTTTTAAAGTAAGGGTGTTGCAAATGAAAGACCTGATTCATTGTTTTTGCAAACTTTTTTTTTTTTTAGCCCATGTCTTTCCAGTGAGTTCACTTTTACCCTCTTGCAGCTAACAAAGTAGGTATGGGAACGGCAATCTTGTTCCGGTATGACACTTCAAGAGCATTGCCCATCACTTAAGGAGAATGCATTTTAACACAACTGAACCTTCAAAAAATTGAAAAAGTTTAGAAAAAAACCTCTAGCTCAAACAGATGACAATACCTCTGAGTAATGTGGTGAGAGATATTTCCCATTGTGTTTTGCAATGTTGTGCATGATCTTTAACGCCTTCTCTCCCTTGTTGCGTGTCAGGAGCCAGCGTGGAGATTCAGGAACCACCCTGTAAGACCACAGAAGTCATAAATAAGGTTTTTGCCCTTTAACATCACAAACAAACCAAAGTGCTTTGCCTTTTTCCCGTATTAAATACACAACACGCTGATTTTTCAGTCTTTGGGATACAGAAACTCTTTCATGGATTGCTTTTCCAGTCTGTGTCCAGTAAAATATCTGATCCTTGTGGGCGAGAACGAAGAAAATAGATTATATCAATACTCGGCAAAGCTGAAAAATGGGAAATCTAACTATTGTGTTTGCACAATGGATGTCAAATGTCTGATAACCAAACAGCAAACAAGGGGCCCGTAGAACAGCAAGGAATAATGAAAGTTGACACTAAACACATGTAGTACCAAGTCCAGGCAGATTAGGAAACTTCTAGCTGGGTCATTATACGATACACACACTCAGATTGTATACACGCTTTACAAACTGAACACAAAGCAATACTACTGATTGGTGTTTCAGTTTCTGCTAGCTTAGGGTTAAGATGATTCACAAAGTTCACAACAGGCAATTTTTAAGGAACCAATGTGCAGGAAGAGGGTATATGGATTAGTTTTTTGGATCCAGCGCACAGAATGGCTGCACTCCACAAATGTTCACCACAGCATAGTGCTCTGCTTTCTCATTAGCTGTACTGCCCAGCTTATGAGACCTGTAGGGCAAATTCAGGCTTGAACTGAGTATGTAATTAGAGGTAAAGGTGGGGTCCCATGGCTGATGGGAAAAGCAGACTTTGGACAAATTAATCAGATAAACAGTCAGCCCTGGACTAAGGAGAAGCAGAGCAGGGTTCTGTGAAGGGCCAGCTGTGGCTGACGAGAGAGGCAAACCCTGGGCAAATAAAGGAAAGTAATGAATGCCTGTGATTCACTAAAAAGAATGTAAAATGCCAAAAAAACCCAATATGCAAATATGTTCTTCCTATTCTACAACGTCTTGCACACTGGAGACTTGGGTCCACAGCAGGACTCTCAAGGTGCTTGAATAGCAAGAGCAATAACAAGAGCAATGACTGCAACCTTACCAGTAGTACAGCAGGAAGAGGAAGTTGGGCAGTGAAATGGCCAGCTGGATCCCCTGCCAGGTGGGAATCAAGTATGCAATTCCAGGGAGGATCATAATTCCCAGGGTGAAGAACATCTGAATCACAATCCCAACAATCCGCTGGTCAGAACCAACAATCTCCGTCACTGAGCAGAGAGAAACCAAAATAAACAATACAAAACCAACCCTAACTCGAAAGAAAAATATTAGTGGTGGAAGATAAGGAAGGATTGTACTGTATCAGGTCACAAGTCTGTCTATCCCAATGTCTTGCCTTCAGCAACGTATGCATGTCACTGAGGCTGTCCAGGGCAAGCATGGGTGACACCTCCTCATCAATTCACCCATTGTTCTTTATCTAGAAGGGTTTCTGGTTGCATGTTTACTAATTAATTAAATAGGGCCAGAATATGGGTTTGAGACTGCATCATGGTCATTCTTAGTGGTCAATTGTTAGCACTCTTCCTGGCACATTTTTGGCCTGTGCCCCAGACCAAAGAATCCTCCAGGCAGGGGCTGCTCTCAGCAGGTAATATGGACAAGGCATCTGTGGGGAAGAGGTTTTAGCCATACCATGCTAGTTGCTCTGAGGGCTAAAATATGGTCCACAGTTTATTTTATTTACTAGAACAAACATACCCCCCTCTTTGTTGGGGCTTTCTTAATCCTTTAGTGGATTTTTTTTTGTGAATTTGCGTAATCACTTCTGAAACCTATGTAAGCCCATATTTCAGGCAGTACCCCATGGCCATGAGATCCATAGTTGACATGAGCAACGCATGAAGAAATGTCTGCTGTTCTGTTTCAGAACTGTCATCACTACCTAGCCTTCAGAGTAAAAGCAGAGGGTTTTACCTTGGTTTATGATATGCAGAGAACATTGATTTTCTTATTATTATTTTACTAAAGGAGACACAATTTTGCAAGTAACAGTGATTCATTTCAGCTGGCATGCAGAGGGGTATGACACCATTACTATTTTTATTGACTATTCATCATGTCTACGTGTCTCTGGGGCAATTCTATTGCCTAAATGTAGCTCCTCAGCACTGGCCTGGGAAGAGCTAAGTTGTATGTAAATGCAAAGAGAGGTCCTTGGGGCAGCCTGTTGTGGTTGTGAAGCACAGGTCAGTAGCTTGGGAGATGTATTGATGTCAACCATCCTCCTGGTTCTAACCAAATGAATGATCTGTAAATGCCTCTTAAAAGATGTTAGGTTGGTAAACACACTGGGTGATTCTGGGACATAAGCTTAGATTGCTCAAAGGATTTAAATGGAATCACTATCTCCAAGAATTAAGCACATTGCTTAGGACTGCAGTAATACACTGTCCCTCAGGATGTCACCTCTCTGAACCTTTTCCTAAAGTCAGGCAGTCTGATCTGAGCATTGCAAAACATTCCTTTCTGTTAAAACTTGACTATTTTAAGGAAGCCATGGTTCTGTCATAAAACACTTTTCTGGTGTTAGAGAACATGCCAAGGTTTTAGGATAAGATCTCAGTTTAAAATTAGGCTGTGTGCTTGGAAGTGAGAGGAAAAGCAGCTTCTGGTCCTTTCACTGGCTCTTGGACCTGAGCTACTCAGCAGTGTAACTTCACCCAGAAAACTTAGTTGCTTCTGGCCTTTAGATGCTGCAAGGACTAAACAGGTATGTTTGTGAATACATCACCACAGTGTTCCTAGGTTGTCACTGTAACTGCTTGCATCTGGTTGCAATTCTGCCTCCCACTTGTCTAAATTCCACCAGCAATCTTAAAAAACTGTCACAGGCCTCACAGACTACAGAGATGGTACAAACTTTTGCACTATATAATGACGTTATCACTGTGTTTTGGATTATCACAGTAGATTACCGAATGGTTGATTTTCTTTTTAAGTGGGATGCTTTCCTCAATGTCATGCTATTTCATGTTCCAGAGAAGAGATTCCCTTTCTGAACCTGTCAGTCATTCAAGATGCCACAGCAATATCCTTTTCTCACGAACAGTAAGCTTGCTATGTGAGGACCTTCATCGCTGGGCCATGACTACAACTTATGAAAGAGTCTGGACCCCTGCCGTTTTGATGCTATTTATAAATAAACTTCTCTTCCTTTTCCCTTTTCAGGAAATACTAATACTAATATGGACCCTGGTGTCCAGCCTGTCACTAAGCAAAGTCTCCCAGCTAAAGAATGAAGAACAGCCATCCAAGTGTCTGTCCTTTTTCTGCAAGGAAAAGCAGTTAACTCCTCTGGGCATCTGCATAAGATGTTCAGACTCTGCCAAAATTAACCATGTCACTCTTTGTGTATCTATCTGGTTTATTCAGGGCTTGCTCTGTAGATTTTTATTGTCTTGGTGACCTTCTATGTTGTAAGAAAACCTTTGTATATATGCATTCCACTCCTCCACCTCTTAATTGTTTATGTTAATCCTTCCCCATCGGAGTCCATAAACTAGACAGCCATAAAAGTCCTCAGATAACATCAACAGAAAATGTTGCCTTGCTACTGAATTCCTATGGCCAGCCGCTCACAGGCATATTTGAGTACCCCAGTAATGGATACGAAAGGAGAGCCTGGATGGTTCTGAAGTACACATCACCCTTGTTAGTCTTCCCTCGTGTTCTCCCCCTTCCCCCTTACTTCTTCCTCGCTCTTCTCCCTGGGATCCTATGAGGTCAGGTAGGCATGTACACTGATGCTCCTTTCCATCCTATATCAGTACTGAGTATCAAAAAGAGTATGGACACTTGCTGCCATTCTCAGAGGCTGCCTCTGTACCAGCAAATAATCAGACGTTGCCAGGTAAGGAAGCACTATACTGTTTAGCTGCTAAAGAGGTCCCTAGCATGGCCTGGACAAAGGCCAATGACTGCAACCCAAAACATTCAGTTGAGGCATGAGCCCAGACCATGGATGATGCCAAGTTACAATTGGCATGTAGGTACCTTGTCTTGCAGGACAAAACCATTAACTAGGATGGACTTGGGTTATTTATTGTCTGCTGACCCCAGGTCCAGCCCTTTTTTCCCCAAAAAAAAATATTATCAAGAGCAGATGCAGCCAGATTCCTTGTCCTCCAAAAATCCCTCACTTTTCCTAACCAGAAAAGAAAGAAGATAACAGTTCTCACCAATCACGTAGCATGTCATCCAAGTTCCCTTGCCAAATACACCTTGGAGAAAACGGAAGATCAAAAATACAGTAAAGTTGGGTGCGAATGCCACTATGATACCACATATCCCAACCCCGAGACAGGAGAGCAGGTAGATGAGGATTCTGCCATATCTGTTAAAAAAGGAAAAGAAAGTGAAAAATCATGAGAAGACACAAAGATTTTTTTTTCCCTGGCATCTCATTTTAATGCTAGATGTGAAAGTGTCTTTTTGAGACAGCTTTGTTCTAAAGGGAGGCTGCCTGAAACTTTGTAAAGTTGGACCTTCAAATATGGGGTACACCTTCATGTCACTAATTTTAAAACTGGTGATGTCCTCACCAAGCCCCTTTTTATTTTAGAAAAAAGTTTGACTTTTTGTATCTAAACTATGGCCCATATGTTACAGTTCAGATTTTGGTCCCATTGAAGTAAGGGCAACTTTTGTTGGGGATTTCTGTTTTCACAAATTAGTCTCATAATAGTAAGTACAGCCAATTCTGTGAAAGAAAGCATTTTCTTCTTTAATTACTTTATGGGATTTCCCAGTCTTTTGTTTAGGTTTAGACTGCTTGTTTTCAAAGTCTGTCTAACATATTCATGAGTCTCATTTTCCAGCAGAAAACATCATTATTAATACATGTGCCCAAGGTAAACTGCAATTTAAATTAAAAAAACAACAATCAACCAACAACAAACCCTCCCTGTAGTTTCATGGCAACTGTGTCCTTGGAACAAATAGAATTTCCATTTTGATCTCTTCTCCATTGTTGTTGTTGCTGTTTTAAGAAGAAGAAACTGTGAAAGCTGCTGCAGCTGTTTATCTTGCCAAAAAATATTTGAGACAATATTTGTTTGTTCATTTTGTTCAAAAGATTTCATTAAAAGAATTTGTACAGGACAAAAATCAGGGTATTTTCAACCAGGTCCATTTGTTTTGGGGCTGCCAAGGAGACAAAAGTCCACTCGTGTGACTGAAGTACTTTCCCCCAGTGCTATTCACATACAGCACTCATAGTTCTATGATTGCTACATTATGCTTAATACACAGTACTCCTAAACACATTACTCTATTTTAATAATTAGCTGTCATATCTCTACTCTTACACTGTCTTAAAGTGCTAGTGTCACAGCTGCCCAGCCAAACATTGAGCAGAGATATCCTAAGTTAGCTAGTGCCATGGCATCTTTCCGCCTTACTTTTCCCCTAATTACTATATCCCTTGGAAAGATGAGGTTTTCCTTGAAAGTACTTTTATTTGCTAGTTCAAAATTTGTTATCTGAGATGATGTTCCACGTGATTCTGTAAATATTCCTGCCAACAAAGAAATTGTACTTTAAATTATTATTACAGATACCAAAGAAAAATAAAATGGCAGAAAGTATTTTATGAACTGAAGAAATATGGTATGCCATTGGAATCTTCAGTGGTGCTCTCAGTCAACATGTAGATTGACTACTGTTATTTATCAGCACAAAGCACAAACCACTTTCCATTCTTTAAGAGCAAGGTAGAGCTTATGGGAGCTCCCTGCTCCGGGGAAGGTCAGCTGCTACAGCCTGAATATCACCCACACCTTTTCCTTGGCATTCATCCATCTCTAACACAGTTGAGGACTTACTGGGGGAAGCTGTGACCTCAGTGGTAAGTGTATGAGTCCAGCCTGTGAATTGAGAGTGTTTCCTTATTGAGTTCCTTCCTTCTCTCCTCAAGTAGCTGCTTTCTTCATCAATGATGTCTATTAAACATCCTCCAGTAAACAGCAGACCATAAAACTCCTCTGAATGCTTCCTTTTCATTTCTGTGTCCTTCTGCCCTTCCTGGGTCCAGATGTGCACAGAAAACATCGGAAACCGCAAGAAAACCTCTTTTCATGATATTTTAACATCCAAACAGGATCAGTAAGTACAATCACATTAGTTTCCAACGCAAAAGGAAGTGAAGACTACCTTGCTTTTTCAAGCCAGGCTAGGGATGTTTATCCAAAGTGAATTAAACCTCCAAAGTGTTGAAGCATGCTTATTGCAGGTGGCAATGTGATCTGAGGTGACACCTCTGATTTCACCTCCGAAAAAATTCAAAGGACAGCAGCACTTATACAGTACCTGTCTGCAGCGTAGCCCAGGGTGAACGCGCCGGCCAGGAACCCCAGATTGAGGATAGCCTGTGAGAGATCCAGCATCCAGGCATTGCCACACACAAGGTTGTACTGCGGGAACAAGGCAGAGGCATAAATACCCCAGGTGGGTCATTAATCATCCTCAGGACAAAACATTATAGAAACTGCACGAGGCCAGGCAATAAAGAGGAAGGGGAAGGAGAATTGGAAGTTCAAATGTGCTTGTTCAACAGCAAGCACCCCTGGGCCAGGGAAGCGCAGCCATAGCAAGCACTCTTCAAGCTATCATGAAGATAGAGGGAGAGGTCCTCCTTGCCAAAAGGATGCTGTGCTTCATACATCAGTTGTCCAGATATGGAAAGCAAATTGCTCTTTTGCAAACCAAACACAACGCTGTTAAGTATGTTGCCAAGGCAAAGCCATGACTTTGTTTAGTGCAGAATAAGGGGGTGCAGCTGTAGCCAATGAAAACATCTGCTTGCAGGAAGAATTTAATTGTTTTTCTTAGTGCCTTCTAGGTAAAAGCGAAACCATGTGGTCTCTGAGGAAACTTAAAAGAGATCTCAGATCGATTTCAGACCCATTGAATATGTATTTTCTTGGTGTAGGTTTCCCAGAATTTTCTATTCCTTATACTGCAGCAGCCGTAACTCCTTGTCATGATTTTACATTGGTGGATATCTGAAGAATTCATTAACAATGGTGGGCATGGGGATGGGTGGGGGTGAAGGGAAGAGGAAAGTGGGTGAGAGGAAGGAAGACAAAGAGACTAGGAATTAAAACTAAA
The DNA here is from genome assembly GCA_026546715.1 of Gallinago undulata. Lineage (NCBI taxonomy): Eukaryota > Metazoa > Chordata > Aves > Charadriiformes > Scolopacidae > Gallinago > Gallinago undulata. Next base: position 49,343,501 of record JAOTQQ010000023.1, read on the forward strand.
ACGGAATTAAAAATAAATTAGTTATCCAGACAGTATGTCATTGGAAATGACTTTAAAGCTTCTTCAAGAATAAAGAAATACCAACCACTGCCTGCCACGATCTGCAGACTCCTTATTGGAGTCGGGAGGCTTTAGTCTATATCAGGGGTAATCTTAGTAACAACGCAGCTTCAGGACCAAGGGAAGCCACAGACAAGAGCAGCTGCCACCATTTACCCTAGAGAGACCCTTTCACTTTCAGGCATGAGCTGTAAGAAATCTTTTTACCACTGACAAAGCTGCTGAAGCTCACACAGCGTGTCACGTTTGTGCTCGCCAGCACACGTACCACAACATCCGCTCAGACACTGTGCTTGGATGGGGTGGCCAAAGGGTGGGTTAGAGAGAAGATTCTCTTCTCCCACTCACAATTCTTCAGACTCTGAAATTTAGTGCTGTGAGCCCTACCTCCGTCTCAGCCCATTTTCCTGCTCTAACACCCAGTGGGTATTGCCTGGGTCTGGGATTTCAGAGGTGCCTACACAGGAGACACAGAGGGTACCCAGGACTGGATATCACTGAGCCTGAATCTGGACCCTAAAGTCTAAAGTAATACTCTTAAATGTTTATTTATGTACCTAAATAAGAAACCATTTCTTTCAATATTCTGAACTCCACACAGGTGCTATTCACACTCATTTCTATGGACTGTTCTGCACTTTTTGAAATTAAACTCCTCAGTTTTGGTTCTAGATGCACTATTAGCACTGTCGCTGACTACAGCAGAATCATTGTTGTTAGTTATGATGATTTTACTGGAAGTCCAGGATTTGGAGGGGGTTGTGTCTTTTTGTTTCTCTTGAAGCCACATGTCTGGGAATTTTGTGACTGAGAACTGCAGTTTCCAGCTCTCACAACCATGAAGAAAAACTTAGCTAGTAACCTCATAGGTCCCCAACTCAATAGATATTCCAACCCCACTGACTTGAAACAAAGTCATGGTTTTGATGTCAACGCTGTTACTCCAGGGAGCCTGACTGGCCACCTTTCATCCAAGCCAGGCCATCAGCATCTGGCTTCCACTTCTGTAAATCTTGAGCAGGAGCTGCAAAAGCCTCAGCTTCCTCTGAGAGGAATCAAACTTGTTCTCAGCTGTTGTGGTCAGGGGCTATTGTAATGCTTTCCTAAAATAGCCTGAACATGGAATGGCACTTTCAAACTTCAAACAATGCTTAACCTCTTGCTTCTTGAAGCTATGACAACCCTGGCAAATGGTATCAAAACACGTAACTTTGGAAAGCAGAGTTTTTTCATTAGAATGACCATTAAAAAACAATTTTAGAAGGCAGTGCAATTGACTGTGCTGATGGCAGAGGTTGGGGCTCTCGGGGAAGTATCTGAAGCCACTTGTACAGGGCAATACAGCTTACCGGAAGGCTAAAAACCAGCTACAAGAAAATAATAGCTTCAAAATTGCGCTGCTGAAGTATAACAGAAAAAGGAAATAATTACATGAAGATATAAGGCAGAGATAACAAGGAGGAAGAGTGGTTTCACATGAGCTCAAGGAAATTTCTGTGATTTAGCCAGAGATATACTGAGCTAGAAACCTCACAGGCCACGGCCCATACTGGAAATGATGGCACTGCCATTTATGCACCAAGGTGACCATATGGACAGCTTCTGGACTTGTATATGCATGGACAGGTAATATATATTGCCTGTTGGTGGGTCACTAGCATGGATCCTCTGGCCAGTTTGGCCTGCATTTCAGGTGCAGGTGATGCATTCAGGTACTGGATGTCACTGCTCAGCTGAGCTTTCACACCACACAACAGCTCTCCTGGGACCTCAAAGAACAGCACTGGTCTTTCACTCTTCTTGCCTGTCTCACCAAAAAGCTGCACTCTTCCCTTTGGGTTTTTGGTCAGATCAGTGCCAGCAGGAGAGACCTCATGCTCTGCCGTGCAGCCGACAGCCACGTATTTTAAACATTCTGGGAAACAGGACAATATAGAAAACTTCTAAGAAGCTATGAGCCCTTTCTGAAGAGATTAGTTATAATACACTAAATGTACTCTCTCAAGTTAGTCCTGTGTTTTGATATTTTCTAAGTATTTAAATAACCTCTGGTACGGATAAGCATTCTCAGACCTTTTCTTTTTGATCGATGTAAGTCACCAACCTGCTAATGTCTTGCTTTTCGTTTGCAAACATAACCTTTAGAGGGGAATGTAACCTTTAAAAGAGAATTGCACACCCTGGAGAGATCTTTTTTTTGATCCAAGACAGCTGGCAGACCCACATCACAACTTCAGCTGTGACCTGGTTTGGTTGTGCCTGGTAGTTATCCCCATCTGCATCAGCTGGACGAAAAGCTTCTGCATCTGTTTACACAGGATTTCAGCCTGTCTCCAATTAGCCAGTAGTCCTCCTATATAATACTCCCCCAAAACATCTCCCACGTCCCTTGCCAGCAGTCTCCACAAAAGGGAGCAGTGGTGCCTCCTCTCTGTTTCTGAATGGCCTGTCCATGCATGGGCTGATGTTTACAGTGCTACCACACAGGCTGCTTTATGCCCAGACAGATGCAGTCCATGTTGTGAGGAGCTCACTATCCAGGAGCACTTCCGTGCAAATATCTGGTGGCATCAAGAAGTAGAACTATCCCTGTCAGCAACCATCTCCCACTGTGAGTAACAGGAGATCCCATTCCCTGGAAGTACATGTTCTTCTCATAACATACCAAAAAAGTCCCAGCATGTGGTCTTTAAATGTCACAGACTACCTTCCCGTGATCCCACTTAGTTTCCAAAATTGGTAACATTGAGACCTAAAAACGCTAGGGCTCTCTATCTGTCTAGACCACAGCTGTCTGACTTTGGTTTTCTTTGTTTTCCTCCTGAACGTTCCAGTTTGGCAACCCCAGGGAAGAAGAGCTATAGCTCACACCAACAGAAAATAAGCTGCAGAAGAGATGCGAGACCAATGGCTCATTGCTGAGCATCACACAAACCTCGCTGAGGTTTCCTTTCAGAAGTGTCACCTCTACAGCTACAGCAGAACACCCCTGCTGGTGCAGAATTTAAGACATATTATGGAGAAACACTTGGTAGATATTGTAGTGAGGACAGTTTACCGTCCTGTTCATTTGTAGGTGTCTCTCAAACAGCGTCCTCTCAGTGCATGTCAATGCCATGAGGTAAACATTTCTGCTTTCACTTGAATAAGCTCACCCAGGACAACAAAGCAAAAAGGGAATGTCACCGTGTTCAGTCCTCTTTCTGCCACAGACCTGAAATTTAATTGCTAAACCATTTACTTCAGCATGGAGGGAAGGATATAGAAAAGGAAAGGAAAGCCTTAGGGAATTTTGCCCCTGATTCTAAGCCTGTTTGTTGACCTGTATCGTGATGGCTACACCTAGACCCTGTTAAAATCTAGCTAGCCAGCTCCTCATTACAACCATCAAGTGGGTGAGGTAGCTCAGCGGGCCAGCTCCAGCTGAGGACATGTGTCCTCTTCCTCAGCGTTGCCATGCTCCCTGCTAAGTCCCTCACTGCACAAATGCACACACCCAGCACAACCCTACAACTCATCTCCACGTTTGGTCTTGTGCTCACCTGCACAATTTCCACCCGCTGTACGACAAAAAGCATTGTGTGCCGGAGCACGGCCTCCTTCCATCTAGGGAGCCGACTGAAAAACGTTACGCTGCCAGAATTGATAAACGATCCACATCTGCACTCCTTTCCTCTTAGCCTTGGCAATGAGCTGCCATCCTGAGCAGAAGTGAGGTGCCACCAAGAGAAGCAGGCAGCAAGAACCAGCCCCTTCAGGACATCCCCTCTGTACTGACCTTTACGGGCTGGTGAAAATCAGTCTCCTTCACTCCAATAGCCTTGCGGCATGGGCATCCATACACTCCTGCTTGCAGCCCAGAAGGGCAATTGCATCCTGGGCTGCATCAAAAGAAGTGTTGCCAGCAGGTCCAGAGAAGTGATTCTGCCACTGTGCTCTGCTCTGGTGAGACCTCACCTAGAGCACTGTGTGCAGGTATGGAGCCCTCAATATAAGAAGGGCATGGACCTGATGGAGTGGGTCCAGAGGAGGGCCATAAAAATGATCAGGGGCTTGGAGCACCTCTGCTACAAGGACAGGCTGAGGGAGCTGGGGTTGTTCAGCCTGGAGAAGAGGAGGGTCTGGGGAGACCGAATAGCAGCCTTCCAGTACCTGAGGGGGGCTACAGGAAGGCTGGGGAGAGTCTGTTTACAAAGGCCTGCAATGACAGGATGAGGGGCAATGGGTTTAACCTGAAGAACAGCAGATTTAGATTGGCTATTAGGAATAAGTTCTTTACTGTGAGGGTGGTGGAGCACTGGAACAGGTTGCCCAGGGAGGTGGTTGAGGCCCCTTCCCTGGAGACATTCAAGGTGAGGCTTGACGAGGCCCTGGGCAACCTGGTCTAGTTGGGGGTGTCCCTGCTGACTGTGGACGGGGTCGGACTAGATGACCTTTGAAGGTCCCTTCCGGCCCAGATGATTCTATGAAATGCATCCCTGTGATGAATGTTTCCCCCCCCCACTAGAGGCTGGAACATCAACATGAAATCCCAGTGCAGATTTACAGCAGCAGCGGTGTGGCTGGAAGGAACTGGGATGGTGCACTTTGCGGATCTCTAAAGCAGCACAAACCACCTGAGCGAGATCTACCTGGGGTAGAGAAGAGGTTTAGCACTGGGTCCCCTTAGTCCATTATTGGAGTAATTATAGAAAGGGGTGGGAACTGGCTGAGATGGGAACAGACAAAATGCTCGTATGTGACTAATGACTGGGAAACACAGAGGCTGTGGCAACTTCTCATTTCTTCATAGCTTTGGCAAAAGGCAAACGTTTTCCATTGTAGTTTCACATGCATACAAACTGCAGGCTTGTAATTCCTGGTACTTGAGAGGCCTATATAGACCAAGTGAGTCCAAAAACAGTTCAGCACACCTATCCCTGCAGAAACGCCTTGCTGTAGATGACAACATGTCATTAAAAGCTCCTAAGAATGTAGCAACTTTGAGTAGAAGTTTGGAAGCACTTTACTGCTTTAGAATTAAATTTCAAAGTGATTTATGAAACTCTTTGGTCAATAAAAAGATTCCTCAGGCCAATTACAACAGCATATTGAGAGCCTCCACATATGTTTTAAGTGGTATTCATACAAATGGCCAAACAGAGGCCAATTTACCCTTTTACTCCCAGTGACAAAAAAGTTTAGGGCAATATTCATTTAAGGAAACATGGGGAGACGGAGGCAGTCGCTGCACATTCCTTACTTGTCTCTGGGTAGCTCTTCTGTCCTGTCCTCTGGGGTGTCAAACTGCTATCTTTCACACATCCTTACTGCAACAAAACATCCTGCAAGCACATGCAGTGGAAAGGGCGAAATTGGCAAGGGCACTGTCCTTTTCCATGTCTTGTTTCAAGCTAAGAACTTAACAGGACAAATGGAGTCAGCCTTTACCCTGCTCCTAGGTCACTGTTGCTCAAGACCTGAGGAACAGCTTAGCTTTGAAAGCTTTGGAGGTTTCTCTCCTGTGAATGGCCCAAGACCCAGTCAGTACCTTTGCATCCCTGGCACTCGGATCACCTGGTCTCTTTGAGCCTCCTAGGACAGACCTTTTCTGTCCTTTTTTCTTATGCCTATCCATGGCCAAAGCAAGAGGGAGGCAGAGAAACTTGCCATCTCCTGAAGAAGGGAAAACAGCAGCTGTCCTAAAAAAAATAAGAAAAACCAAGGCCAGAACCCTTACCCAGTACCAGCTGGCTCAATGGCAGTGACAGAAACATAGCCCCACTCACGTAATCCATGCACAGAACTGCTCCAGCCCCTCTAATACTGGGAAAGCTTAATTAGAGCTTCATAAGAAATTCAACAATTGCTGTTCTTCTGTCTGCCTTTTTTCCCTTTCCCTCTGCTGCTTAATATTAATCCCACCATGACAGTGGAAATAAGACAGGGTACTGGCATACCAATAACAATAATCACACTAGATCAACACTTTAAGAACAAATTGCATTGTTTATTGCTTTGGAGGAAGACAGCAAAAGGACCAGCTGTGCTTTCTCCACCCTGAGCTTGACCGCCATGTTTTTTCTCCTGCTCTGAGGGACTGTAAAACCTATGAGACAAGCACTATTGCCTTGCTTACAGGTTTCTCTGCAGACACTGGCTGACTATTATTTTCTGAGACAGCTGGCAAGCAGAGGAGTAAGAAGATTTATTCCCAGCAGGTGCAATCAGATATGTTTGGATGATCATTTGTCCACCACAGACCTCACACTTTGGCAATAAATGGTTGCCAGGTCTCAAAATGACATTATCCATGGTGTGAAGACTTGCTGCAGACAGAGCATATTGGAATCGGTCCCTTCTGCTGAACTCCTGCCAACAAAGGCTGCTAATAAGCCTAAAATATGTCAGCTGTGCTGTAGCTGCTGATGACCATGTAGACTTCCCTCTTCCTGTCATCCACCATCCCAGGCCATTCAACCTGCAGATGCAGTTGTAATTTATGCACATGCCTCTAGGAGTCATCACCGCCAAAAATGGCTAAAAAAAAAAAAAAAAAAAAAAAAGGCTATTTTGCAAACTGTCACCAGCCACCATCACAGAATGCTAGACTTTTTCCACTGTGCCAAAAGTACATAGTGCCAAAGCCCAGCAGCATTAAAGGTCAGTGACAGAACAGATTCCTCAGGAAATTAGGTTTAGTGATTCCTGTATGTGTTGGGTACATGTGTGTCCCTCACAAGGCTCACCTGGCAGTAGATGGTAGGCAACATGCTTCCTACTACAAGTGTTATGGAGCACAGATGGTGACCTGGGCTTCCTTCCAGAGCCCCAGGCCAGAGCATGAGGCTGTGCTGCCCCCATTGGTCCACCGCAGCCCCCCTAGCACCCCTGCTCTTCTACCTGCTCCATCCACTGCAAAGAAAGGCCATCTTGCCCTGCTCTTCTCCCCCTGTAAGAGGTGCTGCTGTCACCAGCCTTCCCTCCCAAGCACCAGCCACCTGCTACAACCAGCATCATTTCAGATGGCATCAGCTGGCACAAGCCAGGAATGGATTTAGCTCAATAATTACCCACTCAGCCTCCCTCTCCAAGGAAAACCTGAGAAGCCACTGGGCTCCATCCCACCTCTGACGCACACAGCTGTGTCTTCCAGTTTCACAGGGAGCTGTGCAAGACCCACTCAGTTAAACGGAAGCGGATTGCACTGGGCCAAGGTCCTCTGCACAGATCAACCACCTGCGACAGCATTGCGTCGGAGGGGTCGCTGCCAAGTTTTACACATAGCAAGGGACTTTGCTGACATCTCGAAACCTTTACATCATCCCTAGTTTGCTCGACTCTAATTCAGGCATCACAGTGCTTGTCTGTATGTGCAGCACCAGTGGACAACTCCTCCTCTGATCCAGATTGCCCTCATTGAAAAGCTTGACCTAAAGCAATGGAGCAGAGAGACCCTTAGGCATGTCACTGCAGGAGTAGGAACCTCTCTCAGAACCTGTAAGACATCAAAAGAAGATTTTAAAAGGGAATCTTTAGCACTGCTCTTACGCTTGTCACTAGACCAAGCTAATTGGCTTTGCCACTTGTTTCTGCTGTGATGATTTCTTAATAGGTTTTTCTCTTCTCCTCAAATCCTGAAGGAGGAAAGCCCTGGTATGTTCTCCCAGTACCCCAGCACTGATACTCAGGAGTCCTGCAGCAGCAAGTGATGCAGCAGGCACCTCAGGTACAGCTTACAAAGCAGTGGGTGCTTTTTATCAGTCCACCTTCCTCCTTTTTCCTCTGCTGCCTTCTTCTGATGCCACTGTGAACGCCTTTGTGGAAGACAGCTAAGATGAGAGAAGGGCCAGCAAGCAGCTCGCTCCAGTCATGCGCAGACCAGAGCACTGAAGCCAGGTACTGCAATACCACTCATTTCACAACTCCTCATCAATCAGTCCCTCCAGCCATATGATTTACTGTCTTCAGGGTGCTCAGAACTGATTGCAATGGTGTGTGGTTTGCCTGCCAGGCCTGCTCTGTGACATGACATCTTTCCCCAGCAAAGGCTTTACATGCCTGCATTTGCCCTCTGCCTCCCCTGCCACACTGAAAGCCCACACCAGATCTGCACTTCCCATAGGCCTGGAAGAACTTCTTCAGTATCCCGACTTTTCCTTTTCCCCCTCTCTTTCTCTCTGAACATATGTCCTTCAGAGTGTCAGGTAACTCTTCTTTTTCACGTTGTCTCCTTGGTCACTTCCACTGTTGATTCAGCCAGACGAAGTGCCAGAAATCTTCAGATAGTTGAAAGAAGCAGAAACATTTCTGCACACATGGACAAAATGAAGCATTTACAAGAAGACACACAAGAAAAGACACGTTTGATGATCTGATTAAACAGAGCACAGATCTGCCTGACTTGAGTCATGACTTGTTAGAGCCTCAGCTGAGTAGAAGGAGACTATATTAAGTCTGGGATTTAAATTGTCTTTGCTGGATGCATAACACATTAATAGATATCAAGATCCTTTTAATAACTGATCTCAAAGCAATTGAGCCAGGACGTGCATTCCACAAACATCCTTTTTAGATGAAGAAACTAAACCTCATGGGATGTGATTTATCTGGCAAATATTGCAAAACTGGGAACAGGATACATGCGTCACAGGTCACAGCTGAGTGTCCTCCGGCCAATGTGCCCCTGGCCAACAAGAGTGCCTCTAGGAGCAGCAGTGACACTGACGATGGGACCTGCTACCCTGTCACAGGGGATAGATCATCCCAGTCTGTTGCTACTTGCAGACTGTTACTCCTTGGCTTTCCCAATGCGTGCCTTTGGGAGCACAAAAGTGGGGAGCATTTCCACAAACATCCTTTCATCCTGACCCTGGAGGGTGTCCCCAGGAGAAGGGGGGAAGAAGGCGCAAACAGACGAGGTGCTCACCAGAGAACATTGAACCTTTCACTCCCATTTATTGCTGCAAGACAAACACTGGTTTCATTTTCTCTCAGCTGTACCCAATGGCTCAGCACTGCTGGAAAGTCACGGTGGCTTTGCTAAATACACAAACTGCTGCCATAAACGGACTCTGAGCACAATCCTACAGACCCAACTTACACGCTTTCACCTATAGCAAGGCTGAAGGGGAAAACAAAGGAACAACAAAAGAAAATGGTGGGGGTTTTAAAGCTCTGAGGGGAATGGTTAGCACAGGCTGCCCAGGTAAATGGCAACATGCCCTAACCCCTTGCAGTCCCCCAGCAGAGGTACCTCAGATGCAGCAGTGTAACCTTCCCACCACAGCTGCCTCCCATGGTTTGCTCTGGAGCCAGGTTATGGCTCCCCAACAGTATTCATCTTCCCACCACTGTCACCATGGGCAAACATGCATCATTCTCAGGGACTGAAGTTTGACACCAGTTCCCTGTGTGTCACTTGGGGCCCTCTGAGGAGCCTTGATTTCAGCAATCACACGCAAAAGCCAATCCTGAAGCTTTGCTCTAGGGCCAGCCAGGTGCTCTGGTTTATCTTCGGAGCATAGATCCTGGTTAAAGCTGTACAGGTTGGATGCACTGCTCAGTCTACAAAGCTGCTGCTCTGAAGAGCCTAAAGCCTGTGAGCAGATCCAGCAGTCCCGGTTGGATGGGGGAGGGATGGTGGACTGAGAGGTTGGGATAGGCACCGCTTTTCAGTTCAGTGTTTGTTCAGGTTTTTGCCTGCTCTGCCCTGCCCCCTGTTCCAGAGGGCACAGCTTGCGTGCAAGCACCTAGTTAAAAACTGCAGCAAAAAGGCTCAGGGGACAGGCAGGACGCAAAGCCTACGGCTGTGCCGACACATTTTGTGGTGCACCTTGATGATTTCCCAGGCAGCCCCTCTAAGCACATTTCGCATTTCTCATCACTGCATTGGTGACAGTTACTGTCAGGATAACCTTAAAATACACACTTCTAGTGTGCAGCCTGAGTGCTGGAGCCAGACCACAGCATATCCACAGCATGATTACACATTACACAGAGGATCTCCTAGGAAAGCATTTTAAATGGTCTTTCACAGCTTCATTAAAAAGCCACTACGTTTGCCAGCACTTACCGCTAGTGGTAACAGTCTGCAGTTCTCCAACTCTGACATTTAAGGAAAAGTTGAATAGCTTTGGGCAAAAACGTGTATTTGTTTGGGTTTTTTTCCTTTAATAAGCATAATCATTTCTGCTGACTCGTGTCAGATCTGAGAAGGGCAGTCTGCCACTAGTGTTTTTTTATTACCTTCAGAATTCAATTTTGAGTGCTGGAAATACAGAGAATAAATAATACATAGTGATCCAGACCATCAAGTCGTATCAGCTACACTTAGGGTTTACACCACCAAGGTTGCTGGCCCAAAATTGAGCACCAGAAACCTCAGCTGCAAGGACTTAACCCTTTATTTTAATCTGACATTCCCTCTGCAACAGAGCGATCTTTGCGTGGGCTGTTCGGCTTTGAGTGGCTTCGGAAAGCCACCCTTCAGGTCAGCTCACCTTTCCCTAAAAGTTTGACGCTGACACTTGATCGTACTCATTGTCCCATTCTGCTTGTGACTTGGAATGAAACAAATCCGGGAAGGAAAACCAGCCACCAAAGCAACCACCCTTGCGGCAGCAATTCCATTTTACTGCCGCAATCACACGTTGGGACAGAAGCCACTGGCTGGAGGACAGGGATTTTCCTTACCTCGCTGACGATGGACGAGTGGGGCTGTTTATAGACCCAGTTATCGTGGCATGTGGCGAGTGGCAGGTTGCCCACGCTGCCGTTGCCGTAGCGGGCGAGTGGGCTGGCGCAGCTGACGGAGGCATCCCACGCGACATCCAGCCTCTCGCACTCTCCGCCGGAGGACCCATTCTGCAAGGAACGCAAGGGCAGGACCGTGAAGTTTTGCTCCTCTTCCAGACTCCAGCCACATCGTTCACTTAATTCGGCTGCCCCAGGGATCCTGCACCAGTAGTTGCCGGGTGCCTGCCCAAGGAAAACCACGCTCGCAAACAGGAAGGAAAAAGTTACACCCGTCTGGCAAAGGAGGAAAAAGACCCTCTTTTGAAACCTTCCGAATTCTCCGGCTTCCTTCAAAACCTCATCGAAGGATGGCATGATGTGAGGGCACTCAGTCCAGTCGGAGCCGTCCCAGGGATGGCAGGGTTCGCCTTCACACTTCCCAGCGAGGGCTGGCGCTCCCCGTCAACGTGACCGTCTCGCCTCCCCTCGCTCCTCTCGTCTCCTGTGCGCGCACACATGCACCCAGACAGACAGACGGACACACACCCCCACACCGGACACGTGGGCGTGCAAGGCCGGTGGCATGAGTGGAGCGGGATGCGCGGCAGGGGTGGCAGCGAGGAGGCTGAGGGAGGGAGGCTCAGGGCATCGCCGAGCAGCGCCGGGGCTCACACACACGCAGCCCGGGAGCAGCGCGATTTAAAGCGCACAAACATATTGTAGGAGAGGAGGGGCGTGCGTTTCCTATTCATCCCGAATGTTAAACAGATTATGTAATAAACCCAGTTAACTCCTTGGGGGCAGGCGAGCCGCAGATGCCCGCTCCCACACGCTGGTAGGTGCAGGGGCAAAGCAGAGAGTTAAATGGGAAAGAGCGTCAAAGCCCCCCGGCAGAAGGAAAGTTGTCTCAAAGAGAGCGATGAAGCCTTTCCTTCGGCAAATAGAAATAAACACTGCGGCAAAGTTTCACTGCTTCTCCAAAGTGCTGCTTCGCCGTCTGCACAGATTGAGTTTGTGAGAGTCTTTCCTTTCTGCAGTGTAAATAAAGGGAGGGTCACAAAATGCACGGGTCCAAAATCCAGGATTTTTTTTTCCATGTTGGATCTACCTGTTCAAGAAGGCTTTTATATGACCTTGTTAATGTTAATTTCACAAAGTCTTAGAAATATTTAACAGAGAAATGACCGGTTTTTCTTCCTTAGAAATTATTGGAAAACAAGTTATTTCATTTTTCTGTTTAGCTGTTTGAATGGGGGGAGAAGTGAAGGGGGAGCCAGCACTGGCGTGTATCTTGTGTGCACATCTTGAGTAGAACTCCCCGAATCAGATCAGACATGCAGCAGCAGGTGTTTTGCTCTTTATTCAGGCTCACAAGGTCCATGGCCACTCTCCTCTTGCAAGAGGGAGCACAGGGACCACATCTATCTAAGATGTCTGCAATCCCTTGTCTCTAAGTTACTTTCAGCTTTGACCATGGGTGTCTGATGGTTTTGAAGCAAAGTACAATTACTAAAACACTTAGATCTAGAACAATGAAGGCTTACTACGCAGACTAACTGACATGGACTTCGTAACAGACATGAAGACTGGTGCTGTGGTGAGAGCTCAGCAAAGATGTGCATTGCTAAGTAGATGTGCTGCTGTACTTACCTCAGAAGATGCTTTTGGGGGAATTTTGTTTGACTCCTGGTTATGCTGTTTTGCAGTAATCAAGCTTAGAGGACATGAACACATCGCCTTTGGGTCCAGGTCGGTGCCTGAGAAGATTGGGCACTGTCCGATCGCTGGTTTAAAACAAGAGAAACTCTTTTATCCCAATAGAGCTAACCAGGAGGGTCCATCATGCTGAGATGTCAAAGGTGAGATGGTTTATCCTGACAGTTTCCCGTGACTGGGGAGGAGATTGTCTCTGTAGGGACCAACACAAGACAAATGAATGGGGACAGAGCCTGATATTCAGCCTGTGCATTGCTCTCGTAGCTCTGCTAGAGGCTGTATTGAACCTTCACAGCTCCTCAAGCCTTACCCTATAAAAATGTAATTTTTATCCCTGTTGGATAACTAGCTCAATTCTGAATCATAAGGGTTAGTCCCCTGTAAGGCATGTACCAATGTAGCTGTGCTTGGCATTTTACCCATTTCGGGTAAGCAGCATGAGCAACTACCATGGCCACCTCTTAGCTAATTAGCGGAGCTAGACCAGATTAGATTAAGTGGTAATTCAGTCCACTATTGCAGCTTTGCTTCTGGAGCTACCTTCTTTCCCAAAAGAAAGCGTGGTCTAGTAGCTGGTTGTCAAAATATCACACATCTCATCCATTGTGCTCTTGTCATGCACATCACGTGCATCGCTGTCTGCCGGACCTGAAGCTAGAGAACCAAGCAGCTGAGAGAGATCAGCGCTGGTGTTTGGGAGTCTTCCTAACATTCCTCACAGCAGTTACGATGCTGGTCATACAGGCCAAGATTCATTTGGTAAAATCTGTTAAAATCCCTGGCATAGATGATGTCAAAATGACCTTGGCTCCTCAGTGTTCACCCATGTTTCTCTGTCCAAAACCAGCTTACCAATAATTACGACCGTATCAGTGTGCTGCAAGACTCCAGTTTGTCAGAGAAACCTAAAATATCCCAGAGACAGCTGCATGAGAGTATGCATTAGTGCTTTTATTCTACAGCAAGCAATTACCAGCTTCCCTGAGGTTTTCCTGGAATGTCAGCAATACGTGCTATGAGAGCTGAACACATCTAAGGATGGGAAGATGATCAGTTTGTATACAAAGCCTGCAACTGTAAGATCTTTAAAGAATGCCTTTAAATCTTTGAGGACAGATCTCAGGGTCAAACAAACATTTTAAACATTTTATTCTATACATACACCAAAAAATTACGCTCTTTGATATTGGGAAAGAAGAAAGGGAAGAAAGACCCAGGGAAGATGTTGACTGATGAAGACGACAGAAGCAGTAAAAATAGATGTCGAGAACAGAACAGAAAGAGGAGGGGGGGGAAGAGTGGGAAGGCAGCAAGCCAGGGAAAGAGCAGAGGCAGACGTGGTGATGAAAGGGGAGCAGAGAGAAAGAGATAGAAGTACAACTAAATTACAATCCTGAGCATCTTCAGCTGGAGCTCTGTTTAGAAGCCCAAATGTCACTACTATTTCAGAAACAGAATGAAAACTATGTAGTCTAGAGGGGAATACACATAGACTCCCTGTACACTCATGGCACTAGACTACTATTTTATGTCTGGGTGACAGCATGAGACATTTGGATCAATAGCTACTCTGGTTGAACCCTGCAAGTTACAACTTTATTGTAACACCCTGGATAACCTTCGCCAGTGCTTCAGACAAACGCTTAAAATCATAGAGTCATCTGGGCCAGATGGGACCTTCAAAGGTCATCTAGTCCAAACTCCCCACAGTCAGCAGGGACACTCCCAAGTAGAACAGGTTGCTCAGGGCTTCGTCGAGCCTCACCTTGAATGTCTCCAGGGAAGGGGCCTCAACCACCTCCCTGGGCAACCTGTTCCAGTGCTCCACCACCCAAACCTTCACCACTTGCAAACCTTCAAGTCCTTCTTTGGGATACTATAAGCAGTAGGGCAATGACATCAGTCAGTTTGCAGGCACTTGAGGGCACCACCTGTGTAACCATGCCCTTTCCTTGATAAAGTTATGCAGAAAACCATGACTTAGGTTTTGATCTCCTAAGTCACATGCCTCTTGTTAAATAAAAGAGGGCCTGGGAACAAGCTTGGGCAGTGATCATCTACTCTGCCTCTTATCTCACTGCTTGATACAGATTCATATTGCACCAAATATTCATCCCCTAGATAAATCTGCTCTAGACTAGATATCTCTAAGCAGAAGGGGCGCAGATCAGTCAGCATCATATCATCTTAGAGCCAGGAGAGTGCCTACACTGGTCTTTTCTTCAAATCTCCATGCCAGAAGAAGAAGCATGGACCTGCACAGCCCTGCATTTGCGGATTATCTGTAACCCTGCTAACCGGTGACCCCACGGCAGAGTCTGCCACAAAGAACCAGACAGGAGTAGCTCAAAGTATGTTATGCAGACCTTAATGCCAAAGCTCAGTTCAGAGCAGAAGATGGCAGGGCACTAAGCCATTCTTTACCACTCAGTTCCCTTTTCTTGCACCTTCAACGCTTTAGCTCTCCCATGCAAAAATCACTGGCTTTCCACACTGGAGTGACTCGAGTCCCAGAAACACCAGGTTTTCACAGGACTCACAGTGTTACACCACATTAAGAAACCAGGCTGGAAAGGATAGATGGAAAGCTCAGTTTCAGAGATTAAATAAGTAATGGATGTTTTGAGATCAGAGCAAGACCTCTTCATGGGGCAGTTGGAGATGTTTATACTCTCATCTCCCACATACGGTACCATCACATTCTAAGACAAGACACTAAATTACATGCAGCAAGACCTCTTCATGGGGCAGTTGGAGATGTTTATACTCTCATCTCCCACATACGGTACCATCACATTCTAAGACAAGACACTAAATTACATGCAGCTTTTTCTCTGACAGTTCTTGTGTTTTGGTTTTTGATCCTGTTTGCATTTTCCCTTCACTTTATTAATCTTTCTTCTTCCTCTCATCTCCCAGTCCCATCTTCTTTTATCTCCCCGTTCTTTTCTTCCAGATTTCCTTTTTTCCCTTCCAAAAGGTGGCAACTCTACTTAATGGAGTATGTCCTTTCCCAGGCCTCCAGATCAACTTAGCGAGCTGTAGGCTAACTTTGAGACATGGGAAAAGTCAATTCCAATCAGCAGGCTTTCCACCTTTTGGCAATCCATGAAAGCAATGCACAATGCATTATACTCCCCTCCTTTGCCACTTCCATGGCCTTAAGGCTATTTTTACCATCTTGGTTCCAAGAACAAATATAAACAAATGTAGTTCTAGGAACTGTAGAGTACAACAAGCAGGGGCATCTGTACTCATTGCTAGGACAGCAGCTGAAACAGCAGAGGAAAATAGGGACACGGGGAGAGACGGGAAAATCCAAAAGAGGAAAAAAAGAAGTTGAGTGAAAGGAAAAGCAAAACAGGATCAAAGAAGCTCCTGTCTCTCCCCTCACAGGAGAAGAAAAAGAAGAAAACCAAACCAGACCAGCAGTGACCACACCAGAGACAACCCATATCTCTGTCAGTTGAAGCACATGTAGGTGAAAAACTTACAGAAGAGGGGGAAGCCATTCTGCTCCCACAGTCTGTGCTCATTCTCACACCCTCAGCTTTTCCTCCTGCTGCACTGGGGCAGAGGGTGGGAGGCACATCGGGTTTAGACGATGGCAGACCCCGGGGCTCCCACGGGCTCATCTCCACCACGGGCTCATCTCCACCACGGGCTCATCTCCACCACGGGCTCATCTCCACCACGGGCTCATCTCCACCACGGGCT
>JAOTQQ010000023.1:49366631-49388637 GCA_026546715.1 Gallinago undulata
AGGCCTTTGTAAACAGACTCTCCCCAGACTTCCTGTAGCCCCCCTCAGGTACTGGAAGGCTGCTATTAGGTCTCCCCAGACCCTCCTCTTCTCCAGGCTGAACAACCCCAGTTCCCTAAGCCTGTCCTCAGAGAAGAGATTCTCCAAGCCCCTGATCATTTTTGTGGCACTCCTCTAGACGCATTCCATCAGGTCCATGTCCTTCTTATATTGAGGGCTCCAGACCTGCACACAGTGCTCCAGGTGAGGTCTCACAGAGCAAAGTGGCAGAATCACTTCTCTGGACTCCAGATTCTCATTGAATCTCTTTTATGTTTCAGTATCTCCCAGAAGTGTAGATAGATGCCCAAATGTTCATAAAACCCAATTACAAGATATTAAAACTCAAAAATTTGCAACACAAGCTAAGATACGGAAATAAAGCTTAAGAAGCTCTCAGCTTTTCCTGAAAGGAAGACTTAAGAGCACCTACCATGACAAGTAGTGTTGGATACCTCCTTCTTTACTGGATCAGCACCTCACTTGCACCTGCATGGTATCAAAGGCAGCAGACCTGAACACAGAAGGCCACAGAGAAACGTGCTGTTTCTCAGCTACAAAAGGGCTGGTTTTACAAGATATTTGAACAGAAGCAATAGTTTCATCCCCTGCTGAGCAGAAAGCCCTTTTAGAAGCATAAATCACAGCTGACAGCAATTGTGTAAACAAACACTGACAAACTGCATCACAGCTGTGTGCATATGATACTTAACTCTCCAAAGATTTAAGATATTGCAGAATATATTTGAACTTCTTTTGCATTCAGTACAAATTCAAACTCGAAGGTAAAAAACCTTTCTCTAAATCTATTGCACTGATTGATCCCCAATTGCCATTTTTCTAGGTCAGTTTTAACTGCATCACTGCTCTTTTTAAGAAGTGCTGTGTATCTGATTCCAGGCCTTCAGTCATGTGAAAAGCAATTTATAACCACACTAGAAGAAATGAGTGTGTTTACTCATGTCACAGAAGTGCTAAAATGGTGCTTTAACTGATGACCTTACAGAAAATTCAGGAATAATCTGAATAATGACACTGAAGTCTTGTGGCATGGGGTGGGTGGGGGATTCCATAATTGCATGTCTCTCAGACCAGTGTCACATCAGCGATCCTAAGAGCCGCATGGTGAAACACAAGGAGCAGGGCTGCCAGAAATTCAGAAAATCAAGTCTCATAATGTTACACTATTTTTATTTCATTAAGGCTGGCTTGAGTGCTCCAGTTAGTGGTATTTTGCTGCCTCAAGGATTGAAAAGGATTTCATCAAGGTCAGGCCAAGGATAGGGGCTACAGGAGGAGTTAGGGGAGTCTGCACCAGGTAGAGGCTGGGCAGAAAGGTGATTTTGGGGTCTTCAAAGAGGACTGATTGGTCTTGAAGAACAAGAGCAGTCTCTCCCCATGTCCTCCTGTTCCTCTCCACCTCTCCATCTTCCCAGGGTCAGGAAACTTTGCCACAATACAGTCTTGTTTGACAAGACAGAGGGTCACCCTGTCCTCCATGCAGCTTCCAATCCCTCAGAGAAGCACCCTCTTCTCTCCATTCCAGTGGGACTTCATTGGGCAGGTACTGTCCCCCTGTAGAGGTGGGGAAAGGCACAGGCCAGGGCAGAGCTCCAGAAAGCAGGGGTCTGGAGCCCCCTAATGCTAGAAACTGTGGTGGGATGTGCTGCTCCTTTGTCACCTTCACTCTCCCTCCAGGCTAACCAAGGCAGAATACGGGGAGCAGAGCCTGACAGAGCTGGGAAGGGAGCTCAGACAAGGCAGCCTCATCCCCTGACACCACTTTTGCCCCTGCTCTGAGCTGGGGTGAGGTGCCGGGGGTGGCCCCATGCCTCACATCATGCCGTGCAGCTGTCATACCCTGTCCCAGCACAGCAGTAAGTACGTAGTTAATATGTGCTGTCTATAAGCAACCACATCCCCAAGACCTTATTGCAAAATTAAACGCTTGCAATCAACTATGTATTAAAGTCTTGCTGAAATGGGCCAATTCTCGGCCTTTGCAGAAACGTCTTGTGACCTTGACAGCAAACCTGCTTGCTACTTGCCAGTTGGCTTTTTCCAATATTTTTTCTTCTTACCTTGCAAAATCACAGGTTTCCTTTAACTGTGCTCTACCTGCAGCCTACTTAACTCACCTCTTCTTTCTTACTGAAGACAAGGAGCTGCCCCTACTCTTGCAGGGCTGCCAGTTCAAAAGGAACATCTATATGTGGGAGAGAAGGAGACCACCCTAGAAATGACTATGCCCAGGCTAAGAGCAGTGAAATAAACACTGCAAACAGCAGGCTGGGTTGAGAGAGAAGAATAACTGTGGACGGCCTGTGCTGTACCAGTCCAGAGCTGGGAAGGCTGGTTTGGCCAGGTCCAGACTCAACTCTGCTGCTGCTGTATATAGTAACCCCCTCCAGGCAGCTCTGGGAGGAGTTTTGTGAACTGGATTGATGGGTGGGCTCAGGAAAAAGCCCTGATCAGCATTTAACAAAACCCACGTGTTTTTCCTGAAGAGCCTAGCACAAGCTCCAGGCTCTGTGCCAGTAGTTCCAGGGCTGTCTGGACTCCGTTGCTCCCCTTGGTAACCTGTTATTGCTACCACCTTTGATAAGAGCAGCTGTGCAAACCTCAGGCTCGTTGTGGGGTGACCTTGCCATCTCCTTGGGAAGTCAGAGCAAAGCAGCAGGACCCTGGCGACCATGGCACAGATTCTAAACAAGCCAAGATGCCCCAGAACAAATTACCTTTCCCCAAGCAGCTTGAGCGTCCCTCATCCCAGCCTAACAGCTCCTCTCACAGTTCTCAGGCGGCTCATGGACCCAAATATTAGTGGAACAAAGGCTCAGCAGCACTCACATCCTTGCCAAAAGCCATGCCACCTCACAACTGACGAAATGAAATGATCAGAGAACAAACTTCAGCAGCACATCAAGCTCTATGCCACAGCAAAAGCTGAGGAGTGAGGACTGTGCACCGTGTTGTCATCGAGGGAGATATTCTTAGGTTGCACAATATTAAGTGGCAATTAGTGTTCAATGAGGAAATGAGATCAAGCTGGGACTTTTGGATCTAGATGCAAATAATTAAAAGCTAGAAGCCTTTTGCCAAACATAGTGTAATTATCATCTAAGAAAAATGTGTTGGTAGTATGTGAGCCAACCATAAAGTACACTTTGTGTCTCTCTGTTATAAAATATGTTCTCATGGTGCAAATAAATACCAAGCGCAAACATATGTTATTTGAAATAACTTGAGTAGCCTAAAAACAAGGTGTGTAGGCTCCCTCTATAGTCAGCTCTTAGATCTCCAGCTCTCAGAGCTATCCCATGACAGAAAGCACTAGTGTATCACAGGCTCTTTGACAGTCCAAATTTGCTTAAAAACTTTTTTTGACAGGCACCTTTCTCCACGTAGGATTCATGTGAGGTCAGATGACCCACAGTCAACCCCATCGTGTGCTCAGCACTTTATGCCCTGCTTAGTTTGTCAGAAATGTCCCCATGTGTCAACACCTCGTCCAGATTAGCTGTGTACTGCATGTGCTATTAACAGCTCTGGGTGCACAAATCTGCTATTAACCACCGCTGTAGGCTCCTGCTGTACATCTGGATTTATATCTGGAGATACCTGTCCTTCTCTACTGACTAGACAGGCCTGGACAACAGGCGTGGACAACTAGCTCAATCTAGATGCTCAGCTTTTACATGGCTGACATTAGTTCAGGTGAAACCCTACCAAAATTTGCAAGACAGATGGTCTCCCTATCACTACAAGGAGGGCATCCTGCTTCTTCCCACTCCTTTCCAGCTTCCATCTCCCAGCAGCTCCCAGACATGTGGTCTTGTCCCTTCCCTTGTGCTAGTTCTTCCTTGTCCCTTCACTAAACTCCTATGACTGACTACTGCAGGATAAATCTACCTAGGTAATTGCTACGATCAGCCTCTGCCTACTTAGTTAGTTGCCTTAATTCATGGAATAGAGGACCAACAAGAGCCAGAATCGGCCATAGGAAAGGCAATGGGGAGTGGGACCTTCACACCAAGAAATTGGACTGGCTCACCCTGTCTCATGTACCTGCACCCTAATGCACAGGCAGTGAGCCCCAGTGGGAGCGTGACTCACTGTTTGTTTGGATGTTTCCAGTGATTCTCCACTGCATTCCTCTGAACGTAGTATGTCCTGCTCAGGTCCATGGTAGCACGTGGATGTGGCAGACAGCATTGTGCCCAAAACTCCCTGTTAAACATCTGTGCCCTTGTTGTACTCACAGGAGACAGAGCTGTGATAAGGTCCATAGACATAGGTAAGCACCTAACCAAGATCATTACTAAATGGTGTAGATGAAAAAATGTCTCACTAGAAGCAATTCAATGCAAAAATATTTACTCATGCAGGAAGGCTGGGAGGAGAACATCTCAGGAAGCACCTGAATAGAAAAGTCTGTCTGAGGCACGTCCAGTAAATCATTTAACCTCAAAGACCTGAAAAGCCATATCCCTGGAGAGCTAGCCTGTTAGGTCTCTCTGACCCAGTTTTTCAGTCTTCAGGAGCAATTCCATTAGGAGACACTTTCAGATCTTTGAATCAGGGCTATTGTTTGACAGCAACGATTTATATATACTATCATTATCAGTATGCATTGTTTTTATGGATGGATTAGACCTGTCTTGTACTACTAATTTTTTGTCAGAGGTGTTTTAGGCTTCACTTTCTTCACAATTCACCCAACCTTCTGAGCATACATCTATAGCTCAGGAAGGTCAAAGTACAGGAATGCCTACCCCAGCTTTTGGAAGGCTGACACGTTTTAAAGCAGACATGGTAATGCTTCACTACTGTAAACTGAAGGGATTATTGATTATATGCAGTAAACTTGTTGCAGCTGACAGTGTTTCACGAACTTGCCACTGCAGGACAATATGGGTCTTCTGTCAGAGGCCCAGATGCCCTCTGCTAGCAGAGGCATTTCGGCTTTGTTTACGTTGCTCCTCTGGTTGCCTTACGCGTTATGCACTGATTGATATTGTGCTGCATCTGCAGTAATAAATAAAATGGGCAGGCCCGTTTTTTATTGCTGGAGACATGGGGCATGTCATGGCTTACATCTGTACCCGCCGTCCCCGGTCAGAGTGATCTTTTCCCTTCCACCTACCAGAGACAACCTGTCTGGCATCACCACCCCAAGCCTGCCTGGGCGTTGTGAGGACTGTGCTAATGGGAATCAGGCAAAACAGTTACTAGGGAGGGTAGTAAAAATTAAGTAGGCTGGGTATGGGACAGGGGCTTGAGCCCATACACAGTCCTGTTTAGTTTCTCAGTACAGATGTCACCCTGGCAAGCTGTCACACTGCCTCCATTCGCCTGTGCAAAGCTCCACCAGCAGAACTGGTGGAGAACTGCTTACTCCCTGCTCTGTCCCCCGCGAAATGGAAAAAACCCTGTTGCAAAATGTCTTAAAGAGATCACACAAACACACTCAGGTGTGTCCAGGTGACAAGAGTCACACGCCCTTATGTTGGTGGGGTGGACTGCTCAGTTTCCCTAAGGCTGGTGAGCTGTACACCGGAGGGAGTCTTGTCAGGATATTTGAGGGCAGCCCAGACATCGGTAACAAAAACCCCCAGACATCATGCAATATCTGAAGCTACTCAGTGGTCACTCCCACTGCCGGACAATACTTTGCTTACTGGCAATACAAGAGAAGAGTCGAGTGACAGTGGGGGTTTTCCAAGAGAAAGAACATCAAATCTGCCTCAAAAGCAGAGGCACAACCTTCTGCCAGCATAACAATACTTGCATCAGTCTTCCTTTTCACTCTCCCTGGCATGAAACTACACCAGGCAGAATCAGGAAAGGGAATAAAGCAGATTTCCAGTATGCTTTATGCACTTCTTGTTGCATGTAATTCGGGTTTGGCTGACCCTGGCTTTAGCTATTAACAAATGGATGGAGTCGGGGCACTGCTGGGCAGTCTGTGGGCAGGAGGGTGCAAGGTTTAAAAGCTGCCAGAGAGCGTTAACGTTCCCTCCTCCTGATGTGAGCCAGACCTGAACAGAGATGGGTAAACAGTTCATTTGTAAAATGGTCAAAGGTCCGGTCTTTTCTTGGCTGTGAAACGATGTTTACTGCAAAGTAGCTGTCCCGTTTGTGATTCATTACAGTTCCTAGGTATGCCGGTCGTTGTAACTCAACGGGGCTTGTTAATAATAGCCTTTTAAAATATCAGGTTACTTATCACCTCCCTTTTCCTCCAAGGTTCATAGTTTAGTTTTGTGCTTCATAAAATTCAGAGAGGTCACCCAGTGCTCCTCAGGGGGAAATCAGCTAAGTGACAGCAGCCTGCTCAGGGATTCCCTTCAGAAGCACTAAACAAGCTACAAAGTCATTACAGTCTGGCTCAGGAAGAGGGGTAATAAAACCTATCATCTGCAGAAAATTCCCAGGCAGAAATCTTTGCCCATAGATGTTTTTTGTCCAAATCCACACTTTTGATGTTCAGCTGCACTGAACCTCTTCCAGTCCTCCATCATTGCTTGCATTACTTCACACAAGCTAATTGCTCACAGGGCAGGCGAATGGGGAACAACATGAAAAGACCTTCTGCAACCATGGCTTATGGGAACAGGACATAAATTGTCCCCCTCGGTAAAAGAGGCTGAAGATGTCTCCGTTGCTTAAGCACACATCTGAAAATTAGCATTGTCTAATAAATTAGCATGAAATAGCTGTAAAATGTTCATGAGATGGGGCTGTGGGTTACAGCAGCCTCTGCCTGCCACCTCCCCAGGATACAGGGCAGGAGGCAGGGGGCAGGGTGGGCACGGGAGGGCTGGTGATGGGTCTCAGGGACACTCTCAGCTCCTCAGGTGCAACGTAGCCACATGTGAACCCCTTCAAGTTTGGTCTGGGCACCTCAGGTGCCAACTTGTGCTGCGGTGGCTGGTCTGCTTCCTCTTTGGGGCACAACATTATTCTTTAGCTATTAGGTGCCTAAAAGAAATCTGCCCTGTTGTATCTTCTCTGTGTTGTCTTCCTCTACTCCTCCAAAGCAGCACACGAGTGGTCATCTATATCCGGTATAATCTTGAGTAGAAAGTTCTTCAGTTGTACATACGTGAGGGAGAGGGCAACATTGCTTTCATATTATTTATGGTCTCTGAAAATACTGGACCAAGGAATTATCACTTATCACCATACTGTGCACTGACAGACTCTCCGTGACAGACTGAAAGGGCCATAATCTAAGACATCAGGTCTTGTACTTCAAGTGTGTCATATACAGACCAAAATAACAACAGAGATGGAAATGAGAGCCAAAGTTTGTATAGAAATGTCATTTAGGAAACAAAGGTTGCAATGCATGGCTTGACAATTGACAAAGTTAATTAATTATTTGTTTGTGCGTTTTGAGCAAACACTTTGGCTGTTATTTAAGCATGCAGTGAAGGGCAAAGCCCTGCAGAGCATCCAAGTTAGATATTTTAATGAGTTGCAACACACAAAGATGACAACCCTAGATGACATTTTGGAGCAGATTGGAGAATTTGACTTCTTTCAGAAACAAGCCCTCTTTGTCTTATGCCTGCTTTCTGCTGCCTTTGTTCCCATTTATGTGGGGATTTTTTTCCTGGGATTCACCCCCAAGCACCATTGCCTCAGCCCCGGGGTGGCTGAGCTGAGCCAGAGGTGTGGCTGGAGCCTGGAGGAGCAGCTGAACCACACAGTCCCTGAGTGGGGTGGCCACGGGACCAGTTTTGGCAGCCGCTGCAGGAGGTACCAGGTGGACTGGAACACCACGGGCATCAGCTGCATTGACCCCCTTGGCAGCCTCGTGGGCAACTGGAGCACCGTCCCCCTCGGTCCCTGCCAGGATGGCTGGGTCTACGACTACCCGGGGACCTCTCTTGTGACTGAGGTAAGATGCACTTTGTCCAGCAACATCACTCTTGCCTGCATACCTTGAAGCTAGAAGATGTTGAATTAGTAAAGTTTGCTTTTGGTTCACAGTGTGAGCCTGACTGCTGATAAATAGTGATATCAGGACTTGCTAGGGACTTAAAGCAAAGATTTATATGGATAAATAATGGGAAATGATTGGTTTTCCTGGGAGGATAACACTGCAAGCTTGTCACAAATCAGACAACAGCTATTCTCATCATTCAGCATTTCAGTTACCAAACTGCAGGTAGCACCCCAAAGCCCAAACTGAGGAATTGCACATGCGGGTGATAATCCAAACATACTCATGAACAATGAACAAGAAGCAAAAGGTGGAGCTAAATTTGTCAGATAATGAATTAGCCATAGCAGTGCTCTTTTCTTCCAACTTACATTACCTAAATCAGATAGTTTAGAAAGTGAAAAACTATACTAATGAGTACTAAGGGTCTAAAAGTCCGTAGTGACCTGAAGCCTAAGAATGACCTCAAGAGATCTCTTCTACTTCTCCTCCAGTCCCAAATCTATATTAACTATGCCTAGCAGATGCTTCTGTATCCTGTTCTTAAAAAACTGCGGTGCTCAATACTTCACAGCTTCCTTGAGCAGGGAGTTTGTATTCCCTTGCTTCACTATCATCACCATTACAAAGCATCTCCACCTCACTTTCCCTTGGGACAGATGGGTTGGGGCAGAGAAGAGCTATCCCAGCTGTCCACTGCATCTGTCAAGCCAGGGAAACCAGCCTGAGCTGTTTGGTATGGCCCCAGAAAGCTTGCCCAGGTTAGAAAGATTAATTGAGCAGACAAAGACATTCATGATTCTTTCTGGGCTGAAGTCTAGTTACACCTGAATGAGAATGCAGAGAAGTTAACACCAGTTTGCCCTCCTCCCCTCTCTGGGTGCAGGCTGGTAACCTGTTAATTGTAAATCAAAAGCAAGTTACAGAGTACTGGTTCACTGCAAATAAAAGTCAACCAAATCCTGGGTGTTTTGCCAGCAATAATGAGGAGCGGGACAGCCATCCCTTGGCTCCTCTCCAGCAGGGCTCATGGGCTCATGGCAGCCCCACCACCTCTCACACCTGGCGCTGCTTTCACGCAGTGAGAGAGAACACGGTTAGAGACAGGCCTTGGCATCTGGGAAGGAAGCGATGCTTCAAGCATCCTCCAAATTTCAAGCAGATGGGTGAGGGGGAGGGGGTGAGATTTTTCTGAACTTTCTAATTTGTTTGCTCAAAGTTCCTCTCCCTTTCTCACTCTCCTTGTTTATCATTGTGCAATCATTTTCCAGGGTGTAACTTTTCCACAAAATCTGAGATAATCTGGACAAAATGTATTGCAGATGTCAGTTTAAGATATTGAGGGATTTTTTTTCTGGAGCCTGTTTTCCAATTGCATGTCATTGGTTTGCTTCAGCTATCCTTCCTCAAAAAGCCATGGTTTGCATTGAATGTTCCTGCTCTTCTTACTGTGGTTTTCTTTGCAGTTTAACCTGGTGTGTGAGGACTCCTGGAAGCTGGACCTCTTCCAGTCATGTGTGAACGCTGGGTTTTTTATTGGCTCTATGAGCATTGGCTACATAGCAGACAGGTAGGTAGCACATAGGCAGACGTAGAGGTAGATGAACTGTTTCCTCTGTGTATCTGCTTTCTGCACATCTCTGGACAACACTCACAATTCAAAGAGGAAATTAATGCACTTAAACCTTGATCGAAAAGGCCCATGTGTCACTTACTTACAAAGGCATAGATGGTGGCTCCTCAGCCCTGGCTTTCAAAGGCTGTTGTGATCCAGGAATCCACGGAAATGCCATGGTGTTGCTCCACTGTTACAGCCCCTCAGTGGCTCCATGGGGAATTGGCACAAGTAAAGAGATTTTGTTTTCTTTTACAGTGGCAAACTGCAATGCGAGCCCAGTGTTTAAGATGAAATTTTAACTCACACATCAGGAGCTATTTGCCCATCTTCATGACAAATTTGTTTCACATTAATTTTAACAGCATCCAGATGGCCATAAACTAGTTTCAAAATAGAAGTGGTTTTCTCAGATACAGAAATAGAAGAACTTGCTCCTTCTTAAATTTTGTTTGGTCCCCCTTTTTGCCAGCTGGCTCTGTATGCAAACAGATCTAGATCTTATTATCCATCACCTCCCTTTTTCCATCACAATGTGGTTGTGCCATAGATCTGCCCACTGAAGGTTTTTTAGGTTAGACTCTAAACAAATGTAATGTTTTGTAGGTGACTTTCCTGTGGGTGTTTACCAAATTTTTCAATAAAATGGTAAGAGAGGCTAAGACTGGAATTTGGAATTTACATAGGGTAAACAATCCTTCTATACATCAACTTGTCTTGGAGAAAGGTTTTTTTTTCCTTGTATTCTCAGAACGTACAAGAGTGCTGTACTCCTTTCCTCCCATGCTGATTAGGATCATCTCTGTTGGACAGATGCTGTCCAACACTGTTCTCTTCTGTTCACTTTCTCTACGGGAAGGGGCACAGCCATCCCTGCAGTGCCACAAAATAAGGATGGGACTGTATTTGTCTCACTGGTACCCACTCCCATATTTTGTTGCAGGCAAACACATCACCGATTAGGTTGTGTCCACCACCTTTGTGGGGAAAGTAGTACCACAGTCCCAGCTAAGTCCAGCCTATCCCTTCACATGGACAAACCTGCTTGTGAAGAAGCTCACCTATGGCTCCTCTGTCCTCTGGACAGACCACTTTCCAGTCCTCAGTAAGCCGTTATCTCACTGTCAATGAACCAGACTATGTTGGAAGATTTCTGCCCAAAGGAATTTCCATCAGAAGATAGTGATTTACCAAAGTAATTATTTCTGGCCAGATCTTGTGTGTGGCTACACCTTTGGCAGAAAGCTCTGTCAGGTGAAAGGCATCAAATGACTACAGCAGTACTGCAAAGATCCTACATCCAGTCTTCAGTCCTGGACTGGAGTCCCCTCTCCGATTTGAAGGATAAAGGTCGACACACTTATGCTAATTTTTGTTTTTCTTTACGCATATCTTGAAAGATCTTGGTTTCTTTTATGCATCAGGAATGTATATCAACCCCTCATCCTCTCTTTCCTTTAAAACTGTATTTTTGTTTTCTGGCCAGTCTTCTAGTCCTTCCCAGAACTGACACTGGGATAATGATACACAGCTCATGGGAGCAAAGGAAGGGATATGTATCAGCTGCTCACCCAGGCAGGACAGGACATGAAAGAGCAGTGAGCAGATCCCGTGACCATCAGAGGCCCCACTCTTCAGATCACCTTTTCAGGACAGACATGGACTAAATAATAATGTTCACTAGCAAAGGCATTTCTTGGCAGCAAATGACTGTGTAAGCCAATAGAAACTGGAGCTCCCAAACCCACAGCCAATTGTCTCTGAAATGCTCTCTCTCCATGACAAAATACCGAAGTATCTTTTTACCAAGGCTTATTATCAAGCAAAAGTATGAAAAGATGTGAGAGAGTAGGATTTCATTGCTCTTAAGATGATGTTCATACACATCACAGCATTGTGGGTTTTCCTACTGCTCTGCTCACTGCCACCCTGCCCCAGTTCACTGTGGTCCTAAAGCACTGCAAGCACCCTACAGCAATACAAGATCCCTTGCCCATAGAGACCTGTGCTTAGGGGAAAAACAATCCCAGAACCCTCAAAATTATTAGAGGAAATGGGTAAAAATCCTATGAATTTTGTGTTTCCTGGATTTGCGATGCCCATTCTCTTCCTGTCAGGCAGCCTGAGTGCAGCTGGAGTGCTGGTTTTCCCCTGCATGAGATTACTGCAACCCACTGTACTCGGAACAACTCCTGCAAATGTTTTAAGTTCTTCAGGGGAAGTTTCATAAGCTCTCTCCAGACGTGCTTCTCTCTGAGGGATTAGACCTACTCATGTACTTGATCGGTCCCTGGGGACCCACCCAGCTGCTGACTTGACTTTGACATTTGAGAGACATTGGTGTCTTGGAAATGTCACTTCTGCTGCCCTAGACAGGTCCTGATGTCAGTGCTAACATGCAGCACTTGCACCTCTGCCATTCAGAGCTGGGGCACTGGAAAAGGGCCTTTGCAGGAGAGGGCTCCTTGTGGTCTGAAAAGGCTCCCTTGGGCTGGACTCCAGGCCAGTCAAAAACCTCTGTATGTCAGGCTTATGACAGGAGGAAAGTTTGAGCAATGAGATCTGCTGGTGATACTGTGGAGAACAGAAGACATTTATTTTGGCTGGCATTTATTATCATGCTATTTTTGTTAGTGGATATTGACTAATTTAATGGCTTTTATAAATCATACTTCTAACAGAATATATATCGTTGTCAGCTAGAAAACAAATCCCTTTCCAGTGTTCCATTAATCTTGTTTCTGTTGGAAAGAATTTATTTCTGACGATCAGTGAGTCACAATGATAGAGGGAATGACAAATAACAGGGAATGACAAATACAAAACCCTCTTCAAGAAGAGTTCAATAGTCAGCCAAGGTTGATGAGAAAATAGGTGAAGATTACAGTTATCAGACAAGATTCCCCATTAAAAAGCAGCTAATGCAGCTTTGAAAGATGGGCTGAAGAGCTATATCAGAGGATTTCTTGAACTGATTAGCTAAGTCATTAACCAGAAGTGAGCAACAACCTGAAAGCAGAGGAGGTCATGGCAGTCCCCTAAGCTTCCATTGAGATGAAAAATGTTGCAAAGGGAAGAGCAGATAGACTCCTACTCAAATTAAACAAGAGACAAGAGGGACAGGGACCATCTCCAGCCTTTTCAAACCCTTTGGTTTGCCACCCTACCCTGCCAGCAGCTGAGCCTCTTTCTTCTCTTTTCTTCTTTCCCTCTGCAGGTTTGGCCGCAAACTCTGCCTCCTGGTCACGATCTTCATCAATGCGGTCTCGGGGGTCCTCGTGGCCTTTGCTCCGAGCTACACCTGGACGGTGATCTTCCGCCTGATACAGGGGCTGGTCAGCAAAGGGGGCTGGCTGACAGGCTACGTCCTCAGTTACGGCAGCTTGCCATTACACTTTCTGGGCAGGGCCCCCCCTGTTTAGCAGCAGGGGTGACCCCCCCCCACCGGTGCCATCTGATTTTTAAGGAGCTGTGTGTAACGAGAGCAGACAGTGACACCGTGCTATTTACCATCCAACTGCCCCTCTTTGCTTAAATGCAGGTGTTTATGAGCCAGGCTTGCACCAAGTCATAGACATAAATGGAATAATTAGGAGGCGGCTCTGAAAACTAGGGAGCATTCACACATGGAGAGGCATGTGCCAAAATGAAGGACAAGGCCTAGAGACAAGAACTGGTTGAAAACACTGCGAAGATGTATGACGCTTTTCTGAGAAAGGCAGCAAGTGGTGCTGTGAGAGATAACACTTGTGTTTCACAGCCCCGGTGCCAAAAACAGCTTTTCCTGTGCTGTTTCACACGCTTGGCGGGTGGGGAGGCTCTGTTCCCAAGCCCTGTGGGAGGAGGGAGATGGAGGAAAGAAAGTGCCAGCTATCTATTTTATTTTCCCATTTAGTTCTTAGCTAGAAGAAGTGGGAGGAAGAAAGCAACCTTTGCCCTGTGTTGATGGGTGAGACACCCTCAAAGGCAGGGACAAAGTCTCCGGCTCACCAGCAGAGGAGGAAGGGTCAGGACTTGCCCTGTGATTTACACCAGGGACCCAGACCTGCTCTGCTTTCCCATCCAAACCCACACCCCTACACCATGACACAAGAGCACTGCTAAGCACAGGGGCTCCACGTGGTTTTAGCTGTCAGGAGTTACGCTCCTCCAGCTCTCCAAACCAATTTATTTTTGCTCATACAACTTCTCTTTGCAGTTGCAGAATTTGTTGGCTCAAAATACCGGAGGTCGGTGGGCATCATTTACCAGCTTGCCTTCACTCTGGGACTCCTCGTCCTCACCACCCTGGCTTATGCGATTCCACACTGGAGGTGGCTCCAACTCACAGTCACGCTCCCCAGTTTCTTCTTCTTGCTCTACTATTGGTAAGTGTCCACTCTTAGAGCTCCCAGCAGCACCAAGCCACACTGATAAAACCAGGGGGCTGCACCCAAGCGCTGAAGCATCTCTGTAGGGATCTGCCATAGCACTAGACATAGGATTTCCAAGATGATACTGGATGAGACCTGGAATTTTTCTGTTCCCTCTGCCCAAGGGTTTAGTCTGAATCACCTAAGAACAAGGAACTATAGGCCAGTCAGTCTGTGCCTGGCAAGATTATGGAGCAGGTCCTCCTGGGATCTCTGCTAAAGCACATGGAAAATAAGGAGGTGATTGGAGACAGACAATATGGCTTCACCAAGGGCAAATCGTCCCCGTCAAATTTAGTGGCCTTTTATGATACTGCCACACACTTGGTAGACAAGGGCAGAGCAACAGATGTCATCTACCTGGACTTGTGCAAAGCGTTTGACACTGTCCCGCACGACATCCTGGTCTCAAAATTGGAAAGTCATGGATTCGATGGATGGATCACTCGGTAGATAAGGAGCTGGCTGGATGGCTGCACTCAAAGGGTTGTGGCCCAATTGGCGACCAGTGATGAGTGGTGTTCCTCAGGGTTCCCTACTGGGACCAGTGCCGTTCAGCGTCTTTGTTGGAGACATGGACAGTGGGGTAGAGGGCACCCTCAGCAAGTTTACCGATGACACCAAACTCAGGGATGTGGCCGACATCCTGGAGGGAAGGGATGCCATCCAGAGGGACCTGGACAGGCTTGAGAGATGGGCTCATGCAAATCACATGGAGTTTAACAAAGCCAAGTGCGGGGTCCTGCACCTGGGATGATCTCTAAGGTCCCTTCCAATCCAAACCATTCTGTGATTCTACGATGACATGTTGTCGTGCTTCTGCATATGGAGTCCTTGCCACCCATCACAAAATAGTAAGTCATTATTTCTTGAACAGTACTTGAGCTACTGTGAGGAGTAATTGTTTCTACTCATTGATTTAAATTGCTGCTTTTTTTTTTTAATGTAATCAACAGACTTGTGTTGACTATTTGTAAAAAAAAAAATTGAGTGAAAATGCTCCTTAGAAAATTCTATAACCAAATCAGGGAGCAGATTTGGGATGGGTTTTTTTGTTTGGTCTTTTTTGGACCAAAAAAAAGTTTGGCCTTTTTTTTTTGACCAGCTCATGCATAAGGTTTAGAGCTATTCTTTTTTATATCCACAGACTATTAGCCATTTCTAAAACATGTCAGGAGAACTTAACTCAGGCTGATCTTTCCAAACTATAATAAACTGAGTTTAGCCCCTAAAAAATGTGCATTTTCCTTCCCCATGGCTGTAATGCTTATATGTGTTGCAGGTGTCTGCCTGAGTCTCCCAGGTGGCTAATAGCTCAGAAGCAAAACGACAAAGCTGTAGAAGTTATTAAGCGCATTGCCAAGGGAAATAAGAAGAAGCTACCTCTCTCTTTCCAGGTGACTGCACTGCATTTGCTGAGTATATGCAAAACTCTGGGCAAATAATGTTATGAATTGAGGATTGTTATGGGTTTAGAGTAGGGAGAAGCCTGGTAGTTCCCTTCTACTACCAGGGAACTGTAGTTCCCTAAAGTAAAGGCAAGTCAGTTTTCTTCTCTCTGGCTGCCTAGGATCCTTGCAGAGTATTTCTGGCTTGCAAAAATAACCAGTAAACAAGAAAAATTATTCCTTTCAGTAGTATCAATTAACAGTAAACTCACCAAATCTAATGACTGAAAATTCCAGAACATCCTTACTTACTATTTTTTTAAATTGTGCTTCATGTTATACAACTAGGGCTGTACAAACATGCAGACTGTCTACATAAATTTTCATGTTTCCTTTCCCTAAAACTGGAGAAGTTAATTTGGCCTCAGTTACTTAACTGGCAAATGAAAACCCTCATCCTCCCATTAATCCAGAGGAAAATATTCATTGCAGTACTCACCACCCTCTCCCCTGCCCTCTGTAATCACTTGTCCTTCTGTCACTTGTGCTCCCAGAATCTCAACTCCGAAGATGAATATGGAGAAAAGCTGAAACCTTCATTTCTAGACCTGGTCAGGACACCTCAGATCAGAAAACACACGCTCATTTTGATGTACAGTTGGTAAGGGAACGCTCTTGCAGCCCAAATGGAGGTCCATCATTCGGTGCCCTAAATTGTCATCATTAATTGAAGCCTGTTTAGCTCCTGACCAGCTGCAAATCCCAGCTCTTTGCATAAAACTCTTTCCCAAAGGGTTTGGCTTCATTTGCACCCTGTTCTCTGCCCAGGTTCACGAGCTCTGTCCTCTACCAGGGGCTCATCATGCACATGGGAATAGCCGCTGGGAACATGTATCTGGATTTCCTCTATTCCGCTCTCTTCGAGTTCCCAGCCGCCTTCATCCTGATGCTCACGCTGGATCGCGTTGGCCGTCGCTACCCCTGGGCTGCAGCAAACGTGCTGACAGGTGCTGCTTGCCTCGTTACGGCGCTAGTCCCGGACAGTGAGTCACACAAACCCCCTCCAGCGATGAATTCTCTCCCCATCTCTTGGTTATTGCCCTGGAAAATGGAAATCAATCCTTGCTGACCTGGCCCATGTCAATATTGTGATCCCATGAAGACCAATACAATAAAAGCTGATGTGTGTGTGTCCCCATCAGCATTTGTACCAGCTAACGAGAGGCTGGAGAAACAGGGCGAATTGCATTTCCAAAATGGCATCAAATCAGATGGCAAGGCTGCAGATGCTAGATCATGAAGCATGCCGTGCTAAGTACACAACTTTTGTCTGGCCTAAAATTTGGATTTGAATCCACAATTCATGGTTTTCATCCAAAAAGACCCATGTCTTCTGTTTCTAAAAAGGAAAAATATATGGGCACATGCACACACTTAAACATCATCTGGATACAGTAAGTGCTTTTTGCCATCAACTGTGCTGCTGCCATGAATGTAGGATGTTGAGCAACAACAGTGACAGGGACTTGGCTTTTGTTTAGCTAAGAGCTTGCTCCAAGGCCATGGTCTCAAAGCAATGTGTCCCTTAGGGGTCACTGAATGAAAACTTCTTTCCTTTTTCTTTATGGAATACAACTAGACCGAAACCACACACATAACAATGCTGAACAGCTATCAGTTCACAGGGGGACAAGGACAAAACCACAAAATGTTATGGGAAAATGTCGTAGGCAAAAAACCCAAAGTGTCCAGCCAACAGAAACTCAATTTAACGAGTGCCTGGGGAGTGCTGGGCGATGCAAGAGGCTGCTGGGCTTTGCTGGGGGGATGCAGGGCTGGGAGTCCCATGGCCCCACAGCTGCTCCCTGTGCCAGGGCACGGGGAGCAGCCGTGCCCAGGAGAGTGTCTTGCACCAGGGACAGCTGGCAAAGTTGCTGCTGCTGCCAACCCAGCTCCAATCCATGGTTTAATGCCCCACCAAGCTTGGTGGCAGCACCCTCCAGCAGGGACCCCAGCCCTCCCTGCTCACCTGTGTCAGCACCACCAGCCCCTAGCTGAGCCACCTTCAGAGCCCATAGCCTAAAGTCCAACTTTCCAGAAAGCTCTGTACCCAAGCCAGCTCTGACAGGATGGGCAAAACCCCAGCAGGGATGCCCATGAACTCCCACATCTGCAATTGCTGCAAGCCACGTGCCTCAGTGGCTGGTGTCTCAGCTCTGGAGAGGCAGCTATGGATCAGTAAAATATCTCTCAGGGCTTGATGCATCATCCCTCAGCTGGATACGTGAGGGAGAAACTCAATGCTCCAAGTGTGCTAACAGCTGAAGCATCTGAAACCTTGATTCAAGGTCAGTTTGGGATCCAAAAGCCCATGTGCCACACAGAGGTGTCCTGAACCGACTCTATGTGCAGGGCTGGGATAGTCATTTATTTACAGCAAACATCTGTAGCTCCAGGTGTGAAAGCAATTGTAGAACACACACTGAGAGACAGGGAGGCAACGCAAACTTTTCCCAGCCTGAAAGCCATCAGAAGCCTCTGTGCAAAAGTAGGGAGTTTCTTGCTGATCAGCAGATTTCAACCACGAAACAACACAGCTGCTCTCTGATTAGCTTTACTGCAAGCAAGAAATAATGTCTTGCATAAGCTTCTGGTTAATGCACTGGATAACCCAAACTACTCTCTATCATTGACATCTCCTCCCTGCGACAGCGACGTAGCAAAGTTATGGTTGGACTCGGTGATCTCAGAGGTCCTTTCCAACCATGAAGATTCTGTGATTCTGTCTCTAGTCTTGATTATTTGCTTGAATCGCAAGACAATTGCATTTTAAATTCTTGTTGAGTAAAACAGAATAACATCATGTGCTTGACTTTTCCTGACAGCATACTTGCCATTTCCTTAAATGAAATCTTTAATGCTGCTTTATGTCAAGAGCAGAAAAAAACATTCCAACCTTAACGTGCACACTGTCATTCCAGCTCTTTATTGGCTTAAAATGACTGCAGCTTGCTTGGGCAGGATGGGAATTACCATGTGCTACGAAATTATTTGTGTGGTAAATCCTGAGCTGTATCCAACATTTCTCAGGTGAGTGCACCATCTTCTGTTGGTTGGTAACAGCTCTGGGTGTTTCTGTGGGAGAGACTGCCTCAAGGCTATGGGTGCAGCTGGGGAGCCTGTGGCTCATGCACTGCCCTGGACCTTGCATGTATAAAATACACCTTGACACAGTGGAGGAGAACTGCCAGCTGGTGCAGCAGAAACCCCCTGCCTTCTCTGGCCAAAGCCTCTTCCCCAGCACTGAGGTGGCAGATTTATGAGGAGATGTGTAAGAAACCTTCCCAGACACCCTCCAGGCTCCCCTTCCAACGCAGTTCCTTGAACCAGAAGTCAAATGCTCATTAACATCTCTCCTCCACTCTAGGG
The DNA here is from genome assembly GCA_026546715.1 of Gallinago undulata. Lineage (NCBI taxonomy): Eukaryota > Metazoa > Chordata > Aves > Charadriiformes > Scolopacidae > Gallinago > Gallinago undulata. Next base: position 49,385,469 of record JAOTQQ010000023.1, read on the forward strand.
CTAGTCTTAATTTCTTGCCTTGTCTAACTCTCCCTCCTGACCCACTTCATCTTTTGGTATTTCTCCAGAGGAGAATGCTCTGCTTAGGCCCTCTTTTGGTTACGTTGACCATGGGAGTGGCCAGGCCTTTCTAAGCCCCAGGGCGTTATCTGTCTTTTCCTCTCTGAGGCTCCTGGCACATCTCTACTCCCATGAGCTGCAAATCTCCTGGACAGGGTGCTGCCCTACTCATCCCAGCAGCAGGGATGGGAGAACCCTTGTGTGTCCTGCCAGGGCACTGGGGTGAAGAGCTGGATGGGGCAGAGCTGGTGACATGCCTGTGCATGTATGTGCTTTGCAGGAACCTGGGAGTCCTCGTCTGCTCGTCTATGTGTGACCTCGGTGGGATCATAACACCTTTCCTTGTGTACAGACTAGCGGAGCTCTGGCATGAGCTGCCCCTGGTCGTCTTTGGTAAGAGAGCTGTGGGGTGAATCAGCCACAACCTAGATGAATGAGTTTGGTGACCTATGATTTCCCACCTTTAAAAATGCAGAGAGATGTATATACACATGGAAGGTACAGCTTGGTAAGTCTGTTTCAGCTGAGTGGTTGGAAGTTGTAGCAAAGTCTCTCCTTAGCCCTTTTGTACAGCAGAGGGAACCCCATGATTTTTGGACAACACTTTCAAATTCTGACTTCCTCCCGCTGAGTCTTTCCCAAGGGAGGAACATCTTTGGATTCTACCCCTCTTATCTGCAGGGTGGTTACAGGATCTGAGAAGTAGGATGGTCTCTTGTCTCCCTACACAGAAGTCACACTCCATCTCTTGCTGAGACCTCAGGGTGCCCATTCTGTCAAGGATCCCAAAGCAAGTTAGGATGGCAAAGCAGCACATCAGCCCTGATGTTAGGGCTGCTGTCCTAAAAAAGGGCTACCTTGAATGTCTGCCTGCATACACCATCTGCCCTGACTATGGTCACAGCAGGATCTAAAACTAATTGTAAGGTGAAATTTGCCAGGTTGGCTGGTAGCAAACTTTTGTGCATGTCCTAACCTAAGCAAAAAAGGGGGTGACAGCTAACTAGTGTCACCCCAATCCCATGCTGTGCCAGCCAGACAACCAAAGCCAAAACCTGTTTTCTTTGCATTGTGTGCACAAAGCAGGAGAGCCAGACCACCTCTGGGTCTATGACCCAGGTCAGCTCTCCAGGCCCCAGATGTACCTAAGAAACATCAGCAATTACTCTGAAAAATAAGAATCATGTAGATAAAAAGCCAAGTGTTATGACTTTGAGTCATCCTTATTCACTCAACAGGGCAAATGCATCTCAATGAGAATTTTAATTAGGGATTTGGAATTGAATTTGGAATTAGATTTGGGCATGACCGTTGCATTGCCTTTGTGATCCTTGTTCCATGTTTGCAGCTGTGATTATTTTAGTCGACGGCGGCTTGGTTCTGCTCCTACCCGAGATGAAGGGAAAGGCTCTGCCTGAGACCATTGAAGATGCTGAAAATCTGCACAGGTATGGCATTAAGCATCCTCCCGCAGAGGAGGATCTCTTGGGCTTTGTTGTAGACATATAAATACAGTGGATGGGTGGGTGACAATATCAGACTCCAGGCTCTCCTGTATGATCTGACCAGAATTCACTAACACCCTAGGCCAGAACCACACAGTAAGGGAAGGCACATGGGGCAGTTTCACAGGCCAACTAAAAAGCATCAATCTGGGCTTCAGTCGCTCCTTAGGCAGTGCATACAGCCGCTCTGCCTTGAGAAGTGTCTGTCAGCACAGGGAAACGTGTTGTCCCTGCCATGGCTGGCCACTACCAGAAGCCAGAGGTAGCTTTTGAGCAGATGAGCACATTGGCATGGTAGCAGGAACTTTCAGCAGCTCATTCAGCCATCCTACCTGCTGAGGAAAGGTGGCACAGCTTCTCAGGGAAAGGCAAGCTGGTTGATGGCATGGAAACCCTACTGGAATTGGCTGTCATACCTGAGTGAATCAAAGCTGGGAAATGCAACCCTTAGTCACACCATCCTCCCAAAAAATTAGCAGTCCCATCTAAGCATCTGTGGCTGCCAACTGTACCTCCCACGTGCCCAAGGGTGCTCACCACCCCAGTCTCACCTCCTCTACGGAGTTGCCCCACTGAGGGGACCACTGATGCCCCCAGAGACGCTCACATGCAATGGGGACAAAGCTGGCTGAGATGTGGTTTTAAATTCGGGGAGCAATGCAGCAAGTATCCTGCAGTTTCAGTGAGTGACTCGCACCCACTGGAGCAGCTCCCAGGTTGAAAGTAGAGCTCTACAGTCACTGAAGGAGCCACTCAGATTTACTGAAGCTGATGCAGAGCCAAGAGACCCTTGGCCTGGTAAAAAAGGCACTTGGCCTGGAGGAAAAGGACCTAGCCAGAAAGGGATGGCACCATAGCACAGAGTGGAGCATGGAGAGGTTACCTCTAGGAAAAGTTATAAAGTCCATACGTGCAAGCACACCCCTGGATATTACTTTAGAAACCATTTAAAATAACATTTTTTATAGTAGGAAATGCCATAGTGAAAGTTAATAATGCTACTGTGACAATTTCCAGAGAGCAGGGAAGCTGCAAAGAAGCCACAGAAAGTCTCCAATATACTCATTATTCCACTGCTCTTCAAAACAACATAACCTCATCTGAAAAATTGCCAGTGATGAGACATCCATTAAACCTAGTTTTCAATGAATGCAAGCATATGGATTATGTGGTGGATCATGCTGCTAGCCACCAGGAGCATCATCTGCCTTTTCCCTTTTCCTTCCACAGGCGAGAGAGAAGCAAAGAAAAAATGATTTATCTGCAAGTTCTGACTTCTGAAGCTGCTCCTAAGTAAGAATCACAATCATTTAGGTTGGAAAAGACCTTTAGGATCATCGAGTCAAACAGTTATCCTAGCACTGCCAAGTCCACCACTACAGCATGTCCCCAACTGCCACATCTACACATGTTTTAAATGCCTCCAGGGATGGTGACTCAACCACTTCCCTGGACAGCCTGTTCCAATGCTTGGCAACCCTTTCAGTGAAGAGATTTTTCCTAATATCCAATCTAAACCTTCTCTGGCTCCTCTTGTCCTATCAGCCATTATTTGAGATAAGAGACCAATCCCCACCTCGCTACAACCTTCTTTCAACCTTTCC
>JAOTQQ010000023.1:49393934-49439113 GCA_026546715.1 Gallinago undulata
ATACAATGTGTTATCTCCTACACAATGTGATCAACTTCTCCATTGAAGCACCCTCCTAAACAAGATATCTGTTAAAGACTGCATTATCGCCATTCAAGACATTTTTCTATAAATAGTGTGCTGAGTGAAAGATTCAGAAAAGTTTTGCAGACCATGACCTGAGACTTCAGGTCACTAGTCTGCAAACACTCATCTTGCATTTATTTACCAAACTCTTTCCAAATAGCTGGAGAACAGCCATGTAACAGACTGTCAGAAAAGCTGAAGTGTAACAGCCACGCTTGAACTCCATTAAACAGGCAATTATGTGAAATTCTAGGTTTTGGGCCCTGGACTAAGACAATATGCCTCACAAAAGAACAGTAATTGATCAGATCTGAATTCCTCAAAATATTACTCTCATCAAAACATTAGAACATTTCTCAGCTCTTTGCCATCCATCAAGCCTGTATTCACCTCTACCTTCCTTTAAAATGTAAGGAACAATAATAAGGGCAAAGGAGACATGAATACATGATCAAGCTCCAGGCTGTTATAAACTGGAGGCTATGGCTTTTGTAGACAGGAAGGGGCTTCTCCTGAATTTAAGGAAGCTCAAATTGAGCCTCAGCTGTTTTTTCTCCCACTTTGAAACCCGGGCCCTGCTGCTGCAGCCCAGGAGCAGCCAGCGAGGGGGTAAGGCGGCACTTACTGAAAACTATCAGCGGCAGATCATGCCAGACTTCCACCAGTCTGTAGACAATGAATGGGACGATGACTCCACCAACATCGCACAAGGAGGAGCAGACCATCACCCCGAGGTTCCTGGTTCAACAGGAGAGGCATCATGTTAGCGTCACAGTACTGCAGACAGAAGGGCCTGGACCACAGTTCTGCCCCTTGCCCAGGGCATACAGCCCAGCAGACCACAGAATGCCAAAGTAGTTTTCAAAGCCCTAGTTTTCCACTGGTGGGCACATTTAGGAGTTAGTTAGACCTAAGTTTTACAAGAATAAAAACTTAGCAAATAGGAACAGGAGGGTGTATCTGTATTTTTACAGGTGTAACCAAATTCCCAAGGTTAAAAATAGAAGAGAATCAGGCCCAAAGTGTCTGAGGGGAGTCTCTGGGCACAGTAATAAGGTAAAACTATTAGCTTCAGTACATCTTAGGTGACCTAGTGCAAAGGGTGTCGAATGATTCTTCTGTTTCATAGACCCCATTAACAAAATTTAAAACTCCACAGTATTCATTATGGATAGAGAAATAAGATTTATAAGGGTCTTATAATTTCACATGTTGTGTAGCTTCATATAATCAGTGTGGCCCCCATGAAGAAAGGAGGAGTAAGATTCGTCTGGTCAGTGCCAACATCTTTTCTGCAGGCAGTGGCCTACAGTCACAGGGTAGAAAGAAGAAATTGTGAAGAAAAATTAACTCCCAAGCATTAGATTTCTGCACTGCACATACCTATTTCTGAACTATTCGCCCTGCAGCCCACTTAGAAATAGGAAAAAAAATTCATCCCTCAGGTGAAGGGCTTGAGTTAACAGACATTCTCCCCAGCAGACCCCACTCTGGACAGATCCATTTAAATGTTATTTTGATTCAAACAAGATGCAAATCCAAGCACTATGTGGAACTTCAGGACCCTCATCCACCCTGGTTGTCTTCATTTTCCCCTTTGTTTCTGTCACATGAGTTTTCATCTGCCTTAAAGCACATTTGTTGTCTTCATGAATCTACTTTTTAGAGAATTTTACATATGTGTGTTCCACCTACTTTACGTTTAGCAGTACCTGTGCAGCTCTGAAGCGTTTAAGGATAACACATTTTAGCATAAAACATAACATACACATTGTCCTCCACTATTTGTTTCCAGGCCAAATGCCACTGGGGCGGAGGATGCACCTACCTGATGTAGGTTGGATACAATTCAGTGTTAACAAAGCAAACCATTTCAAAAGCCATTGTGATTCCCATTCTCCCGATGCAAGCAGAAATCACTTTTAGCCAATGTATGTCTGCAAAGAAAATGCATTCAACAGCATGACAGCAATTTAGGAGGAGACAGTTAACACACCAGTGTTATTTTAGGAGGGATCTTGATTCATCTGTGTGAACAAGGGAATAGGAACAACCAGCACCACCTGACCCTCCCAAAGCATCTCAGGGGACCTAGGTTCTTGGAGATTTATTATTAGCAGTGCTACAAATCAACCTCATTCCTCTTCTGCAGCAGGAGCACTACTAAAAGTCAGGGAGGCAGCACCCAATGGTGGGTGTGGGTTTGGGGACTTGGGGGTTGGACTTTGGAAAAAGGGAGGGAGAGTGCTGGGTGCTGTTCCCAGGGGGCAATGCCAGGGTTGGAAGCCAGAACATGGCCTCACACAGGTGACTCACCCTCTGGGATCAGGGCTGTGACAAGGCAGGCGGCCCCAGCCACCAGGTTTGATGCTGCCCAGGGGTAGCGCCTCCCAATGCGGTCTATGGTGACGATGATGATGAAGGCAGCTGGAAACTCAACAAGTGCAGAATAGAGAAAATCCAAATACATGTTCCCAGCAGCTACTCCCATGTGCATGATGAGCCCTTGGTACAGGACAGAGCTCGTGAACCTAGACAGAGAAGAGCATCCCAGCTTCGTTAGCCAGTTGGAGGACCGAGGTCCGCATCCTGCTGGAGCCTTTGTAACCTGCTCTCCAACATTATCTTCTTACCAGTTGTACATCAAAATTAATGTGTTTTTTCTCATCTGTGGTGTCCTAACAAGGTCAATGAGTGAAGGACTCTGCTTTCCAACATCTTCCTCTTCAAATTTAATATCCTGCGAACAAGCCAATAAAAAGTACAGTAAGTTTCGGCTGGGAGGAACTGATGGAAGGAACGATCATGATGCTTGCTTACATGCATAAGCAAACCCTGAGCTCACCTCAAAATGGGAAGGCATCTTTTTCCGATTTTTTTTAGCCATATCACTGACAATTTTCATAGCTTTGTCATTTTTGCCTTGAGAAATCAACCACCTGGGAGACTCTGGGAGGCACCTACAATGCGAGTGGATGCTATTATACATCAAAACATAAAGCTCACATAGTGCTTCCATGTGTGGGGACTGTGGAGAGAGGGCTTTGGTTGAATAGGGGCAGACGGGATTTTTCTTTGGGTTTTTTTTGTGTGTACTCAGGAAAAGTAGTATATCCTGCTTCTGAAACAGGAAGATAAGCAGTTGTGGAGGTGGCTTTAGTCAGAGATGAGTTTCCTAAAGATAAATCAGGGAAGGGCTTTGGTGAGAGTAGTGCTATCAATTTATATTCAGCCTATTCACCACCAACTGGCTCCACTTAGGCAGTCATTTTCCAGTTTTGCCATCACAGGTCAAGAAATAGTAAGCAAGCTAGAACTGGCTTACCAATTCACAAGTATGGAAAAAGGGAGACAATGAATCTCTTGTGCTACTCCTAACCTCTCAACCCATCCAGACAATTTCTAAAATCAAAGCAGTCAAACTAAAGAATATCAATCAAAAAGAGGAGAGAATCCAAAATAAAGGTGCTGCCTTCTGTTTGGACCACAAAAAGCTGTGACTTTTTTTCCTTAAAAAAACCCACATGTAAACAACCTATTACAGTTACATTAACATCCTACAATCTCTCAATAACCATCTTTTCACTGTAGGATCCACTGAATTATGTCAAGGGATTTATTTTCCTTTATGAAATGCTTAACAAAGATAATTATGATATTAAACAACTCTCCCCAAGTGTTTTTCAAAGTGGCCTTTCTTTTAAACAGAAGTCAGGTGCGGTGCACTGGCTAAAATGCCATGAAGTCTCAGCTGCTGAGGGTTCCTGTTTCCCTCCTTTTTGTTGTGTGCCTCCTCTTTGCACTAAGGGGCACACACAGCTGAAAAGCAGTACCAAATCTCCCCCTGTATCAAGCCCTACGAGGCAGATGCAGCTGTTTTTTTGGGTCATGGGCAGAGGTAGAAAGAAAGCCCGTTTACCAGTAGTAGAGGAGAAAGAAGAAGCTCGGCACGGTGACAGTGAGCTGCAGCCACCGCCAGTGAGGGATGGCGTAAGCGATGGCATCAAAGACCAGGAGCCCAACAGAGAAGGCCGTCTGGTAGAGGATGCCCACCGTCCTTCGGTACTTCGGACCGACGACTTCTGTCACTGCAAACACGCACAGAGAGAGGTGAAAGACAGCTCAGCCATGACTGCTCAGCACAACGGTAACTTGCTCTGTGGGGATGCTGGAATACCAATTAACAACCTGAAGAAAACATCTTGGTAATCCTGGGCTTCCTGGCATGAAGCCCCCAAACAAATATCCCCTGGTGCTCACAGAGGAATGTTTGCTTTTCAGTCACCCAAAATATTAGCAGAGGAGAAAATGCCACTCCTACTCTTACACTAGCCCAAGGCATCCAGTAGCATCTTCTGTCATGGAAATCTCCAAGTAAATCAAGCATTCCTCAACGTGCACAGATGGATTTTGTTGTAAAATCTAATGCCAACCTACATTATGTCTCCAAAGCAATAACGAAACATCATATTTTGAAGTGCGGTCTTTCAGCCTGCATCTCCCTCCATGTATATAAGAAATGCTGTTATCACGGGATGGCACACAGCTTCCTGGTCAGGATGGCTTCGTGACTCATCTGCATATCACAGGATAACAGGTTATCCCACAGGTTAACTCTTGTTGATATAGACCTAAAAGTAACTATTCCAGAAGGTGCGGGCACAAGCACACTCAAAATTTTGCATCCGGTTGCATGATTGCAAGAAAGCAAACGGGTAAGAAAAAGAACAGAAAGCTGTTATTTAGCATCCAAAGGAAGTGGTGGGGTTTGGAGCCACAGATTAGCTAATACTGCTTGGCCAAACTATGCACACAGACAAAGACATCTCCCCAGGCTCAGTAGGACTGAGCCAAAAGCAGCTGAAGGGTAGAGAAGTATCCCAGGAGAGCGTGACAGCAAGGTTGCTCTGTCCTTGTACCCTTCCCTGGGCGTTCAGTCTCGGCCACCCTTAGGGAGAGGATACAAGTTTAAAGGGGCTTTGGGAGTGATTCTGGGTGTCCTCTCTCATGAGTTTCAAGAAGAATCCAGAAGTAAAAAAAGTGTAACTGAGAGAAAATATAAGGATAGGGCAAGTCGTTGTCCTGATAGGGATTTTATGCTCTAAAATGGCATGAAGTTCCCCAGCAGAGGTGATGAAGTTTTCCTTTGTGTGTGGAAAAGATTTAAGAGGCCAAGCAGGCATCCAGAATATGCACAGGAAGGAACAATCATATCTTGGCAGAAGATGGTCTGGACTGTGGGCTAAATGTTTTCATTTTATTTATATCAGACATCTGGATAACTGCATTAGCAAGATGTCCTCACTAAAAGACTTAATAGAAGTTTAGGATGTTGACATTTACATTTTTTCCACTATCACAGTGAACTGGATCATTCAAAGCTATTTGGGGTAGAGACACCTGACATCCTAGTTCAGATAAGGCTCTACTGGGCAGCATTTAAAATGTTTTATTTGCTGCTCTGCTGGTTGCTTGGTGTTGGGTATTTTTGGCAAGAACCTGAACTCCAAACCAGAGAAGTGAGGGAAGTCCCGAGGTTGCTCTGCCGTGCACCAGAAGGTGGCCGTGAGCTGGGTCCAGCCCTGCTGCCCCATAGCCAGGCTTCACCACCAGACCTGATGGGTACAGAACATTGGGAGAGGCATCAGCCCAGCTCCTCTCACAGCCCTGCAACCCCCCAGCTCGGCCACCACTCAGACAAGTGCACAGATACCCAAACAGCTTGTCTTCTCCTCAGCAAGTACATGCTGTTCTTCAGTTATTTTTAGGCTGTAAAGCCTCTGTTTGCCCTTTAATGCTCTTTGTGTCATAAAAATGCCTCCGATGCCTTCCCCACCCTCTGCCCACTTCTTTAATGGCCTCCTCTGTCATCAGCCCATCTGAGACCGGGCCGGAGCGGCTGTGGTCTGCCCCAGGGCTGTCACCTTCCCCAGGCAGGACCTGAGGGGAGGGAGAAGAGCCCCAGGAGGCCCAGATCCGCAAAGGGGAGCTGCACCATAGGGGAAAGCCTATCTTGAGGTAACAGCCTTAATATACCACCACTTGCTTGAGCTTTGAAGGCTACTACTGCTTCACTCTAATGACAGCACTTGAAAAAGTCAGAGGGAGAAAAGTCCTTGATAAAATACCATGAGAGGCAATTTTTTTTTTTAAATAGCTTTTGTTCGAGGTTTTTGGGGTTTTGTTATGGATCGGGTTGGGTTCCCCACCCTCCCACCCCCTTCATCTTCTGCAGCCAGTCTTGCTCCTGGGAAAAGGTGTGAACTCACCCAGGATGTAGCCTGCAGTCCAGCAGCCCTTGCTGACCAGCCCTTGCAAGAACCGAAGGATGACTATCCACAGGTAGGTGGGCACGAAGACCAGAAGGATTCCACAGATAGCATTTGCAAGAATTGTACTCAAGAGGCAAAATTTACGACCAAACCTGGATTGGAAGATAATAAGGTAAAATGTGTAAAGCAAAACAGTAGTCATGAAAACACAGGTGTTTGAAACAACTAAGAGCTTTGTGCACCTTTAAAAAAAAAGAAAATTCAGCCACAGTACTCACTTAGCTGCCTTTCTATTCCCTGAAAAAATTCCTGTGCCAATTGCTCTGCAATACCACAAAGGCTTTCAGGAAACAGAAGTTTCCCAAGGTAAAGAAAAATAGTCCCGTATTGACATATACTTGGATTGTGACTGTTATGCCTGAATTTCAAAACAGGCAGCTTAGTAATCTTTTCCTTTTTTTTTTTTTTTTCAAAATGGGGGTGAAAAATACGTATGGGTTAATATTATGTTTCTGATACGTCTGCGTGCACCAGATTTATAACTGATTTATATACCACAACCTTTATCTCCAAAAATCTAGTACATACGGATCTTATTGCAAGTAGGCTGCATTTCACATCTGGAGCAACTCGAAGCCTGCTGTCCTAACAGTCCTAGGCAGGAGAGCAACAACCGGGGGGAAAAGGGCCTTCAAATACTGGCACTTGTTTCTTTTTAACCCCAGCTGCCAGGGCTAGGGCAGCGTCTCTGCTGGCTCCGAACAGGGAGCTAAAGATGCCAGGACACGGGTTTCTGCTTTTTCACAGTGACTGCTGCTGTACCTATCTGGCGATCTCTGCGTCTATTATGTCAAAGCTTCTCCAAAAGAAGGAAGAAGTTTCCAAGCTGCAGCCACGCAGAGCATGGCAGGTGAGTGGGGACTCCAAACCAGCATTTCCCAGCTTCAGTTAACAGCCCAGGGTTCTGGTGTGGCACGGCAAGGAGCTTGGGGTGCACAGTCCCAAAATAGTCCTCATGGACTCTGCAGGATTGAAACCACCAGGTATGACCCAAGAGACAGAGTACACGCTCCTCATGCCATGACCGAAAATCCAGGTGGTTGACTTTATTTTGAGAAGAGCAGAGACGTTAGTGATTGCACAACCTTCCTGCACCTTTATTTAAGCTTAGCTGCTGAACACTGATAAGGGGGGGTCAGAGGGTTTTACTGTCAGGCCACACGTACCTGTCTGCTATGTAGCCGATGTTTATGGAGCCAATAAAAAACCCAGCATTCACAGAAGACTGAAAGAGGTCCAGCTTCCAGGAGTCCTCACACACCAGGTTAAACTAAAGGAGCAACCACAGTTAGAAGCAAGAGAGGGAAGCTAGAAGCTGTGCTCACATCCACCAGTTTCCTTTACTTCAGTTAAATATTTAAATTTTTTCTTCTGTGTCAATTACCATTTTATCAGCACCCAGAAACCTTATTGACTTAAATTAAGTGACCAATGTTAAAAACAGGATCAAGCCCTTGAGCAGTTTTCTGGTATTTCCCATTCATGTCTCATCTCTTGTTACTGGAAAGAACGTAACTGAGTTATTAACCATGAAGATTGGGACCCTAATTTGTGTTAGGCCTTGTTGATCAAATCAGCATGAACCTGATGATTACCTTTGGCTTTTCAAAGAGCTTTTTTTGTGGCTGATGGGGAACATTTCTAAGCAGTTCTGGTTGCTGCATGCCACAGTAATCCCTGCAGACCCCTCAGGAATAAAGGTGGTGCCTTCACTAAAGGTACCCTAGATGCTTGCAGAAGCCTGACTCATCCCACTTCCCATGGAGCACTGGCTCCCTGAAGGAGGGTGGGAGGAAGTATCTGCGTCTACCCCGAGGCCACAGCATTTTCTCTGTTCTGGCTTTTTGCTCAACTAAATTGTCCTACAGCCTAACGTGTATGGAGACCAGGTATTTTGTATCCAAGGCCAAGCTTTATGCCACACAGGTACTCGCATATCTTAGTTACCTTACTTAAGTAAGTATATGTAAGAGCTACTGGAGAATAAGTTACTTCAAAAAGCTTTCCTAATGTGACTGAGAATCCTTTCCCATCCTACTGGTAGCTGGATTTATTTAAAACTATGCATCTTTAATCAACATAAAACCAGATACTCCTCCTGATACACTGTGGGGCTTCCCATGAGGATATTCTTCCACGTGTAAATTTTTTCCTTTGAGCAAAGTAACGTGCTTTACTCTGCGCTCTTCCTTCCCTTGCTTAGCTGCCAGAGCAAGGGACAACACCACAGAGCCCGGGGGCCTTCACGGAAACAGTCACATCCAGAAGCAAAGCACATTGCCAAAAGGCAGGCGGAGGCACGTGATGTTTCTGGTTCTCCTGCGAAGGAAACCGCCCGCGGGCCTGGCCTTGTGCCCGCTTCACAAGCAGGGGAAGTCGGCTGACGGGGGAGCATGACCACACAAACCCACACAGACTGCAAGTTTTCAGCTTCCCACAGTCTCAAGAGATCATGGTGGGGGCATCTGAAGCACCTTTTACAGCGGTGTGGGCCAGCTGTGCGGCCGCTGCGTAGAAGTCCTGGGTCACGCTCCACTTGAGGTGTTTCTCTTCCTCACTTCAATATCACACAGCCCACCCTTGGCTGAAAGAAGTGCAATTTCAAGTATACCACCTAAAATCTAGCTCCAACCTCTTAGAAAACTATAAAACCTGAAGTTGCCCGAGCACAGAATTTACCTGCCCCTGTGTTTGTGTTAGATGTATGGGGGAAAGAATCCTGACCTCCACCACGTCTAAAACTTTGGTGGAACTTTCTATGACAAAATCAAGTTTGTCATCCCAGACACTGATTTGTTTTTAAAGTGATTTTAAGCACCTAAATCCCTAAAGTACCTTCAATAGCTCAAATAGCATTTTTAGTTTATTCACAAGGCTTCTAAGAACACAGAACAGCTGTTGGATCCTCTGCAATTTATTCCTGAATTAAGCTGTTTAATTGTAGAAGGTGACTACCCTCTTCCTCCCCACCCATAGTCATTCCCATCACATTTGAAACAAACTATAAAGGACATTTTTTTTTTTTTTTACTTTCTTTTAAATGAAGAAAGAGACAAAATGAAGACCTTCACGCCCAGGCATGGATCCCAGGAAGATGGGGAGGTCCGTGCTCGGGGCTCGGCAGGTTTTGTTTGCGGTGCTGCGAGGCGCTGCTCCCCCCCCAGGCACTGTTTACACACCTCCACCAATCCCACCTCTCCTGCAACGGGAGTTGCATCCAGAACTGGACTTTATCTACCTGGGGATTTATTTGCTGGAGATATAAGCCTCCCGAGCAGCCAAGGCAGTGTCTCACCCCGAGGACAGCTCGCTGCAAGAGGATCCTCTCACCCAGGTAAGCGGGCATCGTTTTAACACAGCCCAGGCTACAGCAAAACCCTCTCCCACGTCCCTCAGCTGGTCTGTAACTGAGGAGGCAAGGCAAGGGGGGGTACTTGTTTTTACCTCTGTCACAAGAGAGGTCCCCGGGTAGTCGTAGACCCAGCCATCCTGGCAGGGACCGAGGGGGACGGTGCTCCGGTTGCCCACCAGGCTGCCGAGAGGGTTGGTGCAGCTGATGCCCGTGGTGTTCCAGTCCACCTGGTACCTCCTGCAGCGGCTGCTGAAACTGGTCCCATGGCCACCCCACTCAGGAACTGTGTGGTTCAGCTGCTCCTCCAGGCTCCAGCCACACCGCTGGCTCAGCTCAGCCACCCCGGGGCTGAGGCAGCGATGCTCGGGGGTGAACCCGAAGAAGACGACACCCACGTACACCGGGGTGAAGGCAGCAGAAAGCAAACACAGGACAAAGAAGGTTTGCTTCTGGAACCTGTCAAATTCTCCAACATTCTCCAAAATGTCATCTAGGGTTGGCATCTTGGCATCAAAACCACCCCAAAAACCTCATCTAGCTCTTCTCTGCAGCACTGATATATTTAGTTGGCAGCAAAGCTATTTAAGTAACGAAGACATTTGACCAAAAGTCAAGACTAACTCCATAAATTATTAAACTACATGTTGCAAGCTTTATTTTTTAGGTTTCATTTGAAACCAGACCTTAATTCACCCAAGGAGAACTTGCATTTAACCCCTAATCAGAGCACGCGTGTTCCTTTTCTCCAGAAAAGCGGCTAATAGCCACAGTAGCCAAACCAGCTCCTCAAAGAAGAGGCATTTTAAGGTGCAAGTGTAGATGGAAAATTCCACCAACATGCAAGCAAATTAAAGGTTTAGTGTAGCAGTTGCTGGGCACCACATGTGAACAAGGCTTATCAACCAGCTTCTATAAAGAACAGCGTGAAGAGGTAAGTACACTGTGAAATGTAGTTGTCTCTATGTGGAGCCACATAATGGTAAAGAAAGAGCTTTCCTGCAAACTCCAGTATCATGTATGTCTCATCCCTGCAACCACCCTCACTCTCCACACTCCTCCATTTCCAAGGAAAGCCTCTCCCACCCACATCAGGGAATTTGCAATTTTCACCTGACCATATTTTTGCAATGATACAAAAAGATAAGAGAGCACTCAGTAAGGAATTACACACTGGAAATAGCTTTTGGAAGCCAGTATATAAAATACTTAAGGCCGGAACAGCTATTTCTTACCGCAGAAGGCCTACAAGACTTTACGCAGAATTCATTGTTGGGCACCCTCAAAAATATCCAGTTATATCAGGCTCCAATGATACTTCATGCCATCTATGGACAGACACTTGCTACTGACACTTTTGCTGACAACAGCTGCTTCCATCAGAGAGAAAAGCATAAGCAAAGGTAACATCTTAAAGATGGAGAAAAGTGAAACATGGTCTGGAAAGCAACTTGCGTGGTTTAGGCAACCAGGAGAAAAAAAATATAAATAAAAATTAAAGACCTCCCTTCAATACATTCCAAAAAATAAACCAGCTTAAGTCATTTTGGCCTGGGAACAGAAACAGAACCAGTTCTCCCGGTCTCACCGCCCATCAGCCACCAGAACAACAGAGGTTTAACCAGCTCTGACAGCTGCTTTGTAGAGCATCACTCCGAGGTCATTCCCTGCATCACACGGACATGCCCCCTCCCATCTCCACCTCAGCTGGAGCAGCTGAAGCAAGGCAGCAAGAACTCTTCTGCAACCCCTTACAGCTGTTTCCCCAAGCCCAGCACAGCACCACCCCACACCAGACTTTTGCCCCTGTGGCTGCAGGGGCTCCACGTGGAGCTGGGGAGGTAGATGGGGACACACAAGATGCACAGCAGCCACCAGGCTCACGGCCTGTCCCCGCAGCCTCCCTCAGCAGGAGGCTGTGTGCAGCTGAGCCCAAGGAAACCCAAATCAGAGCCTGCCTGGGAAGCGGGTGAGGTTTTAAAAAATTGGCTGTATCTTAAAAACACACCTGAAAAACCTCACATTGCTTCGTTCCTAGCGACTTTGTTTAACCAGTTGGTAATGGTGTGCCTAAGTTCTACCTGATACAAAAAGGTTGTAGATCCAGACCGAGCCTTTCTTCCTGGTTTCCCACAGCCCTCTCCGCAGTCCAGGCAGGGGTTGGGTGGCACTGTCTCATGCAGGTGGGTGTCTCAGAGGCTCACCTCCCAGGGAGTCCTGATGTTGACTGGCAGAGTTTCTTCTTCCTGGCCCAGCCATTTGTACGTGCTCATCTGGTCGGTCTTGTCTCGTAAGTCACAGAAGATTGGACAAGGGGAAACGGCCTCAAGTTGTGCCAGGGGAGGTTTAGATTGGATATTAGGAAACATTTCTTCACCGAGAGGGTTATCGGGCATTGGAATGGGCTGCCCAGGGAAGTGGTTGAGGCACCATCCCTGGACGTGTTCAAAAGACAGGTTGATGTAGTCTTTATGAATATGGTTTAGTGATTTTTGTCAGGGTTAGGTTGATGGTTGGACTAGATGATCTTTAAGGTCCCTTCCAACCTAGACACTTCTAGGATTCTATCTGGTGCCCACTGTTCTCCCTCCCTATGGCTGAGCAGGGTATCCTCCTGGAAAAACAGTCAGGTGAAACAAGTCACACATGAGGCAAGTCACATATCCAGCTCTGAACAAGGTGAGGTTCAGTCAGCCTACCTACAAATGCCTGGCTAAAACGTGGGCAACAGTTCCAAGAGTAGGCACTGAAGTCACACACCGCTGTCAGCTGCATGTTAGAAATAAATCACTGATACTGCTCCAACACCCCCAGGCAGAGTAACTCTGTTCTACCTAAGCCTCGTCACACACAGTCACAACGAAGACACCATGTGGTGCTACACCTCAATACATGGGAAGTCATTTCATGCAGCAGTTTGTGGATCAAACAACTGCAAGATGCCAGCCTTGAAGACCTGGGGACGGGAAGCAGCGTTCTTCGATATCCAGAGAGAACTGTTGCAGTGGTAACTGTCAGTATTAAACATACACTGTCAAGCCTCTCATTCTCCCAAATTAATCCAATACTAAATAGGAAAAATGCTGCTTGTTTTAAATATGACAAGATACAGCTTTACCTGAACTAACTTACAACACAAGAGAAAGAAAACCCAAGTCTGATAAAAGAAAGAATACACCACTGGGGCTTACCTATATTTTCTGATCTTTCTCATCAAACATTGGTTCTCATTTTGAGTGATACAATCAAGATATTAGCTAGCACAGCAAAAAAGGGTATCACAGGCCTGATGAGCGGCATTGCAGACTAGTGTAAGAAAGATTCCAGACTTTGAGATGTGGGATTTGGAATATCCACTTCATATCTTTTATTGAAATTGCTGAATACTTTATATTACACTATTTTGATTCAAAATGGAGTTTTTATAAAAAAGAAACCATTGTTGAAACTGAGTAAGCCAGCCAAAAGGAACAATGAAAAGTTTCAAAAAATTCTGACCAATGCATGTACTTGTATGATGCTCTGAAACCCTATCATTGCCTGTAATTTAATTTAGGAAACACTTGGAAAAGAGCAAGACTGCTAGAGGAATATGACTTGCATTCATTGCCAGCAACATTTCAAATCAATGACCGTGGCCAGGACTGTAGCATAAGAGCTAGAACTCAAGCTATCAGAAAACATTGGCCCTATTATTATTATTTATTTATTATTATTATTTTCCAATTAATACCTGAGAGGTCCCTAGGGCTCCTCTAGTTGTTGGGCTTTTCTTGGTGGTGACAAACTGGGTGGCGCAGATTATATTATAGGAATTCTGCCTCTATGCCCTTGAAAACACCAGATCTCTGTGCAGTCAGCCCAGTCCAGCCATATTGTAGAAAAAAAAAATCTTTGGGTGCTCGTCAGCTGTTTAGGCAAATACTGATGAAGTCAGTCATATGACCAGTACCAAAAAAATATCATGCAAAGAACAGCAACCATTTCAGGCTAAAGCTATACAGTTGTACCTTTCAGTCAATACCTCTGAACCAATGATCTGTTTAAATTAGAATGGATATTCAAATTTACAGGATAAATTAGACCAGTTCCAAAATTTACATCAAATCATACCAACACACAAAAGTTATATTTTTTTTTCCTTGTCTTACGATGGGTGAACCCATAGAATAATACCCTGCCGGCAGGAAGAACATGTTGCTATTAAGCAAACCTGAGTAGTGAGGATCAATAAATACAAGGAGAGAAAATGTTAGTAGTCAGATAACTTGAGTCTCAGGAGCCAGGGGCTTCATTGAGCCTTAATCCTTTTCTTTCAAAGGTTTCTCTTTTTTAAGCAGGCATTTAACACCTATGCTGAGGCCTGAAAAAAAAAAAATTGTCCTGGCTAGAGAGAGTCAACATAACTCAGCCACTGGATGGCAGAAATCCAGACGTTACTGAACAGATCATTGTAAACAACCAAGAAATCATTCTCTTCTTCCCTTTTCAATGGTTTCTTGTTAAAGGCAAAATTCAGAAAAATCTTTCAGGCTGAAGTCCTCATATTTGGTTGGAAATGTTGTCCCGTTATATATAATCTCTCTATATATATTTGATTAGGCACAAGAGGGGTTATTAAACATTCAACAAGTCCTCATCACTATCATCATGAAACGATACTGTATTTGTAGAGTTCTGTGCCTGCTGCTGGCCTGGCTTGGCTTTTGCTTTCCTTTCCTTTCCCCCATTCAGCAAATAAGCTTTGTCATCACTTCTAGGACTGGGTGGCTTCTTTTGCGAGTGCTTGCTCTTGTCTAGTCCTCTTCCTGTCTGTATCTTTACATCTGGAATGGTTAACACTTCATCCTCGCTGTCCAGGTCATCCACGTGGAGAGAGGTAAAGGCTTCAGATGTAACAGACTTGGCAGTGACGTGACCATTCTCCTGCCCTCCTTTGCCTGTCCTTTGATTTGGTGCTGCAACTTCCTCCATGAGCCACTCTGTTTCATTCTCATTAGCTTCTTCTTCACTGTTTATCTGCAAGGAAACAAAAAAAATGCAAGAGGAGACTCCACATACCACTCTAGACTGCCACATGCTGATCTTCCCCAATAGTCAGACCCCAGATCACACATGGCTTTGGTTTAACTTAGTCATAAGACAGGAATACTGCAATAGCATGGTGTTACTATAGCTTTTCACCATGCCTGAGACAGACTTCTTTCTCTTCCTGTACATTTATCTGTTATTTAGCTATTTGTGGGCTGCTCTTCATTCTCATTTCACAATATAAATGTAGATATCAGCTACACGGCTTTCCTGAAGCCAACCAGTATGGTTTCCATGTACTAACAGAACCAGGAATTAAGAGTGTTTATTTATTAGTATAAGCTTGATATTAAGAAAATTGGACAAGAAACAAAACCTTTAGCACTGGATTACCTTTGTGTATTTGTAGGAAACACCAGATGTTCTTTTGCAGCAGTTCGTTATCTTGTTTATCACTATTTCCCTGAAGAAGAGGAAGAACATTGCATTGTGAAGACACTATACCCCTTAATTAGCCCTCAATTTTTCTTCACTGGATTTTTATCATCACCATAAAGCATTTCACCAAGCAAGCTGCAAGCTGTCGCATGGCAACAGTTGACCCTGAACCACTCTAACAAAATTCTGTCCATTATGATCATCCCCTTTTACAGCTTTGGGGTGACTGTTCTGAAACACCTCTGGCCTTTACGTCTAAGGGGAAAAAACACAACCTTGTCTGGAAAGCAGAGAATCAGCCGGATTTGCAGTTGTTCCCTGCTGCTTTTGTATGGTTCCAGCTTGACAGCATAAAAGGAGAGGGATTTGTCACATTGTTTTATCCTCCTTAATTAGCAGTTCTCCACAATAGAGACTAGCCCAATGCAATAGGGTACCCCAGCCCTCTTTATGTGGACCTTCAGACAGTAACAGGGAATTTGAAAAAACCCAGTGATCTGACAGTTGATGCTGCCAACTGAAAAACAGAACTTAAATCTCTGAAGCTCGCTTTCCTCAGTAAAAGGGAAGTAGTAAGTTCTACCAAAGAAAGTTCTAAAGCCTCCCAATCATTCCTTACCTCCTCTCTTTTTTGTAGAGCAGCAAGATGATTAGGCATGCAGTGAGAACAACCAGAAGGACGCTCAGCACAGCACCGACAGCCTGACTTCTCCTTGAAAGGCCTTTATGTACTTGGGCCTCCTGATCAGTCTGCTGCTCACTGCTTCCTGGATCATTCGTTGATCTAATAACAAATTGGGAAGAAAAGGATGAATAAGATCTATTGACCAGTTGTATCAAACTGGATTAGAAACACTAGATTCAAAGAAATTAACCACCATCCTGTCAGTTCTACCCAACAGCTATAAAGAACTGAATTCGTGGGATTTCGTTCTAAGTAAAAAAATCACTGAAAAAATAAAGATGTATGTGTTGTGCCTACATCCTGGTATGCTTTCCAAGAGTGCATAAAACTGATTACAGTCAAGACTAAGGTGCATGATAAAGCACTCCAGAGCTCACACAGCAGCAGCTATCCACATAAGGTTGCCATTTTATAACTAAACTTGCACCTGAGCAAGCTGCAGAAGCGATAGCAATTACTTACCCTCCAGCCGACTATAACACTACAGAGACCTCAATGGCTATTTGCTTGTTTAAACCAGAATAAGAATTTTCCCTGTGTTTTCAAACTAGCAACCAGAAAAGTGAACAGTCCTATAAGCAGTCACTCCGTTCTTCACAGTGAGGCTGCCTGCACATCAAGAATGCCAGTAAGCACCTTGACACAGTCACTGCTTTTAACAATGTCACCTCATTACTCCTCTTGGGATCTGTAGATAAGCTGACCATAATTAATTGCAGAAATAGCTCATTATCGCTTTAAGACCTGTAATGATTTTCACTCCAGCCTAAAGAAATAGGCAGACAGAGGGGAAGGTCAGTCTTTGCCATGGCTTAGAAGTTTTCCAGATGGTAAGACAAGGAGGATAAAAAAAACCCACAACAAATCCTTACTCAAATACTGGTTACTCCTCTCAGTAACATGAAACAGCATGTTCTGTTACTTACAGTAGGTTTTACTTGATGGAAACAAAATTAATTCCACCGTGACTCTCTATTTCCCAGGCAAAAAAGCAGTTTTAGGTCCAGATCAACTTGGCAAGTTTTAATTTAGTGATCATGTACCAAACATTACATACATGAACACCAATTCCATCTACCTATGAGTACACTGCTTTCTTAGCTTTTCATTTTTTCCACAATCACAGTGATGAACAAATACCAAAAAAGCCCTTAGCTAAGAAGTGCTGACAAAAGCTGCTTTCAGAAAATGGTTAACTACTCACATTAATGGACACACAGCATCTGTGTACCAAGAAAATAAATACTGGCAGTCTGCTGTCTCGTGAATGAATTCAGGGATGCCTTCCTTTGCTTGTCGATTGCAGTGGAAGGAAATGGTTGAAGATACAAACTTTGATTTATCTTTACCACATCTGGAGTCTGATGAAAATATCACATCCAAGTCATCATCTACAACAAGAAGAAAACCTTATAGTTTACTGCTTCCTTGAGAACACTCTAGTAACACTAGACCCTAAAAAGTTACGTATTTGTACTGCAGTAACAGCTTATACTTTGCAGTATCTGCAGGTGAATTTATACTTTCAGGCAGCAGATCCCATCTGCTGCTATGGAACTTTTGCTCCATACATTGCTTATGCAGCACGACCGCAGAGGAAAACAGGAGAGCAAGTCTTCTATCGTGCACTGGTTTCACCAAAGTCTTTCAACAAGTGTCAAGCCCAAACCCGGTTAAGGCCACACTTGCAACTGAACTTACACAATATGAAAAAAACAACTTTAATTCTGCTAGACAGACTCTGAATACCTTCACAGAAAGAGATTAGTACGGATGTTGTGAAACAAGATTAATTTTCTGATGAAGCAATTCACACAGAGCATGAAGCAATTTTGGCTAGTGAGCAAACACTTACCCTTAACATAATATTTAGCTTTTCTGGCAGAACCAACTCTCCGAAAGCGATGTTCATTAGTTTTAACCTGGCAGATGTTTGCTCCAGAGCATTCAGGGAAACTTGAGTTTCTTATACCAGAAAGTTGAATTTCATATACGTATCTATCGCCGTTTGTTCGTATGTCACCAGACGCTGTGTACAACCTGAGGAAACAGAATGCCGTTCCAATCTTAAATCAAAGCTCTCAGATTTAGGTTATTCCCAAGATGTAAGACTGACAACAGTGGCAGCTGCTACCCAGGTGCCCAGGACCATATCCAGGACCAGGCTTTTGAGTATCTCCAAGGATAAGAGACTCCACAACCTCTTTGAGAAACCTATACCAGTGCTCAGCCACCCTCACTGTAAAATAAATGTTTCTTGATGTTCAGATGGACAATTCACTTCGTACAGCTTTAATGACAACACTATTTATTTGCTTCAATGTTTTCTCATGACTTGAACACCACTTTTGACTAGCAGCATCTCCTGGTTTTGCTTTTGAAGATTCACTGGTGAAGATATTTCAAAATAAAGGCTTCACCACAATTTAAGAACCACTATAGCTAGCTTGCAAGATTTAATTACCTCCAGCTCTCTGTGGAAGCAAGTTCTCTTTTCTTGCAGTACAGTTTTACAGGACTACAGCAGTGTGGTTTGGAGGGGGTGTTTGGTTGTTGGTTTGTTTTTGTTTGTGCTTTGTTTTGTTGTTGATTTATTATTTATTTTTTTTTACTTACTTGTAATAAACATCCCCTAAAGAGAAGTTTTTCCCAGTTGCAGGATTAATAACTGTTCCGTTCACCACCTCCACCTCCTGCGGCTTCACAGCACAGGCTGCACGTGTGTCCCAAGTGATGTAGTAAGCACAATTTTCTTCATCAATCCTACCAAGTAACAGACACAACTCATGATTCCAGGAAAACAGCAACAAGCCCTTAGTATCTTGACAAAGAGAAGACGTACAGCTGCTAACCCACATGTGGGAATGTCCTGCCAAAGCATCATGCCAAGAGTAAGCCAAAACAGTCAAGAATCAAGGCGGGGGGGGGGGGGGGGGGGAAGGAAGAGGAGGGAGAAGCTACTTGAAGAGTTGGAGCTGCAGAAAAATACAATGCAAGACCTAAAAAGACCTATCTGCACTTGAACTTCCTACTTCAAAAGTTCCAGAAGTCACATACTGTATCAGAGAGTTTTATCACAATATTTTGGCTAACAAACATGTCAGGTGGCTCCTGGCAGATTTGATGTGCTGCACAACATTTAACTAGGACAAGGAGTGTAAGCTACTCAGATTTTGCTGCTTAGTTCTTTGACTCATACAGAGCATCTTGCTCAGTTTTCCAATTCTACAAATATACAACCAATCAAAACAAGACTGAGAAGACGGCCCTCAACCTCTATTAGTATTTGTGATCATGCAACTGTACCTCACTTTGGACAGCTTCTAGTTAAATAATCTGTATTGAGGCAACAATAAATCATGTTTTATTAGCTCAATCACTTATCTACAGTAAGAGGTCTCTACTAAATAACTTCTGAGCAAAAGAGTGGTTGTACTATAACTGACATTGAAAACCACAGCATCCCAAACATTGTCAGATCTCATTTGGAAGTAGAATGCTTTTTTCTTTTTGCCCAGAAATTTTAAGATAAATACAGAATACAACCGTTTGTGGAAGAGAACAGGTACAGAAACTGCAGAAGATGCACATCTTACAAGTACAGACCAAAGACTATTTCAGGGACTGTCCAACAGAAAGGACAGCCAGTCTGAGAGTTAAAGTTGTACAAAGAGGCACAAAGGAATAAACCATGAAGATCAGTGGTATGTTAATTTGTTACTCACCTCTGCAGCATGGGCCTGCCAACTGTTTTTGCACACTTCAGTTCTATAATTGTTGTTACTTTCTTGTTTTTCCTACATTCCTGCCCGCTGGAATAACTAATATACACTGTATCACCTAGAAGAGAAAAAAGGTGACACTCTGGGTTCTTGAAAGCAGCTGTGAGAAATCCCCTTTGCTCATTCTCCAGACTTCATTACTTTAGAGTAAATTCTAGGATTTTTTTTCCCCTGCACAGACTGTGTATCAATTACAGCACTTCATTAATTTGAGGCCTTCACACTGATGATTTAAAAATCACTCTTCAAACACCTTCGTGTTTACATGGGTACTGTGTATTCAGGTCACCAGTATGGTCACAAGTGTTTACATTTAAGGCATCATTTTTTAAACATAGGAGTAAATGAAGATACCCATTTATAAACAAACTCAGACAATAAACAGATACAATACAGCCCATTGGTTTTGTAGCGGGATGGAAAATTTCCCTCAATTTTGCAAACTCAGCAGCAACTTCAAAAATATTCTTTAAACTAAAAGCTTGAGCAAGGTAGAGATATTTTTATTATTCCTTTTCTTAAGCATGAAGCCAATTAGCCATCTTTCACATGCTGCTTTAATTGAAGAAGTTAATGAACACAGAACAAGTTTTCCAAAACAGGATGAATAACATAATTCTTCCTCCAACAATTACAGAATCACAGACTGACTGTCATCTGGTCCAAACCTTAAGCAGGGCCACCAGGAGCCAGGTGCCCAGAACCACATCCAGGACCAGGCTTTTGAGTATCTCCAAGGATAAGAGACTCCACAACCTCTTTGAGAAACCTATACCAGTGCTCAGCCACCCTCACTGTAAAATAAATGTTTCTTGATGTTCAGATGGACAATTCACTTCGTACAGCTTTAATGACAACACTATTTATTTGCTTCAATGTTTTCTCATGACTTGAACACCACTTTTGACTAGCAGCATCTCCTGGTTTTGCTTTTGAAGATTCACTGGTGAAGATATTTCAAAATAAAGGCTTCACCACAATTTAAGAACCACTATAGCTAGCTTGCAAGATTTAATTACCTCCAGCTCTCTATGGGAACAAAAGTAACTTTACCTGTCACATTAAGCTTCTGTGTATGAACAAGTCCAAGAACTTGAACGTCTCCATTGTTGTTTCTCCTGCAAATACTGGCTCTTTCAGGGCAGCCTGTGGGCCCCTCATGTACCCTCTGACAGAGATTCACATAGTACCTATAGAGAATGTGGTAGACAAAACTTATTTAAAATTAACGTAAGCTAAACTGAAAAAGTGAGATATAAACTTTAGAATCCTTCTAGGAACCTATCCACGTTGAAAGAAATTAGCTAACAGAACAGGGCAGGTACTAAGGTTTAGCAGATTACTCCTAACTATCATTTTCAAGTAAATGACTCTGTGCAAAAAAATTAATTCTTTACCAGATTAGTTCACTAGTTAATTTTGACCTAGGCCAAAACTAGAAATTGGAACCAAATCAAGAAATACCCCTAAGTTTTTTCAGCTGTAAAGGTTACAGTCTACAACAGTACTATCCTAAATTCAGCATCTCTTTGGAGCTGTATCAGTTAAGTTTTATTAGAACATATGAACTAGTAGCAAGGCAGTGAATGAAACGGTTGTTACTCCAGAGTTTATCAAAAGTTTAGAATTAGATGCTCTCATCCTTGCCAATTAATTTCTATTTGCTAACTGGATGGGGGAGGCTGGAGAGGTTTTTGACTTCCTGCCATTCATTGATACTTAGAGGAATTGGGGGGGGGGGGGAAAGACTTTAAACAAAAAGACTTTAAACAAAAAACTTAGACTTTAAACAAAAAGTTACACACTTGAGTCAAAAGATGGCAATTAAGTCAAGAAGATTTTTCTTCAATGTGTTTAAGAATCCAAAAAAATGCATTTAAATTACAAAATTACTTTATTATAACAGTTTAAATAGGAAGGCTTTAAAAAGCTTTTAGTTTAGACTTATCCTTTAAAAAGGGTTATCAATACATGGAAAGGGTAATGAAGACAATTATTCATCCTCTTCAGATAAAATGGGTTCTTTGTTTTTTGTCTATACGCAGTGTTAAGCATTGACAGTTTTAAGACACTGTCTGCAATTTAAACAGATTCTGAACAGGGACGAAGCAGAAGTACTATGCCCCATCACAACTTCAACTATCAATTAGCAAGCTGCTCCCCGGGAGTTGCTTATTACTCACGAGTTCCCATTGTGGAAGAACACCCATGATCCTGTCAGGGAAGAGAGTACTCTCAAGTCATACATCCTGTGTTTTTGGACAAACTTGCACTCCATCTTCTTTGGAGGACAAACAGCCTGAGTCTTCCATTCAAATGTCACAGCACAGCCAAGCGTCTCACTCAGAAGTTGTGGTGTCCCAACACCAGCATTTTCATCACATACGAAGATAATGGTAGATTCCCTTCTTGCAGTTGCTGTAAGGGGGAAGGGTCAGGGGAAAAAGCAGAAAAAGTACTTTGCAGAGGGTTTCAGGCATGTATGGATTTTGTTGAGACCACAAAATTGCTACACTAAAAATTTTTATCAGGTATTGTTTCAGACAGGTAAAGCATTTGTGCCTCTTTTCTAGCATTTTTGTTCCCTAGGTTAGGTTTCATGTTTAGAAAGTAATGTTCCTTCCAAAAAGACTGATCTCCAGAGCCATCACTTATGACTTGAATACTCATGATCTAAAGGCATGAGCTTTTTATTTCAAAAGTATTTTGCTAAATCACTTCAAAGTCAGGTTTGTCCCATAGATTCCTTGTCTTGCCCACTCCTATCCCTTTACTTCCATTGTATTGCACCAGAGGTCTTTTGCCCAGCCCAATAATGGCTAATTCACTGCGTTAGCCTCAGGTCCTTGCACGTGAATTATAGGAAGCTCTTACCATTACCACAAAATCCCCACTTTCCATCTCCCTGGTAGTTTTCAGTTGTAGCACACCACGGCCTGTTCTTTTCTTCTGTAATACATCCCTCATAGGTCTTCCCTTTGTACTTGAAGGGGAACACACAAAGCTCTCCCTTTTCAGTCACTGAGAAAGAAAGGTACATCCTCCTCTTAATAACATGCAGCAGAACAGCAGGCGTATCCATAGTCAGGACCATATCCAAAGCCTGTCCTTCAGTACTATAGAAAAGTCATAGGCAGAGGCAGGCAACAGAAATACTGGAACATTGAGTCTATATCCAATCAGAAAACCAGGATTTAGTGTACAATTAGTTATGATCAACCCTACAGAAAAGTTGCACCTTCCCTTCGAAGAGATACATGCTGATATTGCGGACCGGTACATGTGATCTAAGGAAACTAGAGATTTCTATTAGTGCATGCAAAATCCATGTTGCTTCCCCCCTGTCGCAACAAAACCTCATATTTTAGGGGAAAAAAAAAAAAAATAAAAGCTGTCAACTTTTTAGATATAGAAGGGGTCTGCTTCAGTCTTACCTGGAGGGCACCGATCACCTCCTGTATACTGCAAGATCACCGTTTCATCCTGGTGTCTATAGTCCATCTTCATTTCCTTTATGTTTCCAAAAGATGATGCTCCACTTTCAGATGTCAGACACACTGCCCCATCTTTGCATTTCCCCTGGGGCAAATCCACTGCCTTACTGCATACACCAACGTGGTAACTGTTGGATCCAGAAAATACCTGTGCGGACACAGAGAAGCATCACAAACAAGGCTGCCTCAAGGCCTCCAGTCAATACTTACAGAGAACCAGCCAATTGCTTTACAAACTCAGTCTCACGCAGTACTTGCATAATGCAGGAGAAAAAATATAACTAATTTTGCAAGTCTGACCTTCCTTTATATGACAGAACTACAGATAAAGTATACCCACAGGACCAAGGATAAAGTCTGTTCAGCAGACTTGTCTTCATGTTCGGGATTCCGCCACAGGTGAAGTTTTCTCCTTTCTTTCTCCATCAGTATATCCACTAATTTCCCTCTCCAAAACATTTAAAACGATGTTGTTCCCCTCTAATGTTATTTCCTCTATCAGAGGCCAAACAAATATCAACGCCGACCACAGCTGCAGCACACGCTTCTACCTCCTCTCATACCCCAGAATGCTTAAAAGAAAGCCCTGCTTCAGTCTTAAAATATTCATAGCAATGGGCAATTAAAAAATAAAAAAATAAATAAATCACACCACCAGAAGGCATTACCTCAAATGATCTTCCAGAGAGACCGGTCAGGTTAAAAGTATAGTGTAGCTGTTCATCAGTCACAGAACAGCCTAAAGTTTTCACCTTATCAGGACACACAACTGGAGTTTCCCACTCAAACACGTAACTGCAGTCAAGTTTCCTTATCATCTTCGGTTTGCCCTGTTGCCAAAGAACACAGCAAGATACATTAGGTTCAATCATTGGGGAGTTTGGTGTTTTCATTCTGCATTCTTGCCCGCTCCAACAGTTACCTTCAGTTATTACTGCGGCTAGATTTTACCGACTGTAAGACAAACACTATGCCATCCTATTACAACCAGTAACAAAAAAAAAACCTACGAGTGAAGTACATTCTACCTAGCTCCAGAAAAAGAATCAAAGCAGTAACTGAAGGACACAAGCTTTCTTATTAATTAGGATCAAGATTTTGATGTTCAACTTAGTTGCAAGCAGCAACAAAAGTGCTGGGAGCACTGTGTTTCTCCAGGGTAGAGAACATTAAGAAAGTTCACAGAGTTAAGGTTTAGAAAGAATGCCATTTCCTTTGTCATAATTTAAATAAAAATATGAGTATGGCCTGTGCAATATTCAGAGCTGCCTCGAGTTTCAGCTCATGCCCCACATAGATGGAAAATGGTTCCACTGAGTATCTTCAACAAGCTCTGGTTTGTCAAACATCATACCTAAGTGCATCTCTACAGTTTGTTGCAGCATTTGAAAAAGGCAAGTCTTCATTCACACCAGCATTCAACCTCAATTTAGTGTGCAGGTGTCAACACAAAACGTTAAGTATCTAAACACAAATTTTTAGAGCTATGTACAGATATTGAAAGGGTTACAACAAAGGGGAAACGTTTCACAGTAATGGCTTCACAAACAGTTATACCAGTTATTATGTTAGCTTGTGGTACAAGTACAAGCTCTTGGACCTAGACAAGGTGCAATACAGCATGAAGTTTAATGCCAGCAATAAGTTATCGCTACGTTACTTTGGTGGAATCTGATCCTTGAAATCATCAGAACCTGCTAATCTCAAGTCTAAAGTTCATGCACTCTATGAAGTTCTGCCTTTACTTAAATAGTTAGTATATTCCCTGTTGAAACACGTCCATCCTTACATGCTCAAAAAAAAATAAAATCCTTAATTTTAAACAAAGCAAACACTGAGTACTATCTACTTTCCATTGCACCCCAATATCAACGTAATTTTAATAGATGTCTTACCAGACTAGTTCCTTGGCTGCAGTGAAATACAATAAGAGAAGTATAGTTCAATTTGTTGTTTATCTGACAAGGAGTAGTGCTGTTGTAAGTGATGTAAACTTCATTTACTGCCTCATTTATCTTGGGAGGTTCAGTAACACGACCAATATCCTACACAAGCAAAAATAGTATTAAGAGACATACGGGACACATCTAGATTTCAGATCAGCCCAGAGATTTGAATCAATTCAGATTCATCTGCTTGGTTTATATGGAAGCACAACTATAGCACTTTTGATAACTGCATTCTATACTCAAAAGAACAGT
Organism: Gallinago undulata; assembly: GCA_026546715.1. NCBI lineage: Eukaryota > Metazoa > Chordata > Aves > Charadriiformes > Scolopacidae > Gallinago > Gallinago undulata. The sequence goes on from JAOTQQ010000023.1 coordinate 49,419,313, forward strand.
TGTTTTATTTCAGTCCTAACACAGTACAAGTTGAGCAGCTCAAAACACTCTTTGATTATGCTTGACAAAAACCAGGGCGGTTCTGCATCTTATAGGTAGATTCTTCTTTAAATCATTGTGCCAAAATACCAACGTATCACTTGAAAATAGTGTAGTATTAACAAATGGAGTAAGGTCCCTAGATAAATGTGGAAGTTGAAATTGTTTCAACTTGTTTTGAAATTGTTTCATGGAAAACAAACTCAGCTTCTTACGTGCATCTTCTACAGCTCACAAAAAAGACCTCAGAAGGTAAGAGCCTCCATCTCTCGAGGTAACAGCAAAGAAGTTAACCAATATTATGTCACAGGCTTGCTATTCATGCAGCTGTCTTGTTCTTACATGAAAGTACTACATGCACTTTGGAGAATGCTAGGACATATCCTGCTTCATATTGCAACAGGCTATCAAGGGATCAAGCATGCCATTTATGTGCCACAGAATGGCAGACTAAGAGGCATTCTGCTTCCCAGTCTCTGTTTTTGTCACAGTATGGAATCTTCTGAAATTCAAAGCAGTCACTGGGGTTCAGGATAGCAAAACACTTCTTTGTAGGAAAAAGCAATGAAAGAGAATTTTGCAGGGTAAGTTTTTACTTTGTATCACATTTCTTTAACCCATCGTTCAAATCAGGTCTCTAGGCAGCAATAACCTTTTAAACTAGGCAGGGAAATGCACGTTTCAGTGATTCCAGGCATAGTACTTACTATTGGTGATTCATTAACAGGCACCATGCAAACAGCTGCTCCAGGTGGGCAATTGACATCTTTGATAGGATTGAGGGGCTCACAAATGTTGATATAGAAGTCTGGAGAAACCTCCGTTATATCTTCATCCACAAATGCCTCATAATACCCAGTGCGATGGATCAGAGGAGACAGGTCAATAATGGAACTGCCATTCAATACTGAGCACTTCACCTACAAGAAAGTGCATTTTATTGCTCTTATTCTTTTATTACTTGCTTTGATTTATTGACAAACATCCTGTCCTTCATAGAGTCAGAAGCATGACTCCATTTAAAAATATCAAATTTGATTTACGTAAAGGAGCATTTGCTGCAAATTTATTTTTTTCCTCTATAGATACTAATCACCTAAAAGCTGCATATGAAAACCCTCACTTAAACATTCTTATAGAATGGAGTCCATATCAGAACACCACCAAGACACAAAGCTCTGGCATGGATACTCCAGCATACAAAGTCACTATGTCTTCATAAGATCAGTAGATACTACAGTTCCTTCCTCTTCCCATCTCTTATGATGCCAATAACATCATTGGGACATCTCCAATAAACGAGCTTGGTTATAGCACTATAAAGTTATTGTATATTTTAAGCAGATGGCTTAAGCACTGTGTTTCCTCAGAACCTATTTCGTGCATTCTTAAAGCACATAAACTTACTGACAGCCTACCTGGAATTTGGGAAGTCTATTCTTGTCCAGGTATTTAATAAGAAGCAATAAAAGTACCGTTTAATTTCAGGACAAATAATCATTACTACCTAGCTATCACCACACTGGAATAGTGAGGGTCACTGTGGATACAGTGTAAAAAGTGATGAGAAATGCACAAGTGATCACTGAACAGAGTTAATAGGCAAGAAAATGCAATCTTTTTAGGCACTGTTAATCTGTATTGCAGCATGTACATGCTACTGAAGAGGAAAGCAGAGCTATGCGTAGCAGAACTCTTACAAAAGAAGGAGGGGACACATGACAGTTACTGTTGGAGAAAGGAAAACTGGAAAACATTTTTCCTAAATGGAAGCAACAGCTACATTAGTATTGACAGCGACAAGGAGGAAAACCAACTTGTCACCAAGAATGATGGTCATACTATGAGTAATCAAGGCAGCAAAAAGAATGATTAGACAGATTCAAAAAATTAATATTCAGGTGTTAATAAAAGATCTGAATTCACCCTATAGCTCATTTAGCTTTCTGTTCTTATTGCTGGGTTTTACTCTGTGCATCCACTACTCTTAACAATTTAACTGGCTAAAATTAACTAAAGTAAGACTACTTCAAAGTATTGTTAGGAATACCAGTTCACCTACAGTTGACCAAATCATGTTATTACAGCATGTGTTATACAGCCAAAGCAGATCCTAAATTCACGCTATCAAAGTTCAACAGTTTTTCCACTGAGAAAACTGATTATACATTTGCCTGGCCTCTAGTCACTTGCTTGGAAACAAAGACTATCCCCACGTACAGAGATGCTGTCCAGCCTTAACTCAACCTAAACTTTCTTGGCCTGTTGCATTGGAGGTTCTTAATCATCAATTTCCAAGAATCACAGAATAGTTTGGGTTGGAAGGGAGATGTCCTAAGGCTTCCATCTGAGCTATACAGAAAATTAGCTAAGTAGGTTCTTAGGTTATTCTTAAGTCTTAAAGTTTTAACTTGGCTCACCACGTGAACCAGAAGTTCACTAAGTATTGTTCATCCCTGCTGAAAAAGTAAGAAAAGTATTTGAAAAATTCTACATGAACTTGGGTTCTGTACTACAGGAAGAGAGCTTTCCCTCAAGGAAAACATACATTGCTATTATGCCAACCCTCCTCAGCCCCCACCCCACCCCTGACATTTAGTTCCATGTTGTTTTGTTGGTTTTTTTTTTTCCCAAAGGAGTAATTCTTACCTCTTCCTCACAAGCCAAGGAAGTATGCCAAGAGAAGTAACTAGTGCATGTCTGCTCATCAAAAGAGAGAAAAACAGGCCGGCTGTCATCTCCAACATCAGACTTGCACACAAAGCTAAAATAGCTTTTATGCTTTAGTTCAGGGTCTGCAGGGCAAGGGTCTCCATCTTCATAGACAAGCTTTAACACTTGATCTTCATAAGTTAAAGTTTTATTCAGTTTTCCAGCATTAATTGGTTTTGGACCACCAGTGATGCAGACAGCTAAAGTAAAAAAGAAAAATGAATAAACCAGAACAAGTCTGATGTCCCTGCTCTTCAAAATTGCACCTTACAACATGAACAGCACACAACGCCAGTACAGAAAGCTAGAAAGAGGGTTGGCAAAGGTTTGAAGTCCAGACACAAAGCCCAGTGCAGACACATAACAGCCATATATCATTATAGAGCAATTTTTGTGCTCAACCACTCTAGCTGGAACCTTGTGATTTCTTCCTTTTGACAAGAGCCAAGGGGTGCAGTACAAACACCTACACTCCTTCCCTCATGTCCAAAAGAATACCCTTCCTTTCAGAGCTGAAGGGCTTAGACTGGAAGTGAGCCCGTGTAAGTTTAGGAATGAAGTTTCGTAAGAATACATTGCCTCATTTCCTAAACCGTTTTTAGGATCTTTTCCTAGCCAACTCAGGTACACAGCTGTTCTGTTCACTTCTTCCACATTTTCAGTAAAACCTGCCCCTCACACTTTACTGTGAACATGAGCATTAGAGAACCCAAAGGATATACTTTAGTCACTGATTACAGTATGAGAGAACACAAGATGCTTACCAGCTCCATTAGCACATGAACTTTTAGCTTCAGCACAAACATTCAACTCAAATTTTCTGTTGTGTGAATCGCTGATGGTATAGCCAGACTCCCGCTTTAGCAATGTCAAATCAAAGAGGTGACCTGTAGGCAGATCAGGGAATAATTTAATCTTCAGATTCAAAAAATCAAGATTTCTCTTTGTATTAAAAGCTTTCAGTAATTTAACTTAGTAGGAACTTAACATAGAGAGGCAAAGTTATTAATTTTATATTAATAGAGGTAAAACTAGTTTCGAGACTATTTATGTTCCAAGGGGCACTGCAGTACCTTACAAGATATTTCTACCCACTGACAACCTTGTTAGTCACTATCCAGAGGATGCATCACCCTGCCCTTTTCTAATGAAGCCCCTCAAGATCACACACACAGTGGTGCTGCTTCCAGCAGCCTCTTCCACAAACAAAATCCTGAGGCCTCCTCCTTACCTGTTGCAGGATTGGTCACCCGGCAGTCATTCTGCACATTGCTTTTGAGGGGACATGCAGCAGCAGTGAACCATAAGAAAGTATATTCACAATCTTCAATGGCCGTTATAAGTTCTGGCTTCGATTCCTAAACATGAGACAGTGGAGAATGACATCTCTACAGAGTGACACTGTAAGATTTTATGCCACAGGATTATCCCCAAAGCCTTTAGCTGAGCTCAATTCAAATGCCAGTCCTAGAACTTAACAGACCATCACAGTCCGACTAATTAACCCAAGGAGAGAATATTTAACTGTGACTATTTCAAATACACAACAGTACAGAATAATTATCAAGAGCAATAAATTTGATGAGAGGAGAACTAAAGGCTGCGCAACAGAAAATCCAGAAGGTGAGGGTAACGCATCTCACCAAATAGAAGAGTACTTAATGGCAAGGCATACAGATGTGCAAGAGTTAAGAACTACACAGCCAGTAGCATTATTTACTACTTGAAACGCTCCCCAACCTGCAATACATTCATCTTCAAGACACAAACAGACAATCTGAAGCTATTACAGATGACAAAAACCTGTGCTAGCAGATTGTACAAAAAGGTATGTTGAAAACTGCTCTGCATCTAAAGTTCAAGTACTTACAAACAGACCGGCCTCTAAGACTGGCTGCCTTCCAACTACAGATGCTTAGGGAACTGCCCACTACTCTCTATACATATACAGTGGTATGAACAACTCAAAAAAATAAAACCCCATCAGAAGGGGTCCACTTACAATTCTGCTTTCATCACACTTGAGGCGCAGTATTGTTGTTTTCTTGCGAATTTTATCTGGACACTGCTCCCCATTAACATATTTCAGAATAGAAATACCATTTTCCCACCGGGGACCATCTGCCACTTCCCCGAGACTTGTACATTTTGTACCCTCCATGAGGGAGGCAGCAGCATCAGAAGGACAGGAACCTATACAGATGAATAAAAACCCATGTTATTACTCCAAATGTTATCAAGGCTTACTTGCCTGGAATAAAACTTCACTACTCTACTTTCAGGTGTCACGGCTGATTTATCTCCAAGCCACTGTCCAAACTATACACAGTGGGGTGGTTTCCCCCCCCCCCAAAAAAAATTACAAGCAGCAACTGCCTCACTTCACTCAAGGTCATGCAGAAAGTAGTGGCAGCCACTGCCGGGGAGACTGACTAGTAGACACAGTGAAAAGCTAGACTCTGTTACCTGGTCTTCCACTACACAAAAAGGGGAGTCAGTCAGAACATGCCATAGAGAAAATCCTGAAGTTAACATCTTGAGCCAAAAGATTTTTTTAACCTTTAAGTGCTATAGTAGACTTTGGATGAGGATGGAAAAGCTAGTGTGATCAAGTTACAAAGAAAAGATAAGAGCTGCTAGTGAATCTCATCTGCCAAGCAGATGGAAATCAGGCCCATGATCTACCTTTCCCTCCAGTGCTAAAATTACACCCACTGTATTCACATACGTTGGTTTCAGTATTTTTTCACTCTGAAAAGTCAGCAGTACTATCCTACCACTTGCCTCCCCTAGGTACAGCAAGAATCTATTCTTATTTTGCTCTTACGTGCAGCACCATATGGCACTAAGGGCTTGCAGACGTTAATATAGTATTTCTGTGAAGAAGCAGATAGAGCGATTGCCTCCCAATTCTCTCTATGCCGTGTCAGAGATGAAAAGTCATAGAAGTTTCCTTCATCATCCCTGTAAGACAGACGAAGGATTCAAATTAAGCATTTAAAAAAAAATCAAGTAATTTGAAGGTACTATTCTTAAGTTACTACAATAACCTTGAACCTAGTAACTGTATAATCAGAGCATCATACTGGAAAAGAACTCTGCATGAGCCAACCTGCTCCCTACAAACCTCAAATTGAGTACAGCGATGTGTCACTGCACCAGCCATCCTCACAGGAACTGTCTATGTGCACACAGCCCTCAGCCAATGCAAGAATAATTCTGACTTTTCATTCAAGCACGTAGGCTTTCAGTGCATGGCAAGCACAGACACACAGTTACTTACAGTGAGTTGTTTTGCCTTAGGGTAGAGGTCTATCATGATGTCGGTTGTTAAAACTCTGGGCCAATTATTAGCTACATTTGACCTCACCTATCAAGTCTTAATGAGCTAATACTTGGTTGTTCCAGACAGCAGTTGTATCCTTGTTAAAATTAGCCATAGTTAAATAATAACGAGACACTTATAACAACCTAACATACTAAGAGTTCAATCATCAATAACTGCATACCCAACAGTATACTTTGATGCTAAGGTTATTCTCCAGAAGAAGTTCAAAGAAAGTACTTTTCTTCAGTGAAATTAGTTTTAGGAAGTTTAATTTGCAAAAGTCTCTTAAAATACGTAGCACTGGCACAGAACAGCACATTAGCTGGTTACCGAGTCAAAACACAACAGCTGAAGTGGCAGCACTGCAGTGAGTTGCAATAAGGCTGTACTTTTTTCTGTCACCATATAGCTCGACTTCAAGTCTGTGGAAACAACTTACTTGTAGGAGCACTCGGTGGATTTAACAGGTGGGCAAGCATACTGAGTGTGCCATTCAAACATGTAGGTGCAATCTGGAGTTTCCTTCAAAAATACAGGCTGAAAGAACAAAATACAAAAGGCAATTACTTTCTCATTTAGACACATTGAAGCTAACAAAGTGTTTCAGTCTTGCTTCAAGATCCAGAAAGTTGTAGTTACTTATTATCTTAGAGCCACACTATGTCTCTGACCAGCAGAAAGCATGGCTTCTCCCAAACCCGAGTTTATCCATATGATAAAAGGGCAGCAGCCACTAGGAGCTTCCATCTCTTCCATCAAACAAAGGGAAGAGCAAAACTAACCTCTAGGCACCATGGTTTAAGAACAGGAAGAAAAACACAAGTACACAGACAGATACTAAAAGCAAGTAACCAGCTTATTTTTGTCTGGTCAGGTAATACCTGCTTTCCTGCATTCATCCTCCTACCTTTTATTTCTTACAAAGAAATGGATGTTATTTCTGAAAGAACATCTCCAAGAGCTTTTCTAGGGGCAGGCCTGCCTTTCCTGGGGCATGACAAAGGTACCTTCAATAAATAACAAATTCAAAATATTCCTCATTTTTTATCACCTCACAGGACCTTTCAATCTCCTGCCTAACCTATAAGTGATTAGGCAGTCCTTGAGGGAAGTTAGTTCATGTTCTTCACCTTACCCTACCTCACGTTAAGAAGAAGGCAACTCTGGAAGACAGTACACACAGAAAGCACATTTTGAAACTAACCTCAGATGTAGTCTTGTCACAATAGAATAATATGGCAGTCGATCGTTCATATATTTTATGACATTTTTCTCCACTGGTGTAATTAATCATTATTAAACCATTTTTGAAAGTCAGTTTTTCCGTAAGCAAGCCTAGAAGCAAAGAGTTGAGAAAAATAAACAGCTAATCCAGTAAATACATGACTGGAGTAACACCTCTGGCTACAGGGTTGTACAGACAGCAATAACATGCACAATAAAGTACTGACAGAAAGACCTCCATCTTCCTCTATAACTTGTCATCTAGTTATTGAGCGAGCGCTACTCCAGTACAGTAGGGTTCAGCTCATTCCTAATTTCACTTCAAGATAACTATATACATGATATTTTATTTGCACATGAAGCAGGAGTGGTAGGTCGCTTTATCTCATAAGATGTACAAGGTCAACAAGAACCCCTCTTGTATCACATCACAACTTCAATTACACCCTGGTTAACCTTCCCATTCTTTAAGTTTCTTCCAATCAAGCTCTATACCTGCTACTTTTTTGAAAGTACTATCCACCTTCTTTACTTGACACGATGACACAGTGTGAGCCTCCGGTTTGCAAGGTTCTGTTATTTCTCCACAGACTCTGAAGTAGTAGTCATACTCATCTGTACTCACTTTTATGTCTTTATTGGAAAGTGGCTTCAGGTTATAAACATGACCGTACCTTGGATCTTTCACCTGGCAATTGTCTCCTTTAAAGAAAAGTTAAGAATTTAAAATACAATTCAGTATCCATGAGCCACACCAAATATAGTTAGGACAAGTGAGGCTTACAGGCACAAATACGGCAACATAAATGAGTTTTCCTTCAGCCATGCTGAAGGTTAAGTACAGAATCAGAGACACTAAGTCCACCACTTCCTTAATGATCTGGAAAGAACAGCAAGGTCACAAGGCCGAAGCAAAAGTTATCCCAGATGTCAGGCTTGCATCTTCTTTTAACAGCTATGGAGTTTGCCGAGTTAAAAAGTAATTGATCATAGGAAGCATTACCTACAGCTTACAAGTCTACCAAGATGTGTACAGAAATGGTTTGGGAAAATTCTAGTTTCGTGAGTCTAATCAGCCAATACACATCAGTAGCTTTGCTGCTGGATCGAGTCCTCAGTTTTGAAGTGATCCTTTACCCAATAGTCTGAAGCTTTTAAGAAAACATCAGATTGTATCACATGACTATTATACTCCCTTCAATCATCCAACAAGTTAGCCCCAAGCTAAAGACATCAGTTTCCCTCCCTTCAAAACTGCAACTCTTGACACCAGTGTCCTGCACAGTAATTATGTGCTACAGAACAGGAGCTCGTAAATGTTCCTCCTGTGCCATATGAGTTCACTGGCAGTTTCAACACCGTCCAGGACTGTTGCAACAGAATCTTTACAGGAAGTCGGGATGTTTTATAAGGCATTGTCTATAAGTTACAAAACAAAGCCTGCAAAGGCAGAGAAGATACCTCATATTCAACTTCCCATCTAAGAGGCAACCACATACCAGACCTAGAACCTGTGATTCCTTCCTTCACGTCCCAGAGTCAACTGTAAACTCTGATACCTCCCCACTGGTCTCTCCCCCATTGTCTAACAAGGACAAGCTTACAGGACAGCTTCCAGCCTTCAGTGCAGGGACAGAGAATGACTTGCCAAGCATAGGATCAACGCACGCTCATGAAACCTGATGCTTTAAGATGCCTGTGATTTAACAATGTAGCCCTGCAATTTGTCAGAGCCAGCATTATTACCTTCTTTCCCTAGACAGGAAAGTACATGTGCCTGTCATTCTAAATTGCACTTTTAATCTTATACATGATTACTAGTTGGCTTAAAGCTCAAAAGAGACGCCCCTCCACAAGCCAGCACCTTTTACAGAAAGATTCACAGGACAAGAACCAAACATAGCTTCATAAAGTATTTACTTCTTGTAAAGGTTGGTTTGATATTTTAAAGCTCAAATAACTACACTTACCTTCTGCTCTGTGAACAGGACATGCTGCCAATGTTTTCCAAACAAATACAAACTCACAGTTGTTCTCTTGCTCAAGCACCGGTGATCCCTACAGAAAAGAGCCATATGAAGGAGGCTTACTAAGAATCACATTGCAAGTCTCAAAACATATGCACAGAATCCTTTTTTAATTGCAGTTGCACAGTATAAGACATTCGTCATCAAATTTCAGTACCCATTTTCAGCAAAGAGCTGGTTTTGGTGGCTCTAGAGCTCGCTGTTGTGTTCTACAGGCTCAGGAAAGCAGTTTTAAGGACAGACAAGGGAAAAGGCTGTATATAAGATACTACTTTTACGAGCCAGCCTCCCTACTCCAAGAGGAATAAACACTGTCTGTTTTGTTATAGCAAGTCCAAGCTCTAAAGTCTCATTAATAGGAATTGGCACAGAAAATTACCATTGTTTGATCACATTGGAAGATTATACGTGTAGAATAACGTTGCTTATCTTTGCATGTGTCACCATTCAAGTAAATAATGCTTAATGACCCATCAGTAGCAGCCTGTGGATTCATCTGAATGACTCCGAGGTTCTTGCTGCTGTCAGTGTATTTCACACAAGATCCTATAGCACCACCTGCAGGAAAAGAAGCAGCCTGTATTTTAGTTCAAAGCTTTGACAACTAGAGCTAACTTTACTGTAAAATAATGTAACAGATAGCTTTAAAAGAGCCTCAAGCATTAAATCAGACTGTCTCAAACTCCTGAAGCAGAAAACAACAGAAGTGTTTTCTAAAAGAGATATTGTGTGCCTAAAATAGAACAAGTTACTGTCCTGCATTCACTGAAACCCTTAAAACTTCACTAACTTACCTGCTTCCACAGACTAATAGAAGACTAGAGCAACAGGTTAAATAAATCAAACTGGCTAGAAGTGTAATAAGAGACGGTATAAGCTTCTCATTCTACCCTCATTCAGTTTGGAGGCTTCAATAACATTCAACTTTCCTTTCTTCTTTAAAAATAAAATAAAACCAAGGATAGTGACAAATACTACTCTTGATGCATTTTTCCTAAATGCATTCCTCCACATCTTAATGCGCGAGGTCTTGTGAGCATTAAGACTGCTCTCCGTTTGAGAAAGTCTGTTTGGCATACCTCACCCAGCTCAATGCAAGTTCAGCAACTGAGTGGGCAGAATTCAAGAATTCATAGAATGGTTTGGGTTGGAAGGGACTTTAAAGGTCATCTATTTCCACATCCCCTGATATGATCGGGAGGACACCTCTCACTAGACCAGGTCGCTGGAAGCCCCATCCAGCCTGGTCTTGAACACTTCCAGGGATGGGGAATCCACAACTTCCCTGGGCACTCCTACTAAAATAACTAGGGATGTCATTCTGCATATAAGGTCTTGCATGATAAATCCCAAATTAAGAAATGCTTCCAACATGGCTTACCAGGGCATCCAGGCACATAGGGCAAAGGCTTGCAGACATTCAAGAAAAACGTTCGCTTCTTTGCTTCCTTTGAAGTATCTATAGCAATCCATGGTTCACCCTCTTTGCTCAAGTCACTTAAGTCATACTCATTGCCAGCAGCATCTGAAAGAGATGCGATACATACGGTAAGCTGAAAGAGTACTTATTAGATACTTGCAGCAGCACTGGGTTTGAAATGATAAATGTTTCACTGATGAATACACATAATAAAGTAATTTTCAGAATCATATTAGATATCTATTGAGAGAAGGTACTCTTTCCATGAAAAACATCACTACAAGCATGGAACAGAGTTCTTGTCCTAGTTTCAGCTGGGAAAGAGTTAATTTTCTTTCTAGTGATTATTGTGAAAGGCATGTCAATAATGCATATTGTTTTAACCATTGCAATGTTTATACTCTTCAAGGACTCTCTTCAGCTTCCCACAGAAGCTGAGAAGGAGTATAGCAGGAACAATGGAATATCCTGTACCATAGATGGCATGCTCAATGTATAAACGGGGATTGGGGGGGTCAGAATCCACAATCACTGCTCAGTAAGTTCACTGGGTGGTTAGAGTGACTTGTGTCATTATGATTGTTATTTTCCTCTTCTATTGTTCTATTAAACTGTCTTTATCTCAACCCACAAGATTTATTTTTTTTTTTTCTTTCCCTTTCCCCTCCTCCTCTCCCTCTTCTCCCTGCCCTTCTCCGGGGAAGAGGGAGAACTGCACAAGTGGCTGTGAGGTCCCAGCTGCTGGCTGGGGTTAAACCACAACAGTTCCCTCAGCAGTTACTTCCCACAAGTAACTGCTCCACTATTCACAGGTGCTTTTTTCCATAGGTCAATACCAAATTAACCCATTTTCTTCAAAGTTTGGCTGAAGTAGCACCCAACCATGATAAGGATTAATCCTTATTATAAGGTTTCAACAAAAAAAGGTTTTCAAAGTAGTTATCAGCTCTCTTGTGTATGCTCTCTATGTTCCACGTTCACTTACCTGTCTTTATAAGTTAAGGCTGTTTCAAAACAACCTACCTCCTCTTCCTCTCTACAACTTCTACAAAGACTTCAATTCTTACAAATGCCTTCACAACCGGTATTCTTAAAGCGCTCCTCTGCAGAAGTTTGTTGTTCAGTTAATCCTGCCAAGATTTGTCAGGCAGAGCCCACCCAAATTCCAGGTACTTACCTGTAACCTGGCAGTCTACAGGAGCAGGAGCACAGGCCAGAGCCGTGTGAAACTCAAAAAAAGTATCATGGACGTTCAGCACACTGTTTATCTCTTCACGCACAAATTTAAGCTCTCCAGGATATGAATCATTACAAATGAAAGTCACCGTGAATTTGTCTGATGTTCCTGTAAAACAAACACTTATCTGCTATTGGTTCACTTGGGAATATTTGAATTTAAGTTCAAGGTAACACTCGACGTTAAAATTTTCTAATGGTTTCTTATGGCTAACTGCTTCAAGGAACACACTACCTTATTGTTTATGGGGTTTTTAACTGTAAATATACAATCCTTCCTTAGGGATCTGTGCTAAATTGCCTTGCAGCCACAACTGTGTCTCCACATGGGAGACCAGAATGCCTTGACACATTTCAAGAACTTAATTACACCTTCACTGAACTGTGCTTCCTAGGTCTTTGACATGATATATTTGAAGAAACAGAAAAGCTATAAAACATCAAATGAACTGTACCAGTAACCTCTAAATCAGATCACACACCAAAATTTTGGTTTCAGGGGTTTTGTTTGTTTGTAAAAAGTTTGGCATAATGACTGCAGAACAAGTAATACCAATACTATTTAAGCAGCATATGTTAAGATCTGTTTGTCCTCCCTTCCACAGCCTACAAGAAGTGGCAGAACTATGTGGGGGAGTAGCATTTGTCATCAATGTATCCTAGTACTATCCTACCTCTCAAAGCAAAACACGAGAGCTCAATCACTTGTTACCTGGTGCATATTAGGTATTAAAAAGATCACAACTGGGAAAATGAGAGATATCAACATAGCAATTTGTACAGAGGACAAACATTCAGGACGCTCCTGAATCCAAAATCCTGTTTTCCTACAAACCTTTTGTTATTAAGGTTTCATATGCCTTTCTATGAAAGCTCAGTTTCAGTACTGTTGGAGGGCATGTAAAATCCAAAGACTAGATATACGTTTCTCATTAGTCTCATCTGAAAAACAGACTTAAATTAATGTAGTAAGTGTACATGAGGTACTAGAACACTTAATTCAAGAAATTCCATTTAAGAGAGTATAAGCTTACTGAAAAATGACCTTTCAGATATGAAACAGCTTTAGAGAGTACTATTCATGAAACTGAAGCTTAAAGCAATGACTTCACTGAAGAAAAGAGCCTAGAGTTCATTCTCCTTGTTTTCCCAATTTGATTATCCATTTCTCCATGCAAGGAGTAGTATTTTTTCCTCTACTCAGCAAAGAAAAAAAAAATCCTGTACTGTATTTGGTCTGTTTCCAGGGGTTTTAAAATGCACATATACTACTGGAAACTGAGCCATTACCATTCTGAACGATTTGATTTCTTCTTAAAATTTTCATATGACCTAGTTTGTTTAAGGGACAACCAAGCCCAGAAAGTTTCAGTGCATGAACAAAGGGAGGAATGAAGATCATTCACATAAGATTTGTACAATATTTGTACAATACCCATCTCTGCTGCATATTTCCTGAACTCACCTGATTGCAGATGAAAAGGACCTCTGTAGGTAAGAGTTAGAAACCCTTCACCAGACAGATACAGGGTTTTGTCCAATTCCACCAGTCTCACCGATGTCAGACTTTCTGCTTCACATCCAGCAGCTGGTTTGCCATTGATTTTACCACAATCTGGCATGGGTCCACAAATGTTTAGCTAGAAGTTTTGAAAACACATGGGTATCCACCATATTAACCACATCAGAAGAATTAGATCCACATAGCCATTTCTACATCAGTAAAATTCACTTGCCCAGAACTATTTCAAACAGTGTGAAACGTCTGTCATTTCTAGACTGCAAGCAACCACCTATAACACAGGAACAATATCCTCAATGTTCAGCTTGCAGCATCCACAAATTAAACCACTCTGACCTTCTAGTGGGGATATCAAGTTTATTCTTAGATTAAAAAACACTATGGTAGAACCTGCAGACAGCCTAGGAGTACCGATACATGCAGATTGCATTAAGAACGCTGACATGAACAGATTAAATCCCTTTCTAGTTTTCCACCGTTCATTTCTTCAGCACCAGCAGATAAACTGGTATTATGCAAGAGTCCATAACTGGCAAACCATGCATAGCCTCCAAGTGCAGCTACTGTATGTTTGCTAAGAACCAAAAGTTCAGAGTTTTAAGAACATCCGAGATGTAATTAAGTTATACTCCATTCCTCCCCTCAAGCACAAGACTTTCCTGCCAATTCAAATTTCATAAAAGGACCGAGTCAAAGCTGTACATGCTCACTACACAAAACTGGAAAATGCAACAGCAGCATCCAAGAAAGCTTACCAGGAACTTCTTCCCAATGCCAGAAGCCATATAGCCCTTTCCAGAAGCTAATGGCTGGAGATTGAACAGAAAGCCAGTGTTTGGATCTCGCACAGAGCAGGACTGGAAAAAAAAATTACAACGGTGTTATTTTCTCCTTCTGCATTTCTTCTGTTTACGTTTTATCTCTAACTTGTTTAAAGAGCCAGAGACATAGCCTGTGTACCAATCAGCAACTTAATTTGGCCAGCCAGAATACAGCTCTGGTGGTAGCAACATTTCACTCAATTATTTTGCACAGTTGTCCATTGACATCAGCCACATATCAACATATCAAAGTACAATTTAACAAGTGACATCTAGCAGGCTAGCTAAGAGTCATGAAGTTTAAACTGAGGGTTGTTTTCACAATGTGTTCATGTTGAAACCTGTAAAGTAGAAGCAACTGAGTAGCTCAGTATAAAAAAAAGCCTCATTTGATGATCTGTACACAAACAAGGACAACATATATCCTTACATGTAAGATCAGTTTTACTACCAACCTTGTAAAAGAATGAAATACTCAGTGCCACAGCAAGTAAGCTGTTCTCGAGACAGCACACTTCAACACTTCTGTCACAAGTCACACATTTAAGGAATACTTCAAGAAGAAAGCAATAAAATATTCAAAGACTCCATCATGATCAGCTTCAGACTTTGCTGTAGTTTTCTCCAAGAGTCATTTAAACACTTTTTTTTTCTAGCACTCCTGCTTACTATATGTTGAGACTATGAATACAATGACATCTCCCTTGCTCACCTGAGAATCATCTTTTGTTTCCTTGATTGGACAGGCAGCCTCAGTTTCCCATAAGAACGTGGCCACACATTCCTGAATAGCTATAAACCGTGGACTGCTACTCTGGAAACAGATTGCAGAGAGAAGACCAGAATAAACGTAACAGCCAACACCTTCTCACGTTTGAGATTCCACTTTTTGAGAGACTGACAGGTTCTTCTAAAAGACTTCACTACAAATGCACACAATTCCCACCCCACTTCCCTCTCCCCTATTTTTAAGGTCATCACTGAAAATTTTGTCTAGCTAAACACTTAGCATATTGTTACACTTAAGCAAAGAACTGAATCTGACATCCAAACATTCAGATTAAATTCAATACTGAATCTAGATACGCATAACCAGACCTTGACTCAGTCTTAAGTTTTGAAGAGTTTTGGGGTATAATGCGTAGTCCACTACAAAAAGGAAAAAAAAAAAAATCAAGCAAGACAAAAGGCTGTTAGCTGAGCTAACAAGGTACCAGGAGTATTAATTATACACGCTTCATTTCAGTGTGTTCAGGCAAAAGCAGAGTAGTTCATAACTGCTCCGAGTCACAGATTCTCACCGTACCTCTTTGGCTGATGATCCTGGCAGTAAGGGGAACAACACCTGCAGATGCCCAAGCCAGCAAGAACAATTCTAACAATCCCCTCAGTCTTAACTTCAGTATGTGGAATTGTATCATCAGCAAAATTTTATAGATTTAAGAACTCCTCTAGAATCAACAAGCTACAGAGGACATAGAACCCAAGTCTGAAGATGCACTTTACAATATTCTTCCTCTGAAGATCATCTGCAATGTTGGCATGAATAACTCCTAATTCTTAAGTCCCCATACCACTGTTCAATGAGGCTGTTAGTTTTTATCGAGTTCCTGCTTATGATAAAATACGCAGTCTGAGACACATACTTCTCTAGCATCTAATTCAGCTTTGATTTTGCATCTCAGGTGCTCAAGAAGTCTCTCATCATGAACCTATGCAATACATCTTTACATAGCTTCACATTACATAATAGAAAACCTACTGCTATGAAGCAACAACTGAAAGTTCATTTGTACTTACAAGAGTGCCCTTGGAACACATGAAGTGAATGGTGGTGGTATAAGTAGTTTTCTTTCCATCAGCATCAATGCACACAGAGCCATTTGCATAGGTTAGAAAAACGTGTCCAGATCTTTCAACTACCAGTTCTTTGCTGGCAACACCAAGATTGCTAATAGAGGTGACTTCCGAGTAAGAAACCTAGAAATAAAGAAAAGCAAAGCACGTCAGCAATTCCTAACTCAAGTGACAAGCTATAGACACAGTCCCAAAGAAGAAAATAACCTTTTGTATAGAAGATTGTAGGTATCTTGAGAGTTTTTAAGATCACAAAGGTGTAGAGGTCCCCCTGCTTTTCTACTCCATTCTGTACTTGTTTCACATATTTAATAGACAAGGTCCACAAAAGCAAGTGTGGTTTGTTTTTATTTTTAGTACAATAAGGTGCTTGTAGTGCCTCACAATAACCATCCTCATCTCACCAGTTACACAGCTTAGGAGTTTAGGGGGGCCTGTGCCTCATGTGCAGTAAGTAGGGCTAAATTTTTAGAGCTCTTTAAAACATAGTACGTGGAAGCCTCCAGGCATTATTTGAATTAACCTTAGGGATTGGCTACGCTTAGCAAAGCCCAAAAACCACCTGTAGAAACTGGGCATTAAGACAACAGTAGGTGCTACTACCAAGGTCCAAATTAATCTTCACCTGTGGCATTTCCTATTGTTAAGGACCTATTTTAAGTTAGCGACAGCAACAGAGAGAACAATAAACCTCCAAAGCAACTACGTCTAAAGACTTCTGGGGTTTTTTTTACCCCTTTTATTTAAAAAAACAAAACAACAAAAAAAAAAAACCAAAAACCCTCTGCATTGAGACTGATCCAGTGTGGTCACTTTTTACTCCAGTGTCTTCAGCAATGAAGTAACAAAGCCCTAATGTGTCTCCACAGGTAGAGTAAATAGCCTTCCACAACAAGGACTAACGCAGGCACAGGGAGCTAAATATTACTAGTTCAAGTGCCATGATGGCGATGTACAGATTCAGTCACTCAGACATCCTCTTCCATATGGAGAGAAGGTGTTTTCTCCATTTTACAGAGGTAATTATGGCAGGTTGGTGAGCCTCTAGCTCAACTTTCCCTACAGCTTTGAGTAGTGAGGCCTTTGGCAAAGCATCCATCCAGCCTGCCAGCACAAACAGTCCCATGATAAATCGTTGCACTTCAGGGAAATACAGAAGCTACTACAGAAGTAGAAGCCCATAACCACCATAATGTTGGGGTTTTTTAATTCCTTGCGTGGCAACTTCTGGCTTTGAGGAGTAGATAAGGCAAAGAGAGCTCAGAGGAGGGTGGCAAAGAATCTTTAAACACATTTATTCCATAGTTCAATCTAAAACAAGCCAGAAGCAAGAGAATATTCAGCAGGGGAGATGGTTCCTCAGGCAATGCTAGCAGTCTGAGACCACCACAGCAGCTTACACAGAACAGATGCAGTTTGTCTGCCTCTGCAACACAGGGCAAAGAATCATGCACATCAAAGGCAACACTGCTACACTTGTAAAAATTAAAGTCTTAGTCTTTGAAAAGGTGGACAGGAGGCCTACCATTCTGCAATGATTATGCCAACATTACAGATACACAGAATACCGCTGGATTTTACACAAAGACACTGAAGTTCACATACTTATCTTGCATATCCCTTAGTCTCACTCACTTGGTAAACCAGCTCTGAGCTGGGATGGAAGGACTACTCACCTGATCATGCCGATATTCCATCTGACAGACAGACGCTCGCCGGTCACATCCTGGGACAGCAATCAGTGGGCGACAGACATTTATGTAGTATTTCTTGCGTTCACCTGGTCTTGAATTATCCATGGCATACCAGTTTTCACCTCTCTTCTCAGATTTTGCTAAGCTGAGCAGGAAGAGAAAGTTCTACACTAATAACACACATTTTTTACAGATTTTCTCTAGCTTTCTCTGTCAGTCTCAAGAAACAGAACAAGCATAAGGCATTTCACAGTAACTTTTCTCCCTCATATTTTTAAGTGTTACAATTAAAAAGAATACCTCTAGAAAGCAGAGCACAGCTGACAAAGTAGTAAGATTTTATTAGGCAAAACCACCCCAAAAAGTCAACTTACCTCTTAGGAGGTAAGGCAATATACCAGAGGGAAATACTGTCTTCATTTCAAGACACATGCAGTTAAGATTGTCACAACAGATGCAGTTTCTAGTGCTGCCTGCACAGGAAACCAACTTCATCCAGTGCTAAGCTACCAGCCAGAACACTAAACTGGAATAGCCAAGTTAGAATGTATACGTTACTTTCCTACCTTGACAAGTCATATTGGTCCATGGTGTTGGGATCAGTTACAACACATTCCAGTGGTATTTCAGGACAAGCATATTCAGTATACCACCTGAAGTTGTAGGTATAGCTATCTTCTATCTAAAAAACAGTAGAATAGGTCAGTGAGGCTTCCCACACAGAATGCTTTGCGACTCACAGCTACTCCTTCAGATGTTAAGCCTGTTTTTCCCCCTTGATTTTGGGATATACCTTCTCAGACTGATTTGTATAGGTCTGTTTTGTTGTAGACCTTGTCATTCACTATGTCACCAAAAATAAATTGCCTTTCCATAAATAACAGAACCAGAGGAATTAGAGCAATGTAACTGCTGTCTACTGTGTTACAGGACACACAGTCCTACCCCTTGCTACTTCATAGTCAGTTTGTTTTATTCAGCTAAAAATATAAGACTATCAAAAGCACCAGTAATTACACAGCCCAGAGACTACAGAAGAGTGAATTAAGATCCTGGATCCAGGTGAAAAGCTTACTGTTCAGTGGTGAAGACAAGCTTTGTGACTGCAACAAGAGGCAGATATACAAGAGAAATAACTATTTCCCTTAGTCTGCCTCATAGATAATGGGTATTTCCATCTATTAATCTGTCCCTGCATTGCCCTAGGGGCAATTATTGTCAGGATTTTGGGATAGAGATCCTGTCCTTCTTCTCATAGAACTTCTTACCTGATATTCAGGCTGACCTATTCCAGCCTGACGGTCACACAGGAAAGTTATAAGGGTAGATCGCTGTGTTTTCTTCTCATCATTGTATGCTGTACCATTTCTGTAGGTCAACTGAATCAGGCCATCATAATATGAAAGTTTGGAACTGGGCAGTCCAAGACTCCAAGACTGATCCTTACTAGAAAAGAAAAAGCAGGCTTTGATATTGAACAGAATGCAAAATTAATTCTCTCTTTAAGAGAAGTCTTACAATTAGTAAGCAAAATTCTCTTTAAGAGAAGTCTTACGATTAGTTAGTCTTACAATTATAGAAGACACCATAATACGGCAAAAGAATTATGCAAGGTTGACTAGATATAAGTGAACTAGGACAAACAAAATGCTGCCGAGAGGAACCTTAAAGCATGCACAGGTATCCTGCTTTGGAAAGGAAGTTGTACCTTGCTTAGATATCTGGAAAACTTTAACATTCCTTTCTCCAGAGGAGTGAAAGAAATACCTTCTCCAGAGAAGAATTCAAACTGCAGACAGCCTAATGCTGGGCTTAAACTGTTTCCATGCAAGTACACATGGACAGAGAAGACTTCACACTGCACAACAGCAAGTCTTCTCACTCAGGGAAGAAAACTGCCTTTACATGCTCTTCGCTTGGG
>JAOTQQ010000023.1:49441603-49483633 GCA_026546715.1 Gallinago undulata
TCTCCTCGTAAGACTTGTGCTCCAGACCCCTCACCAGCTTTGTTGCCCTTCTCTGGACCTGCTCCAGCACCTCAATGATGTTTCAGCTTTTGCATAGAAGGAAATAAAAGACAACGGCACATACTAATGTTTAGCACTCATGCCTGAGCATATTAAATGATCTCCAGTTTTTAACTGGATCAGAGGACAGGGTGTTGATGTTCTCACCTGGTCTGCATATTAGAGTGATGACGGTTTTGATTTTTTTGTTAACACCACAGCTGTCTCCATTGGAATAGGTAAGTTGAATATTTTCTCCAACCTTTTTAGGAGAAGATACAAATGTTCCAAGATTCTTACTATTGTTTTGTTTATCTGTAAAGACAATAAAAACAATTTTTTCCAAGGAAACAAAAGTGATGAAGTTTACCCTATTAAGAGAATATTAACCAGCCAAATTAAGAGTCTTAAGAAAGCACATGATTAGTAGTTTGGTTTTAACCTCACCAAAACCATACTATAAAGCCTAGAGGAGAGTAATACTATTCTTTAGTTAGAAAAGGCTACTTGCATCATTTCTTCTATGGTCTGTGGGATCACAAGAAAAATAAGCTTTTAACTTTTTTTCCTCCAATAACTGGAGGCACTCAGAGCAGCCAACTCCATTTGCAGAGGAAATGCCAACCTTCAGAGCTCTTTTAAAAAAAAAAAAAAAAGAACAACCAAAAAGACTCACCTACAGAGCAAATAGCAGCATCATCTGGGCAGCTGGAAGCTCCTCCTCTCTTCAGCACTTTGTGGCAGACATTGATGTAATAATGCTTCCTCCCTACCTCCAAAAAGCTGCTGTCCACAGCTTCCCAGTTCTGGGCTAGCTCTGAAATACAGAGGGTCGTTAAGGGCAAGTCACCTTGCTTAATCGTTCTAACGTCTCCATGCCAAAATGCCTTCTATCACAAAAATGGACCCACATTTAAAACCACAACAGATGACAGCAACCAAGGCAGTCATGGATATGGCTATTTTCATAATGCACTCACTCCTTTTGGCATGAGGGAAGTGAACACCAGTACCCAAGAAATTAACTAAGAAAAGTAAAAGCCAATTAATGGTCAGCTAAAGAACTGCACGTGAACTCAGGACAGAAGTAATTGAAAGCTACTTTTCATTGCCATACCTGAATGGCGGATCAGAGGTGACAAGTCATAGTGCTTTTTCTTATCAGCAACTCTGCAAAGGAGATCTTCTTTCTCTTTAACACATGCATACTTTGTATCCCAAGTGAAGAAATACGTGCAGTCCACTTCACCAGTAAACACCGGAGCTCCTCTGCCATCGTTGTCTTAACATTGAAGATGGATAAACAGATGTTAGGTTTCCAGTGGAGGAAGGGGAGAAAAGCAAGGAAACTTGAGGACTAGCAGTAAGCAAAGAAGATAAAAATCCTTTTGCTGAACAGGACTTGCGTTTGTGGTTTAGTTGGGCTTCTTTGGTTTGGGGTTTGTTGTTTTTTGTTTGTTTGTTGGTTTTGGGTTTTTTTTTTTTTACTGTTAGCTAAGAAACAAGGCTCTTTCACACCTCAATATTCTCGATCATCAGTGCAAATTTAGAACTGCAGTGCTACACCACCACACAAAACAATCCTGCCAGCCATAGAAAACAGTGCTCACTCTACCAATATTTATTCCTTGTGTAAGCTGTGGCTCAAAGCATGCACTCCTTCGAGCATAAGGCCTACTAGCAAGCACAGAAGTCAAACCCTGACCAGAGTCATCACAGCTTGTTAAACTCACCTGCTGTTTCATTGCACTCAAAGTTTATGACAGTCATTCTCTGAAAGCCGGAACTACACGCATCCCCATTCGGATAAATTAAAGTGAGATCCCCATCAGAATATCTGAGTAAAAAAAAAATCAGGTTTTAGATAGAAACACAGGATCAGACAGTCACACAGTTTTCTTCACATAACAAAAGCCACACTCTTGTTGATTTAGAAATCGCCTCGCTCAAAGGGAAACCAAATGTTTGTTTGTTTTTTCAACATTAATACTGACATTTCTACTGCAACAAAGGCTTGCATCTGCTGATTTTTCCGGTTACTTTTCATGAATTTGTATAATGTTTAAAGAATGCTCTGAAGCTATTCCAGCCTTGAATAGAATAGTCTATTCTAACTGAAAGCACAGATATTCTATTTCAGCTGGAAGGGATTACACCATCTACTCTGACTGCCTGACCAATTCAGGACTGATCAAAAGTTAAGGCATGCTATTAAAAGCATGGTCCAAATGCCTCTTAAACACTGACAGGCTTGGGGCATCAACCACTTCTCTGTTCCAGTGCTTGACCACCCCCTCGGTAAAGAAATGCTTCCTAATGTCCAGTCTAAACCTCCCCCAGCGCAGCTTTGCACCATTCCCATACATCCTAACACTGGATACTAGGAAGAAGAGCTCAGCACCTCCAACTCCACTTCTCCTCAGGAAGCTGTGGAGAGCCATGAGGTTGCCCCTCAGCCTCCTTTAATCCAAAGGTGGAATATCTGTTCCCATTAATTTATTGCATGGCTGTTTTTGCCAGTCAAAGAAGTCATATTTCCTGAAAGATCGCTCTAACACATCTATCACATGCCTACAGAGTGGAAGTTCGTATCTAGGTGAATAATCTCTGCTTTGCAATCTCATTCAAACTATTGCCCCAGTATTCAACTTGGGTACCCTGAAGGTCTTAAAAAAAAAAAAAAAAATCACAAAAACCTGGACTTGGATATGATTAACGCATGCTGTTGCAAAAGAAACAAAGATGCCCTCTTGTTGAATATAACTTCTAAAATATCCAATCCTGATGCCACTTTATATGCAAAACCAAAGGAGGGCAAGAGGCGACACAGCACAATCCTTTGTTTGCTAATGCTATCCTGCTATACTGTTAATGTTTTTCTATACAAAACTGAGCAAAACCACTAGCATTTTGTATCAAATATTGCTTACATGACAAATAAGAGCATCAAATTAGGAAACAGCGATCAGTCATTCAGACAAGTTAGCAGGGCTAAAGAGTCTTTACACACCTTAGAGTTTGGTTCTCAAATCTTCCTGCCACTTTTTGCTGGTTATTTGAAGGTTTTACTTGGCAAGATGAAGTGTATCCTGTGCTGTCCTTGCAGTCACCTGCAGCGGTTTTCCCACATACATTTAAGTAATAGTAATACTCCTCTTTGTCATCTTTGGCAACATATGGTGTGACATAACCTGAATGAATAAGAAAAAGAAAAGTGATCTAAAACACAGCAGAACAGATGCAAACCCCCAAATATCTATAGAGGACATTTTTCCTGTCTCCAAACATGGAACTGGAAAACTGGCTAGTCACACCACAAAAGAAAAACAGTGAGCTTACCTGCATGTTGAGTAAGTGGTCTTAAATCAATGGAGATATCATGTTGCTCATTAGTCAGCAGACAGTTCTTACTCTCCAGGTAATCCCTGTGACAGGCATACTCAGTAACCCACTCAATTTCATACCGGCAATTTGTTTTTGCTGTGAGTTTGGGACCTGCACTCTAACATAGAAGCAAACAGAATTTAAATTACAACTACAGAGACTTATTTGAAATAAAATCATTAAAGCAACAGTATCACATTCATTTAAGGTCTAAAGTCTAAGGACTCGCTTCACCGTAAATTGCTTAACAGCTGCATAGATTGTCTCTGGCCTCTCAGAAATAGGTGTTGAGAAAAAAGTAAAACAGCTCTTATTAGTGATGTGGCAAACTAGAAGTGAAAGTATATAGAGGTAAGGTATCAGGCATTAGCAGAAGGTGAGCAGCAGTAACAGTATATAAAAAAGCACGTTTCGTTAAGATCCTGGAAAAACACGAGCCCAAATTGCTAAGCACAGTTTAGACTGTGTTTTACTCAGATGAGTCCTCAAAGAAGGGAGCAGAGATCAAGTGTTCTCCAAAGGCAAAGCAGCCTCTTAGACACTGGTGTTTTAGCAACTTTGATTCCCTCAGTCCGAATCAAGACCGAAAGACGTTTGAGAATTCTTTAAGCCAACACTTTCATCAAGTGCATTTTCTGTAGTGAAATATTTTTGCACTTCCGGGAGAAGGGGTAGTCTTGCTTCTCCTCACTTTAAAGTCAATAATTAGAAGCTCACCATGTTTCATAGATCTGTATTTCTGCCACCTACTAAAACAGGCAGATACACAAGCAAAGTACCAGGTAAGTTACAGACACAAGTAACATTAACAATACTATTCATACTACACGTGTGCATAGCTGTAGTGAGATATGACAAATTGACAGTAGAGAAAGGCCTATCATTTGTTTCTGCAGTGATGACAATGAAGCATGGAACCTAAGACAGACAAGAGACAAAGCATTAAACCAAAAGTTAGCCAGATGAGAGTTCCTCCTTCACTAACCTGCAATAAAAATCATCATGATATGAACTGGCAAAGGATTAGCAATAGCCACTCTGGCCCATTTTAAGGGCTATGGGCGGCTGGCATCACATCAAAGTGATCATCATACTGCACTGAAGCTACGCTAAAACTGTGTCCTGCAAAAACTGAGCTGCTGCTTAACACTACAGAATTTACTTTAAGGTAATAGGAGTTCATAAACCTGCTTAGTAAATTACAGACTTTTGCCATACCATGACACTTGCTAGCTTTTCTTTTTCCCCTGAGGAAGGCCAGGTTAATAGAGAAACAAGTTACAGACAACAGTTGTAAGCATGCCAAGCCTAACTGATGATGGAAGAGTGCTCATTGGCAAGCAGAGCTCTGAGCCAAGAATTAACACTGTACTAACTCTGTCCTATTCTTAGAGAAAAGTTTTGATCCCAGGAAAGGACAAAAATTCACAAAACCAAGAAAGAACACACACCAGTAAAATTTTATTTAAGTTCTTGGTTATCTTTTATACTCTTCAAGAAGTCTTCTAGAATTTATTTAGATTCCTATGTTCCTCACAATCTGCAAGCCAGGAGGATTTCTATTCCCTTCAGTCTTCAATACAAATGAAAAACAACGCACACAAAAGTTAAAGACTAACTGTTTAACATAAACTAGAACAACAAAGTTACCTCTTCTCCCCTCTTTGATGGGCACACAAAAGTGATCGTCACTGCTGGGTTATGGCCTAGGCAGAAGTCTGGCTTTTCTTCATCACTGTAAATTCTCTCATAAGTCAATATCAGCCTAGAAACAGAAAAAGGCAAACCAAATATGTAGTTAAGATACTATACATTGTACAGAAGAAGGATATTTTTGAAAGAACATCTGCCTCTTGCTAGATACCCAGGCAGGCTATACCAAAGTAGCCCTGCCCCTGAAAGATATTGTTATGGAGGTCTCTAATCTTACAGTTAACCAAAATAAAGATTA
Source organism: Gallinago undulata (assembly GCA_026546715.1). NCBI lineage: Eukaryota > Metazoa > Chordata > Aves > Charadriiformes > Scolopacidae > Gallinago > Gallinago undulata. The sequence continues at coordinate 49,446,978 of JAOTQQ010000023.1, forward strand.
AGACAGTCTCAGCAAAATTACTTAATACAGCATCCACTTGCACTTCAGTTAAGACTCTGTTCAATGCCTTGTAACCCATATCGTAGCAGGAATTTGGCCAACAGTCACAAGAACACTCTAGTTTTCTCTCAAACTGCTGGAGAGCAGATGTGACAGACACCCTTGCAACTTTTGGAAGTAATAACCATTCACGTTTTACCACATTCCTGTACTTTATTATCTCTGTATGCATAATCTCTTTCCATTCCGCCCCCAGAACTAAAAGCAAGATGAACTCATGAGCAAACCAACAGAAGCAAGGCAAGTGGGGCAGATCAGACATGGCAGGAGTAGGAGACTGAACATTAACTATCTGACAGGGAGAAATGATGGATGAGAAAACAAGGAGACTGGCACAACCTCCCAACTAAGCATTACTGTTCTGTACAATCTAACAGGCAGAAGACAACAGCTCACAGAAGGGTGACAGCCTGGTTTCAGCTCAGCCACATCTAACTGGCCTGGACAGAAATAGAATTACCTTACTCTCTTCCCAGGCCACCCTAGTCTGATAGAGCACACACAATGAATTTTCCTCAAGCAATGAAGAGCTCCTCAGTCCTAGCAGGAATAAGATAAAGCTTTATCACCAAGCACTTCTATAGAGGGCTAGTTGCATTTTAATACGAGAACAAGCTTGTGCTACCTCAAATGCAAGCTTCTACCTTGGTACAGAACACCTCAGCCACTTGTTTCATGCTGGGGAAGAATCCTGCAACAACCAACTTCATTTGTAAACCAAAAGAAAACCCACAACCCTGTCACTGAAATAGCCCTGTTATCAACCTTGTTTATTCTGCTTCCTTTCTTCAGCTTGCATCCAAGTTAAAGGAATACTGCAGGAGTCAGCAGGGTACTACTGACCCTACAGACAAGGTAAAGAGGCTCAGATGACCTGAGGCTCAGAAAGATTAGCATGTTAAGTTAGTTCTCTGAGCCACACCGGGTCGTTCGAGTGGTTTTTTTGGTGTGTTTTGTTGTTGTTGCTGGTGACAAAAGTTTGATCTGTTATGACAGTACAGCAGAATGCCTGAAAGACTCTGCCCTGCCAGCATTTAAAAAAAAAAATCGTTCTGTCAGTGCTTCAAAACTGAAGTGGTATCCATGTGAAGTTTTAGAAGATTCATCTGTTACCAAGACTACTTTTTCCAGCCCGGATGACCGAGAAGTGTTCATAGAAGTATCACCACAAAAATGACATACCTGTCTTTGTCGTGAAGTTTCAGCTGTTCCTGCGGATGGCCAACATCATATGCCCGACCTTCGTGTAACAAGCAAGCAGCGCTGCCAGCTGGGCAGCTTATGGTCTCTACACTTGAGCTTCCTGTTACAGAAAACAGAACATAGGACTCAGTATGAGAACCCTGCTCTACTGGAAGTATCTTACTATTTTAACTGTGGGCTCACTTACCATTCATTGCTTTACCCTTTTCTAAAAATACCTTTAAAACATGTTACGTTAAAATGTCAAACTGGCAAGACAAAACCTGAAGTGCCTGTGATATAGGGGGAAGTTCATGCTGCTCTATTTTTGGACAACAAATTCACCCTTCCTGCATCTAGTTTCCAGTTGCTAGTATACCTGCTGAATGAACAGGGCTTTGAAAACTTCTAGAAGTGTGCCAAGGATTTATTATTTTTTTTTCCATGATACCAAGTAACGGGTAACCTCTCCTCACAGGGGAAGACTTTTCCCCCTCCTTTGTTTCTTATAAACCAACTTATTCATAACTGTTAGGAAAATGTTTCAGACTAGTGGGATTTTAAAATCCCATTTAAAGAACAGACCTGCCACTAAAATTACAAGTATTACACACTTAACAGGAGCACAAAACACATATTAAACTGTAGCGGAAAAAAACACAGTGGGAGTATATAGCCTTTCCAGCAAGCTTCAAATGAGTGATTTTGCTCGTTTAATTTCTTATATATATAGCTCCCAACTGAGATGAAAGTGCTAGCCATGCATCATTACCTACCCAAGCACCTAAACACTATTTTAGATGCATTTCAGGACATTCACTCAGAACTAAGTAACAGCATGAAGGGGAGCCCAAAGTAATAAATCTAGAGCACATGAAGTGCTATGAACCATCTCTGTCATATTTGGCAGCACAGAGAAGCAGCTAGAAGACAAGATAAGCTCTTCCACTCAGTTCAGTTTAGGTCAACTTTTCTAACAGCGCTTGTGCATCCAGAAAGGGCATAACTCTAAACACCTCAATAGTTGCAGAGTAAAAGTTGGCTTCACAGCAAGCAGCCTTTAAGTCAACAAAAGCAGCATAGAACAAGACTTCTAAAATACTGATCTTTGGTCATAGCACAACCTCAACTGAGTCACTGGAAAAGAGCCACACTACTAGAAATTTATACACCGCAGATGACACAAGCAAGACTTCATACCTAAGTCCCTGCAGATGTTTATGAACAAGGAATCATCATCAGAATCATCCACCAAGTAGTGTCCTGAAACTTGGATGAGAGGATTCAAGTCATGTTTCTTCAAGTCTTCATCAAACACGTAGCAAGGGACCTAGAACACCAATAAAAAAATTACATGCAATCCATGCTAGACAAGTAGGGAGGAGTTATGAACAACAGGCATATATAAAGCCAACTTAACATGTGGAAAAGGTTTTTACTTCTGGAAGCTCAAATACTTAAAGCTAGACATGCTAACTAAAACGAGGCATCAGAAGTTAAGACTGTTCTGCTCTAGCTTTTAGAAGAGTTTTACTATAAACAACCATTCAGATGACAAAAAATTTTTGAAGAGTTACTTAAAACTCCCACCTCCACCCACTTCCACAGAAGCTTTATATGCCTATGTAAACATTAGGTCTATGGAGGTTGCTGGGATTCATTTAGCATGGGGGCAGGTAGTTAGAATAAAATTGCCAGATGTACAAAGAGTAACTTCTGCATGGATAGTACATAGATTACCTCCTTCACAGGTTTAAACAAGTTTTTCTTGCAAGCTACAAAGGTCCTCCATTCGAAATAGTGCACACATTCTGTTGCTGTTACAAATTCAGGGGTACCCTATTTAAAGAAGAAAAAATAATTCTTTGAAAAACAGACTTCATTTTTATTTTACATCTTTAGACAGCAAGAAGTTCATTCAAGAGATTAAGAAAAACAGAAGGCAGCATGTCACGGTGCAAGGGCACACAGATTCTTAACCGCGCTTGTTAACAGCAAGTTTGTTATTATTGAACAGCTTTGTTGGTAAACTCAGAAAGATACAGGGTGCCAAATCGTTCTTAGTCTGCATACGCACCAATTCTCAAATTAACATGTGCCAGTCCTCATATTCACTAATTGTACTACATCTTTTAGAAGCGCTCACTGTGCCAGTAGATATTGGCAGAAGCAACAGTCACATCTAGTTACTAGAAAGGAGAACACCAATAGAAAAGTGGATACGTAGATGAACAGCAAGGCAACACACATGGTTTACTAGTTCCCCCTCTTTTATCCTAAAAAGACTGATTAGCAATCTCTTCTGCTACTCAAAGTATACTTCTGATCCTAGCTACTTATTTTTATAGGCTCATGTTAATACGTATTTGTATCTATTTCAAGATGGGGTATCTACCACAGTTCAGGGTTGGATGCTCAACCAAATGTCTCTACTTTGAGAAAGACATCAATCAGGTTTTTGCGTTCTCCCTCCATCACCTCAGCTAGCAGCACCTGAGCTTATTTAAACTGATTCCCTCCCCATTTAACCCTGCCATAAAAGTGTTGGAAACAAGTTGTTCCAGACACTGTTCCAAAATCCTTTGACTAGGTCACATAAAGAACAGGTGTTAGAACTACACTAAATAGAAGTTTGAAGCTCATTATGATCAGGTGTTTCAGCTGGAGTTGATCAATAATTTTTAATTTAGTTTAAAGAGTCATCTGCTGAAACAGAAGAGGCAGCGTTCTCACCTCTGCTACACTGGCACTTTGAATTGGCTAGGTTTCCAGGACGGGGTGTGCAACAGTCTCATCGGTGCCAAGGGGCAGCACTAATAAATACCTGCCCCTGATACACAAACATGTAAACTGATGGCAGCCTGTAGAAACACTAAGCTGTGCTATCAGTTACGTGTGTGGAAGGTGTAACTCCAAAAGCATGTGGAGATGAACTCCATACACACAGGCTCCCTAGGAACTTTTTGGGTTCTCCATTCACACTTTAGGCAGATTCTCACAAACAACTACTCCCTCAGAATTCCAGCTGGGACACATAAGCACTGTTAGTTCAAGTATGGGCACACAAAACCTAAGGCTTGCTGTTGTCAGCTACGCTGACCCATAACAGAGGTCAGTCATTTTCTTCAAAGTTGTTCTATTAAACAGCCATTCTAGGTCCACAGGCTTGGGCACAGCCAGCATTTAAACAATAGCTCTCATTGTTACAGCACCCTGTACAGTGTTGACTCATTCTTCCATATTACACTATAAAATACTACAGTGCAATCCCTGTAAAAACATTAAAGGCCCAGAAGAGCTAAGCTGCAGATCTGCAATTATTTTCTACTGGGACTGAATTTTGAAAGTCACACTAGATAATGACCTTAATTTGGTACTAAAACGTAACTGGCTCTTCCTTAAGCTATGAAGCTCAGTAATTAGTACAACCACGAGAACAGCAAGTCTCCTTAAAAAGCAAATTAGAAGTACTTGCCACTTCCATTGAAGATAAGACCATGTGATTTCGACTTACCAGCGTTTTCCCACACAGGAAATTAATGTTGCTTTGAATATGATGCTGACTACCTTGCTGCAAGCATTTATGTGTAGTGTTGAGTTCCAGAAGAGTTTTAGAAACTTTTTGCAAGCTTATGTCACCTAGGGTTTAAAAAAAAAAAACAAACAACACCCTGTTGGTTTTTGTTACCATAATATAGCACCTTCACAGAAGCTCAACAGACAAGTTCTAATTTCAAGCACTGAAAAGCACAAAACACATTATTCCACTGGAAGACAGTCTTTGAAAACAGTCAGCTGAAGACCTTCCTTACAGTTCTTGCAATTTGGAAGACTAGATCCAAGTTAAGAAAGTGTTTGATGTCTCTAATCACCCTTCTACTTTCTCAAAGGCTTTTAGCAAAAACTTGGAATGTTAAGAAGCCCATCAGCATGTGTCACTACAAACTAGTCACTGCCTTAGGAGCAAGGGGCTCCATCAAAAAACTGTTACCAAGTAGTTCCAAGCACCACAATTCAGTCCTTCCTCCCACCAGCTTCTACTTATCAGCTTTTTAGCCTTTAAGCCATTTATACAAATAGCATCAGCACAATACAAGAGAAAAGTCTATCACAGAATGGTTTGAGTTGGAGGGGACATGTAAAGGTCACCTATTCCAACCCCCATGACATGGGCCAGGACACCTTCCACTAGACCAGGTTGCTCAGAACGCCATCCAGTCTGACCTTGAACATTTCCATCTACCACCTTTCTGGGCCACCTAAGGCCAGCGTTTCACCACCCTCACTGTAAAACAAAAATTCTTCTTCATATCTAGTCTAAATCTTTCCTCCATTAGTTTAAAACCATTACCTCTTTTCCTGTTACAACAGGCCCTACTAAAATGTTTGTTATGATCCTATGATCTTTAAGTCCCCTTTAGGTACTAGAAGGCTGCAATAAGGTCTCCCTGGAGCCTTCTCTTCTCTAGGCTCAACAATCCCAACTCTCTCAGCCTGTCTTCATAGGAGAGGGGTTCCATCCCTCTGACCATTTTTGTGGCCCTCCTCTGGATTCCCTCCCACAGGTCCATGTCTGTCTTGCACTGTGGACCCCTGGGCTGGATGCAGTACTCCAGGTGGGGTAGAGCAGAGCAGGGGGGGCAGATTAACCTCCCTCAACCTGCTGGCCACACTTCTTTTCATGCGGCTCAGGATATGGTTGGCCTTCTGGGCTGCGTGCCCACATTGGTGGCTCTACTTACATTAAGTCTACTTAACAAAGACCCCATTAGTGCCTGGAAACAACCACTGCCCAAGACAGATCCCCCGCCTCAGTGCATGTCCCCCTGAAGCTGGCACCCCCTTTAGCTCAGCTTGCACCCCGTGCGAAGGCTGGGGACAGGGCTGTGTCACCACGTGTCCCTCCCTCCCTCTCCTCCACAGCACCAGACACGCAGGGGAAAGGGGGAGCACATTTTGAGTCATGAGGAGCCCCAGCTCAGGCCACTGAAGTGTTCCTGCTCAAGCCTATTTTGGTTCACACTAAGCACCAAGCCTTTTTAGATCTAGCGTGCCAGCTCCACCCTGTCCATTTTTGACAGGTAGATTTTAATTCTGCAAGGAGTTTGGGTTGAACTAGAGAGAACCCTGTAAAATGCCAGTATTCACCGACTTCCCCCTTTCCATTTTTGTTGATGGCCTATACCAGGGAGAAAGCAAGTCAAATCTTTGTAATAATTGTAGACAGCAGCTTTGCACCTAGGCCAGATGTTTCATCTCAAAAACACACTTGCTGGAACTTTGCCTAGCCTGTTATCTCCCTACTCAAGGCAAGCAAAACCACACCACACCCAAGTAATATAGTCTTGTGAGCAAAAGGAGCAGAAGTAAATGAACTGGAAGAGGGTACAAGAACCTCAAAAATACAGCAAAGGCAACATTCCACAGAAGCACCATTCCAGGCACCCATACTCCAGGCTGTTACCAAGCCACCAGTGCTTCTCTGAGTGATGGGCAGCGTTTGGCATCTTTCAAAAAAAATCCCCAGCACTATTTTTCAATCCAGTCCTGCAAAGGAACTGGGAAGAGCTCTATTTGTGACTATCAGTTGCACTGGACTGTAGCAAAGAGAAAGCAACCATAGCCACCAAACTTGCAGGAGAAGGTGAAACGATGGCAGTCAGGAGAGAAGCTTGATGCCAACCCACATGGCATCCCCTCAATGCTCTATAAGCATTAGTTTTCTCCCAACTCTGAGAACATGCTACATTGCTCTAAAGGCTGTGTGAGCTGACTCCAACTTCCTCAGTTAAAGTGATATCCAAGAAAAATCAAGTTAAGCCAGTACCTCTTGTTTACTACAGGCCAACATGCATGCTCTCCTTCCCCCCTCCCTCCGCATGCTTGAAACTAGTTTGAGAACTTGCTAAAAGTTTTAGTGAGAACTTCGCAAAATTTCATCAGTTGGCAAATTGTCCTTCTTTCCCCAAATCAAAGCCCTACAGCTGCACTCAGCTTTGGCATACCTGTAATCTCCTATCAGCTGGAAGACAGGTATACAATTTAGCTTCCAAGTAACTGGAATCTACACCGGGAGTCTAGACCTGCCTAGACACAGACTAAGGAGATCCCTCTTTTCTCAATGAGAGTGATTATTCTTTTTTTGATGAACAAGAGGCTTGATAATCCATTAGCATGATCTCAACTCAGTGCAACGGTGCTGAAGTTCCAATGCAACTGAAGGCCATACGATGCAGCATGGTAGGTGTAATACTAATAAGCCTCAGACTTACCAAGAACAAGACAATTTGACCAATAAAACAAAGCAAAATTCAATGTCGACCTTAACCACACTTCCTTGATTTATTAATTTATTGCAAGGTAGTTAAAAATGTATCTTACTTGAGAAGTGTTTCTGGCTTAACCCTCAAGAGTCAGTTCAAACAGCCTCTGCAAAAATCAATTTATGATTGTCACCAAATCCTCTTCCACACAGCAGCACTCAGGCTGCAAGACACTCAAGGTTTGTGTACAGCGGAATATTTGATACTGCTCATGGTCATCACCCAGCTCTGCTCTCCCTTCCTCTTTCCGCAAGAAGCGTGGAACAAAACAAGCCTCTAGATCTCACATTTCCCTGGGGAGAACAGGCTTCCTTAATCTGACACATTCCAGTCTCACTCAAAAAAGCATTTTAAAACAGATGTCCAGATGCTGTTTTGTAATACACAGACAATTGAAGCCTCAATGACATATGAGCTGAGATCCACGTCAGCAGGAAACAAAATTCTTGCTGCACATTTTAGGAGTGAAACACATTAACAGTGTTGAGTGGTCTAGTAAGATGTCATGCTTCTCAGAGTAGATGCTACTATATGCAATTGCTGTTTGAACTCAGGTGCATCTAACCAGTCATACCAGAAAACTCTGGAGCTTGGATATACTGCACTACATAAAAAACATGCAGTCATGAACTTCGATATACTTTTATTCATGTACCAAATGATTTTATAAGCCTGGATCGCAAGACAGTTTGTTTGAAAAGCACTGATTGACCACTGCCTGAAATCACCTGCATACAGGCGAGGATCTTCCATCTTCCAGCACTTCAAGCTCAAAACACTTACTGAAGGCTTACAGCTTCTCATAAGAGCTGTCTGCCAATGGAAAGCAAGATTGGCAAGCATGTTAGATTCAGACTTCAAATCTGCAGGACTAAGAGGTGGTCTGAAGAGATACTACTCTTCAGAAAGCTATTGCTTTATTCTTTTAGAAGTAACAGTCAAGTATCAGAAAACCTTTTCATCCATATTCATATATTATTGTTTCATTAGCTGAAGCACAAAAGCAACCTTGAGAGCGACAACCATCTATGAAAATATACACACAAATACTGTTCAGAGCACAATCTGCTACTGATTGATGAAGCCATGTGCAAGCATGTGTATAGGAATATGCCAGTTTCATATTTAGATCAGCATGCAGAAGTCCACCGCTACTCAGAATAACAAGGACATCTGTGAGCTACTGAAGCAGCCAGCAGATTTGACAAGTGTAACTGAAAACAGAGGACTGCATGTAATTAAGTTGTTACACACAGAAAGGAAGTCAAAGACAACAGCCCAGAAGCTTAGCAATACTCCACTCCAAGATTGCATTACCGAAAGTAACCCAACTCTGAACGAACACCTGATGTAATATGAGGCTTGGCGTAGTGTAGTTTAGAGCTACAACTCAAGCTTTATCCTGTGTTCAGTATCAAGCTTCAAGCAAGGCTGTGCACTGTGCATATCCTGCCACAGGTAGATACACTTATTTCTACCTGAAATAGCCTTGCACAGTTTCATACTAGAGTACAGTTAACTAGACCATAAGATGTTTCACTGTCCTGTGAAATGATCATCTGCAATCAGATTATATTTTCCCGAGTCTCTACAGTAAATCTACAACAGAATAAGGTTTTACACTGTTCTGAGAAGAAAAAAAAAAAAAATCTTTGTTAACATGTCAAAGTTTGCAATAGTTAAAAGACCATCTATTAACATGACTGTGAACTACTTATGAGGAAGGACACTTGTATACTTACCTACAGACAGATAGGTCTTCTTATCGATGTCATATGCACACACTGCACTTGATTTTCCACACTCTTGAACGCCAAAACATAAGTTTATTTTATAAAGCACATGTTTGTCTGTATCAATTGCTTCCCATGTGTAACTGAAAAGAAAAAAAAAAAAAAGCCTGTCAGTCAGCATTGACACTGTCTGCACTGCAATCCTTTAGGCACCAGTCCCTGAAATAACCAAGTTATAAAGCTAAGAGCACCCCTAACTCAAGTTCCATATTCATGGTCTGTATCAGTAAATACCAGAAATAATTGTTACTGTGTCAGGGACAAGAACAAAACAGATTTAACCACTTGAGGAACACATATCAGGTCCATTCTCCCCTTTCTTGAACACTCAACTGCTCATTCTTCCTCCTCAAACCTCTGTGAAGGCCACTCTGACTAGGTATATCACAAGTGGTGAACCTTTTCCCTTGACAGCCTGATGAAATCCTCAAACTTCTTTGGCAGGCTGCACAAGTACTGCATTTTATCAATACCCAGTAACAGTGGCAGAACCACTGCATCTAAGTGAAATAGAACAGCCAGCCACATCCTGCCTACCAGTAGCCGAGCAGAGCCACCTACCTTCAGGGTCAAAATTGGGGTTGAGATTCTCGCAGCATTCAGACTGAAAGATGCTAATAATGTTTATTAGTGCCTAGCTGCACCTTTATGCATTTTTATATATATCTCAAAAGGACAGTTTCTGAAGGGTGCTGCCAGAAACTGGAAAGCAAGCAGAGCTATCCACAAGAGACTAGCTCACACTAGTTAGCTACAGCCGTTACCAGAAAGTCAGCTGCCTGAAAACTGATAAAGGAATATGAAGCTCTGGCTAAATACAACAGGGAATAAATCAGAGTAACAAAAAGGAAAAAAAAAATTAAATGCAGTGTAGTTCAGAGGCAGAGCAAAGATTTGTTTGCTTCGCAGCAGGCACTAAGCCTGCAGCGAGATGCGGTCAGTCGCATGACACAGCACCAACCAGTTTTGAGGCAAGCCCAGGTCAGCTAGTTTGGAGTCAGGAGCTCTTTAGACAGCCTGGTGTACTACCACAGTGCTCTGGCCAAGCTCTGTTCAAAAGGCACAGCTCAGTAAACATTTGCCGTCCGCTTGGCTCAGCTACACCTCTCCTGGCACTGGCAGCAGCCTGCATCCTCTGGACGGTATTGATTTTTGCAGCATAAGAGATTCTCCAGCTTCCCTTCTATGCCACGGGGAAGCTTCAGTAGGATTTAATACAGAGTCATCACATCAGAAAACTGAGGACAGCACAGTGACTTATTAGGTATTCCCTTTACTTACAACTCAGAGAGGGTTTAATGCACCTATCTGAACTATAGAAGTATTCGTCTTAATCCGCAGACGAGTGCCAACTCCTGCGAGGGAGCTCACCCACCCCCACCCCCTCACTCAGCTAACAGGAAATCAGAACTTCACCAGAAGCTTCACCCATAAGGTTTGTTTGCCTTAACCCCTAGCTCATAGGTGTTGCCACACTTGACACTGTCACACTACTGATCACCCATTCTTTTTCTGCCTCTGAAGTCTGATCCCTGGGTGAGGCAGGGGCAACAGCAGCCCAGGTACTTCACTCTAGATTTTGAATCCTCCTAAAACTCCTCTCAAATCTCTAATCAAAGAGCTAGCAGTAAGATGCCACATACTTTTCCATTTAATTACTACCAGGTTCTTGGTTTCCCTGTACCATAACAGCCTTATTAATTTCAGTCTGCTAATGGCTGGAACAGGTTAGGGACAACTACAAGAGAGTTCTCTCTGTGAACTGACAAAAAAAAAATCTTTATATCCTAATTATATTTGAGCATTATATCCCAATATAATAATATAAGGCTCAAAAAAATAACTTACCAGGTACTGAGTCATACCTAATAAATACTTTTAAATCAGATTCAAGGACTGTGTCTCAATCCTAGACAAACACTTGCCATTATTCTTTCCTCATAAGCAGGCAAAGCTGACATTTTACAATCATGCCGTGCTCTGAGACAGTTTCTTGCATTTCTAGAGTACATAAACACAAACCCAATGAGGGATGATGATGGGAATTAAGCTACAGTACAGAATAACCAAAGTTAAGGAATAGAAGAAAGCTTGACAACACAGAATCACACACACACAAAAACTTAGAACAACCTGACTACCTTCAAGAGCTCTGCAAACAGCAAGAGATTTAGACTAAAGCCATTCTGACCTCCAGGACAAAAAGCATTTCAATCAAAATACAATTTTTTCCCAATGAGGTCCCAGAAAGTTAGCGTTTCACTGAAAAATTCCCAAGGGTTCCAGTACTATCTTTTGACTGATTTTGGAAGATGACACAAAAGTAATTTACAATACTTAAGCATGAAGTTTTTGACCAAGCCAGAGTGCTTTGGGGGGGGGTAGGGGCAGGGGTGTGTTAGTTTGGATTTGTGGCATTCTTTTTTTAGAGAACTTGCAAATGAAAATGTTTGTGAACTGAATGAGAATGCGAGTCCTTCACACAACAAAATTATCGCTCTATTAGAGATTAAGTGGTTTGCTTTTCTAGTTCCATGTTATGAAACAGAGGAAATCAACATCTCCAAGTCAGGTCATCCAGAAGCAAAAGAGAAACAAGATGAGCAGCTTACAGAGCAGAAGCAAAGCAGTCCCTGCAGCCAGCCCTTCCCTCCACCCTTTCACCAGCCCCTCAACAGGGAAGGCTGAGGAACCCTTCAAAAGAGTCCACAGAAAGGAAACAAGAAATCCCACTTTTAATCATGTTCCAAACCACAACTTGAGTGGTATCTAATGCAGTTTCAGAGTAGTATTTAAAGGAAGTTCAAGGGACTTTTTTTCTTTTTATCTATGTGGGAGGAGCAGGGCAGAATTTATTCACGGGGAGTAACAGCAGACTGGATGTAGCCTCAGCAGCTGTTCTCAGACAGACGCAAAATGCACTTTCACAGAACTATTTCTCTCACAAGTAAGACTCCTGGCATTAAATCAGTGCCTGGGAATAGCTTCAAGTTGCATGTGCTCCACTTTCCAATAAGATAGAAGCTGACGTCTCTGCTGCATCTTGTAGTAATGGAAACAATCTGTTGGCAATCACGTTGTTCATCCGTGTGGCTCAGCCACATGGACTGGCTTCCGCCAGCACTCACCTCCATCAGCGGTGATGCCTCATGTAATTACTCCTTTGGCTGGGGACAGATGAAGTTATCTTGTTTGAAGGGCTTAAGCTACCCCACATTCAATGCAGTTGAGCTAGTTTGGGGAGCTGTTGTACCAACAGCCTTAAAAAGCAACAGCCTCGGTCACAGAGTAGGGTGTGATGCACCCTCCACCCAGGGGGCTCAATACAGCTGCTCCCTCATTGATGACACCGTTCAAGCAGCCATTGCTGGGGCAGTTCAACATCCGGGCACAAACATGGTGTCCACCTTGATTAAAACTGTCTAACAGTTATTTTTGCTGAAAATACAACATGACTGCTGTTTCCAGGCGAACCCAGCTGTGGACCACGCCACAGTTAGAAGCCTGAAACACACACTCACATCAACCTCCCCAGGGCAGGCTCTCCTCCATTCCCCTCCACTTTACTGGCCCCAGCACTCAACACATGCTGGACCCGGGGACTGCCCTCTATCAAAATTAAAGCAGCAAGAACGACAATGTGTGTGGAGAGTGGACTGAGCCCGGCCAGTTCCCCGTCTGGCTGGCACTGGTTTCTGGCAAGGCAGGCAGGATCCCCTGCTGGAGGCAGCGCCAGCCCTGGCCACTGTCGAAAGCAGTTGTGCAAGCAAGGTCCAAAGGAGTTAGTGGGAATAACCTTGCCTGCAGGTCAGCCTTTCCAGCTGCCTAGCTGTGTTTTTAAGATACTGAAGCAACAGCATGAAGAAGAAAACCGACTTTCCAGCAAGCTGTAAGATCAAAAGAGAGCTCTGCATTTTTTTTTTTGGACAAAGCAAAGAAGCAACTCGTGGAAAAAAATAACATGAGAAAGGGTAAAACAAGCATAGTTTACCTTGCAAAGCAGTAGCTCAGGCGCTGAAGTCAGACAAGGTGCAGGTGGCTGCCACAGCACGTGTGTCCCCACACAGAGCCACTTTCAGGACTGAGCACCACAAAACCACTTCAAAGGTGACACAGCACCAGGGAGACTACTGCTACCGCTCTCACAACTGTGCTCAAGTTTCTGGCTCCCAAACTCTGACCTAAGGGATGACCATGAGGAAGAAGAATACACCCTGCTCCTAACAGTTATAAATCACAGTTACAAGGAAACACGTGTTTTTTCCTCAAGTGAAAGCACTGAAGTGGCCCATCTTGTGGAAAGGGTGTTGCACAGAAAGACAAGGTGACCTACAACCACAGAGCTGGAAAGCTGATCCACATGTGATTACGCATCCACGCAGTTTTGGTCCCAGCAGCTCCTCGGCTATGAAAACAGGGCAGAGGTGAAACTAATACCTGAAGCTCTTTACAAGCAGGTTCAACCAGTGTGATCACAGGTAGACAAGCTCAGGAACAATTTCCAAGAACGACCACTTCAAATTTGAAGCTAGCAGCTGACATCCACTGCTTGCCACAGAAATCACTATTAGATGAGGCTAACGTTTTAAGGTACGGTAAAGAAACTTCCATGTCAAAGCAAGTTCTTACAGAAAATGAGAGCTTGAATGGCACCAGGTACAGAGGTATTGCAATGCTTCAAGAGCTTTTTAATGCATCCCTATTTATGCTTAACTCTGCTCTAGCTTACCTGTCACCTTTTCCAACCACCATGCACAGTGCATGTCTTCAGGCAAGTTTTCTTGCATATGCGTCATACGCAACAGCCTTACAGTTACACCACAAGCTGTTCAGCTTTCTCCATCTAAGAGACATTTGGTCTTTCACACTATACTCTAAGACCCCATTTACTGCATCGTGTTACAGAACGTGTAAGAAAAGGGATAGCAATTTGAAGTTCAAGTACACAAGAGCTATATGAAGCTTACGTGCTGAGAACTCACATTTAAGTCCTTATAATGGCAGCTTCCCAGGCACGTGAAGCAACCATGCACGTATGCAAATAAGTCCAGTAATGACTTAAGTGGGAGATGTCATAAATATGTCAAAGCACTTAATAGAGCTGAGCAAGTTCACTTAAAGGTCACCTCATGCTTCTTCACCAAGCCTAAGCTGAGCACTATGCCCAGGGTCTCCAGCAGCACACAAGAGCACAGTTGTGGTTTCATGACAAAGGCTGAAAAGACAGTATTTGAATGAACAAAATGGTACATACAGCCAACTCTAGGAGTTGTGTTATTTAAAACTACAACATTGAGGTAGACTTGGCTTACAACCCCAAAATTGTAATTCTGCATAATAGCAATCCTGTGATGTACAACAGTTTAAGAAGAAACAGTTTAACAGTTTCCTTCCACTCAGGAATCTAAAAGTTACCGAAGTTGCACACCAGCTCCCATCATTGCACAGTAAATAAAAACATTACCTGTCATCAATTCGTTTCTCATCCAAGGTAGATTACCAAGCAAAAGAGCAAGCAGAGGAGGCAGTTTGTATTTGCTGCTCTGCCATCACACTCAAAATATTTCCTGCAACTTTTTTTTAGAGGGGAAGGAAAGTTTTACAGTAACTCCCCCAACATTACCTGGAAGGTGAACCCCAGCTGTCACACTTTCTTTTGTTTCTAAAGTAGGTGGATTTAAAAAACAGTTCACAAAATTAACTCTACCTCCAGAATTTGTTTCTCCTGTGTTGTTACATGAAAAACATAAGGGGAAGGAGGAAAAACAGGGAAAGAGCTCAACCTGGCTACTAACTTTCTACACCCAGCCAGCTCCCTGTATTCTGTCCTAGGTGCTCATATTGCAGCAATCCTGGAGACACTTCTACACAGAAGATAAAAAGAGAATTCCAATTGCAAGTCACACAACAGCACAGTCAGCTGTCAGAACACACCAGACCAAGGGAGAAAGCATGACGAAACCAGTCACTACAAGCCATGACATTTGACAAAGTTTCAGAGGAGCAAAGCTTTTCTGCTTTCCTCAGACTGTCCAAGCACACTAGCAGTAAGGCTACACGAAACAAGTCATGAAAACCACTAACTCAAGCTCACCTCATGCCACAGTTCTTGCACAAACCAGTTTTGACACTTTACCTCCTCCCTGCAAGACAGCTGTCCTAGCCTGGGTATCACTCTGCTCTTATTTAAAAGACACTCACTGCCTCTTCTAACCCCCAACCTTTTCCTTCCTTGCCCACCTTTTGAGATTCACACACCAGACTCAGAGGCCGCTGCAGCTTCACCAGCCCTATTAGGGCACACAAAACTCAGGACACTGTTTTCTTAACAGTTGTAAAACAAATCAAAACCTTGTCTTAAGGCAGTGCAAAAATAGGCTGGTCCAGGACACGTCCTGCACACCCAGGTTGTATCTTTTGGCTGAGACATCAGCCAGCAGTGTAAGTGTTTGTGTTACCTAACTGCATCATCCCCCATTTGGTGGCTTTTCTGCAACTGTGCCTGAGAAGACATTTCACCACCAGTCTCCATGGGGTCTTCCCATCTGTCAGACTGAGAGTTCTTGGTTTTTTCCTTTACTCATTCTAGATTATTAGGCCTAAATCCTTCAAATCAGTTTTTCCCACTATAGCACATCAGCAAGTATGTTTTTGAAGCAGTCTGTCCTAAAAAGAAAATTGCTGATTATGCTATTTACACTTTATTTTTCACTTGCGAGTAACAAAAGGGAACTAGATTAAGTAATTTGCATCCAAAAAGACTGCATGTCTCAACGGCACTCTGAAATGTTCCTCTAGTCACAGACATACAACAAAATCAAGATAGACATTGATAGGACTTAATGTGATTCTAAAAATAGGAACTGTTTGAAAATCAAGTCATTTGTGGTACAGTTGTTTATGCTGTGTCTTTTTTTTAAATCATTAGAATTGGAAGAGTTAAATTCCCTCCAGAAGCCACACAGTAGTTTCTGACTTCTGTTTGAATTCTGTAATTAGACATCTGACAAAAACATTTTCTGCTATGCTTATAGGTTAATCTTGCAAGCAAACCTCCTTTTACCCTTTTTCATCCACTAAGCATTCTGCTACCCCACACCCCACCACGAGGAGAGCCCATTCCCTCCAGTGACGCAACCTGTGTCTTCGGTGCCATGTTCACTGCATTACACTGGTGCCTGCCCAGCGCCGTTGATCAAGATTAAGTATTCCTACAAGTATTCCTACACAGCATATTCTGGCTAAATACCAGAGAAACGAAGACTGGCAAGAGACTGTAGCCAGCCTAAATTCACGGCTGACTTCAGAGTAGGAACATGCCAAAACATGAAGAATAGCGTCATTTCCACATCGCAGTTCTCACTTCTTAAAGCATTCTTAACTCCCCACTAAGTGACTTAATGGAACGTGGCAACATCCTTAGTAAAACAGCAACCGTTGAGCGATGTCCCTTCCAAACCACATCAGGATTTTTCCCACTGGAAGGCGCGCAGTGCCATAGGCCAGCAGTCCTGCCCACAGGCGACCTGAGGAGAGCAAGTCTCCCCATCTTCTCTCACTTCCAGGCCGCCCGCATCCGCAGAGAGCAGCGTGCCATGAGGTCACACGGGGGACTGACTGCCCCACGCCGCCACCCCCCAGCCCACCCTCCCAGGGAACGCAGGCAGCTTCACCGACCTCCCACGGCACTGCGGCGTGCTCGCCACGGACCCAGCTCGCCCTGCTGCCCGGGAACACCTGCGCGCCCAGCGGGCCCCAGCCTGACAGGCCACCGACAGCCCTGCTCAGGCCACCCCGGCGAGGGAGCTCGCCCCGCCGAGCCCCCAGGCTGCGCTCCTGCGGCGGCCCCGCGGAGGGCACGAGCGAGCAGGGGCAGCGGGAGACACCACCACCCCCTTCCCCACGCACACCCCCGGCTACAGCCCATTCCCCGCGGGGGAAAGGCCGCCGGGCGCACAGCCCCGTCCCGTCCCGCCGGCCACCCCCCGCTGCCCACCTGCACAGGTCCCCGTAAGCGTCATCTAGGGCCGCCGCAGCGGCCTCGCCGCCTCCCCCCGGCCGCAGCGACAGGAAGAGGAGGAGGAGGAGCGGCGGCGCGAACGCGCCGGCGGTGCGGGGGGCGGTGGGTGCCATGGGCGCGGGCCGGGCCAGGCCGGGCGGCGACGGCTGCCCCGGGACGTCAGGCAGCGGCGGCGGCGACCAGCGGGCACGTCATGTGACCCCCCCGCCCGCCCACTCACCGCCCGGTCATGTGACCGCCGTCATGTGCGGGCGCGGCGTTCACATGACGCGCCCCTTCCCCCGCCGCCGAGCGAGTGGGTGGAGCCTCTCTCTGCTCCCCCCCCCCCTTCCCATTAACCCCCCCGGCGGCCTTGCACGTGCCGGGCGCGCGCACTGACCGCCTGCCACCGCCCCGCGAGGCGGGGAGCGCGCGCGAGGCGGGGCGGGGGGCGGCCGTTAGGCGGCCGCAGCGCAGTGGCCGCGGGGTGGGCCTGTCAGTGTCACAGTCAGTCAGTGAGTGTCAGCCAGCGTCAGTGCCAGTCCGTCAGTCGGTGTCAGTCCGAATCGGTGGCAGTCAATGTCAGTCAGTATCAGTGCCAGTCGGTATCAGTGTCAGTCAGTCAGTTGGTGTCAGTATCAGTCAGTCAGTGTCAGTGTGTTGGTGCCACTCAGTGTGAGTTGGCGTCGGTCAGTTTCAGGCAGTCAGCATCAGTCAGCCAGTGTCAGTGGCAGTCGGTGTCAGTCAGTCAGGGCTGGGTCGGGAGGCATCGCAGCCGCCAGAGCCCACCATGACCCCCTGCCCAAGGC
This sequence comes from Gallinago undulata, assembly GCA_026546715.1. Taxonomy (NCBI): domain Eukaryota; kingdom Metazoa; phylum Chordata; class Aves; order Charadriiformes; family Scolopacidae; genus Gallinago; species Gallinago undulata. The sequence continues at coordinate 49,465,144 of JAOTQQ010000023.1, forward strand.
TGTGCGGCCTACCTGCCATCTGCTCGCAGAAGCAGCCATCCCGGGGTGCCTTCCCTCCCCGGGATCAGGGTGTGGTGTGAGGGTGAGCAGCGCAGAGCTGCTCCCTGCCACAGCTGCCCTCTTACCGCTTCTGGAGCTGCTGGCCTCTCTGCGTGCTGTCCGGAGGGAAACTCGAGGCCCTGTCCCCTGCTGGCTACTGTCTGGATTTTAGGTGGGGTCAGGTGTGTGGGAGCTCACCCTGTGAAATGCACTGTGGGTAGCACTGTGTCTGAGTCAGAAACACACCATTTTGAAAAAATTAAGTGGAGTTCTTAACTCAAAATGTGCTGTGAAGTCTTGGGAGAGACCAGAGAAACAAACCCGTTAGGGATGATAACTGAGGAGGCCATGACAGCGATGTGGTTGGTTATACTGCTGCAAGAATTATTACTACAGCAGGGAAGCTGGAGTGATGTGGAAACGATCCCCCATTTCAAATGGCGAGCAGGAGGGGAGGCTTGCACAAGGCAGCAGCCCCATCAGAGGGAAGTGGGAAAGATACTGTCCTACCACCTCTGCCTCCTAGACTACTGAGAAGAGGTAGCTGGCCCAGAGCTTGTACAACATATTATTTACAAGATTTAGAAAATTGTAAATGGGGTCCTTAAGATTCAAAAGAGGGACTTAGCTTTTAAATTTTATGAAACCGCAGTTAAGAAGAAAAGCACCTTTGAGAGTGGGAAGCGGCATAAAGGTGGGGAGAGTGAAATAAAAATAAAAAATTACACTCATTAAATAGACAACTGTCTTATTTGTGTGAAGAAATTCTGTTCACTGATAATGAATGCTTTCCATTTGCACAAAGTGATGCAAAAGGCCTACAGCTGGAATGATTTCTATTTTTCTTGCCCCGTTCCCTGGCCTCCAGAGGAGTAAGACAGCACTGAAGATCTGCCTCTATGGCAGTTTAGCCTGATCCCAGGCTGCTGTGATCTACGCCTTTCCTCCTCCTTTCTCTTGGTTATGTATTTCACTTCCCTCCTTTCCAGTAACATTGGTTCTTCTGCAACAGGGCAGTCAGCTGGTTAAAGATGCTGATCTGGCTGGAAACTAACATACTATTGTGATTGTTCTGTCTACTTTTTCAGCACTATCAGTTGCCTGACTTATGTGGCTCACTGCGTATCTGCACAAATGCCGACAGCAGCTGAAGAAGGGGGAGAGGAAGGCTTAGCTGGCGCTGCAGAGGGAGGAGGCCCCGAGTAACATCAGTTTTAGCAGCTGTGAAATTTCACCCGAGCAGAGAAGCCAGAAGTGACAGTTCAAGTCTACAACGGCAGACGAGGAGGAGGAAGGTAAAGCAGAAAGGGGACCACATTGGTTCATCTGTTCAGCTGTGGTGGCAACATAGCTTTTAGAGTTACCACAACATAACCTAATAGCAATGTCCTCAGCTGATGAAGAGAGGAAGACCTTCAATCTTTGTGTAGGAAAGAGAGTTGTGGCATGAAACAATAATCCATCTACCTTTCTCTACCTGAGAAAAAAGTAATGAGAAGTACTGGATAAATGCTGTTGTCCTTGGCAGTTTTCTATTACTCTGTGATGGATTATTGCCAACTCTTGCTCTTTTAACCTTCAGTGGATTCCTTAAAGCTCCAAGTGTGATTACCCAAGAATCCCAGTTGTCTGCTTTTAAGGCTCTAACCTGTATAGTTTAAAGCCAGGCTTGATGGCACAGACTCACAGGTTCTAAAGAAGACAAAAGCAGCAGACAAAAGAAATACTAGGTCTCTTTTTTCTGTGGTTACGTTTCTTAAACTTTGCTGCTCTGCTGGCAGTACCAGCATCACTCACTCTAGACAAAGCAGTGCAAATACATAAGACTGCTGTCTCTGCTTACCAAGCTGAATTAAAAATGTATTGACCAAGAAATTCACTGCAGACAACAGTGCAGGCAGACGTACTGCAGCTTCTGGTCTGATTAGCTGGTCTGAGTTTCTGCAAATAGAGCTTTAGCCCTGAAATGATCTTTGTGTACGTTCAAGCATGTGAGTGACTCCACTGAAGACAATATGACTGCTCGCCTGGCTAATGCTGAGAGTGCCTATAAAGATCTGCAGTGTCAGGGCCTGGAAGCATGTAAACAGCTAATCTCAGTTATCTGCTAAGGGCTAATTCAAAGTTATTTATTGACAAAAGAATGAAGAAGTTTATACAAGTTACATTCTTCATTCTGCATACTTCTTTGTATGCATAGGGCCCCATATTTGCACAAGGCTCAGAGACTTCAGAGCAGTTTCTTTGCACGCAGAAAAAAGTATGTGAACATTTACCTAACAAAAAGGAAATAAATTGTAACATCAGAAAAACAATCCCAGCTAGAAAGGAAAAAAACAGAAATTCTCTGCTTTCATCTGCTGTACAAATACATATGCATCAACCTAACAATGAATCAAAGTTGCATCAGAGCAGGGATACCTATGGAGCTGCATAAATACTGAAATATACATTGTAAATACAAATACCTTTTAAAAAAATTATAAACTAGAAGTTTGCAGATTCCAATCTTGTGCCAAGCATGCAGATTCCAATCCTGTGACTATTTTCATTTCCTGTGTATTTCCCTTAACTTTCATAATCTGAGAGATCCAGTGGTTCTGTCAAGATCCATGGAATTTCTCCCATGTTTATAGATAAGTACATGCACAGAAATTGGCAGGAGCTATGTGTCAGTCATTTTTGTATCTTAAACTATGTTTTGCAAATAGGCAGGGATGTTTCATTCTGACCATTGTTTTCAAATAATAATTTAAATATTAACCACCCATGTTTAATGATACCAGCATCTCAGCTAACCGGATACCACAGGACAGTGTTAAAATATTTCAAAACATAATCTTATAATCATACCTTTTCCTTTTCCTCAGGAGAGGCTCAGCACAATGACTGCTGGTTATGTCACAGTAAATCCCAGAATATCTGAAACTCATGCTGAAAATTCCGAGTTATGGATGGTTTTCAGTATGCAGGGTATCATGAGTAGGTGATGAATATGTAGATCCTCTAGATTCTTCCTTGTAGCTTTCCAGGTGTCAAATGTCACACCATGTTCTTCTGATTCACGCTCTTGCTTCGTGTGGCCAGTGTCAGCTGTGCCGTACTGGCTGGCCGAGAGGCAGCTCGCTTCTACGGCTGTTGTCTCGGTTCCCTTTAACACTCATACCTGATCTCTGTCTTCTCAATAATTAGGAACAAAAACTCTTTCAGAATCCAGAGCTGTTTCCACTTTTGACTGGGGGAAATTCTCTCTCCTGTGAGGTTTGGACAGTCTGTAAGCCACACTATGATAAAATAATTATTTTTGTACTTCTTGAAAACTTCATAAGGCTCTTCCATGGGGCTGTGCTGTTCTTCAGAAGGCACAGGGGCACTGTTCACTGGGTGGTTCTCTCCTCTTTCTGTTTTTCTTGCTCACTACACTTCAACTTTAGTCTTCCTAATCTTATACCCGTTGCCATTATTTCTGAATACTTCTTGTTCTTTTTGCTGCTCATTCAGTCTTTCACTGTTTCTCTAATTCTTTCTACTCCTTTTTCTTCCTCTTCTGTTCTGCTTCTATGATTCTATGATTCTGCTCTTCCCTGTTTCTTTTTATCTAGCATTTCTCGAAGGCAAGCACTTGATAAGAGTTGCCTCCTGATTTGTTATGATGAGCTATCCTGCTTAATAGCAATTTAAAATAAGACTGTTGAGGAAAACAGTGCCCCATGACCTTGTTTTGCAGACTTAGTCTTAGGCTTTCCAATGCAGTTAGAGACATAATTTATGACATTTCCTAATCTAGCTGATATTGTTCAATGAAACTGTAAGAGAATATCAACTTTGTCTAAACACATTGACTTTACTTGAAATCTTTGTCTTGTTGGGAAGGTCCTTACATGCTGTACTCAGTGTATGTGCTGAGAAGGGCACTGTTTTGTACCATGGCTTTGAAGATTACAGGGCAGCTCTAGTCAAGGCTGTTCTCGAGTCATTGTCTGAGCAAGTCTACAGCAGCTTTTCTGTATTCCTCCATCTCCTTTCACATCTTTGGTTCTAGCTTTCAAGGAATATGACTCTTGGCTATTTATGCTTGGGTCAGAATTCAGTATTTTATAATGAAGAAGACTCTGATTCACCAGCTAGGGCCTAGGTTACTTGGTGGACTTGCTCCAGAGTAAACCAATGGTACTTTCATTGGTACCCAAAGAAATTTCACTAGCACAAGTTTTTAGTGTCAGAGAAATATGACTTGATTTCTCTGCAAATCCTGTTTCATATGAAGCACCTACTAGAAATTTATCATTCACAAACATTTTAACCTCAAAGCACCTTACCAAGGCAGAAAATGTAGAGTGAAAAACTCTTTGGCATTTTAAACCTCATTACCCAGCCCTGGGCACTTTTACTTCAGTGTCACTCTTCACACTTGGGTCAGTTCTTCTCCCAGAAGCTTTTGTCTCTGTGGTCTCTTGTTGACAGCCATCTTTGAGCTAGCCACCATTCTTTGGTTCTGTGACCTGTGCTGATACCAAAGGGCCACACAACACCAACCTGCTGTTGCTGATGTCGCTGTGTTCCCAGAGAGCTTTCTGTCAGATGAGCGGGTGTAAGAGTGATGGTAGCAAACACAGCCCTCACTTGCGAGGTAGGCTTTGGAAATGAAAAGGTACCAAATATGTTTGTTGTTTTAGAATTATTTTCTGACAGTTCCTTCTATTCCCTTCCTGACTTACATCTATCAGCAATCTCCCAGGCTGTCACCTGTTGTCATTAACCATGTACTCAAAAAATCTCTTTTCAAATATGATTATCTTCTCATGCTTTACTCTCCAGTAACTTGATTTTTCCAATCACTTTTTAACTTCTGGAGGTGAAGTGTTTCTGTTTCCTGCATCTGGGACATCATGTGTAGTATGATTATCTCAATCTAAGTTGCAGCTCAGCACAGAAGGATGTGATGATGGGGAAAGGTCCTGCTCACTCACCTACAGTGTCTGAAAACAGTTGTGGTTCTTCTGATGTGAGAAGTGCAAGTGGGAACAAGATGTGTAAAGACCACTTGCCATAGCAAAAGCTTGCAGGTGTGCAGGTGTCTCTTGTGGAGCTGAATTAATGAAACTTCTTACATCTGGAAGACTTAATGCTCCATCATGTTGTATTTTTATTCTGAGACAATAAGCAACTTTTTTTTTTTTTTTTTCTAATTCAGAAGTTACTTCACCTAATTCATTAGTACTATGTATAGCAATAAGTTGTCATCTGTTCCATCCTGATTGTCACAAGGTAGCTGATAAATTTCTGGTTTGTTTCATTCTTCCTGGCTCTATGTAGTGTGACTTCTTTCCCTTGTAACTGAAGAACACTAAAATGAAAATGCCGTCTTCAGCATCATACTTAAAAGTTAGCAAACTTCATACACAGCAAAGACATGACCAAATCAGTTTTGTTTAAAACATCAAGGCTCAACCTACATTTTCTTTCTTCATATTCCTCTCGGGGGAAAGAAGCTACGCAAGACATTTCTTGCATAATGCGCTATTTGTGGAGGACTAAAATATGTGATATAATTTATTCAGCTGATTCTTCTATCACCCTGTCTTGCTAGAATATATTTATGTATTCTGTCCATGTATACACATTTGTTTTCATAGCCACATTCATAAATATGTTTAGGCCTATATTAAATGTCTGCTAGACATGCAATTTATTTCCATTACATTTGTCTGTAAAACATTTTAAGATATCTGAAGTAGAAGAAATAAGGTTACATAAAAACTCAGTTAGAAGAACAGTAACGATTTGTTTCTTTAATAATAGATACCACATTTCACTGAATGTTTTATATCCACAAGTTGCGGAAGGACATAAGTTAGAGAAAAAAAAAATATCAATAGTAATGTATATATGAAAGCCCAGTTAAGCCATTACAGGACTAATGCCAAATAACAAGGCTATATAAATGGATCAATTAAAGATTCACACTAGACTATAATAATTTACTAAATAATGATAAATAATGATATTTCCAGACAGTTATTTCCTTAGTAGTTGAAATAAAGTAATTTTAGGAAATAATGTGTATGTTCTCTCCCAAAACAGGATGGAAAGTTTGTGCCACATAAGAAATAAAATAATTTTCTCTGTGTAATATTTGCCTTAACTTTCATCTTCACAGTATTCTAATGTGCACTCAAGCCTCAGAGCATGTCCTCTGAAAAAGGTATTGGGGGACCTGCTGCTTTCTGACTTGTGAGCACTAATTTGTCTTTGAAACCTTCAGTAAAAGTACTTTGAGGGATTTTCTGCATCTTTTCTTCTTACCACTCCATGCAAAGCAATTATCAGGAGACTGACACTGTGTTTGGTGATGGGCAGTGGTACCAAAAGCTTGTTCAGTCTGTCTGCATGTGGTTTATTACCCTAATGCTACAGGAGGCACGTGATCTCATGAACATGGCAAGAGGGGAAGGTAATGGCTGCAGCCACTGAGACGACAGGGTAGGAGGCATCTGATCTCTGCAGAATTTTACAAGTCTTATGCTAAAGATCAAACTGGAGGGAAGTATGAGTGGAATACATAATAGCAAACTCAAGATGGATAGAAACAGGAGTGAGGCATGGCATAGATGTCGCTGTGACTGCCCAAGGGCTTCAAATAGCTGTGCTGTAGGCTTAAGATCTTCTGCTACAGATATTAGAATGATAGAATCATAGAATCATCTAGGTTGGAAGGGACCTTAAAGATCATCTAGTCCAACCATCAACCTAACTGACAGAAAAATAAATAAGAAATAAGAAATAAAAATCACTAAACCATATTCCTGAGGACAATGTCAGCCCATCTTTTGAACACCTCCAGGGATGGTGCCTCAACCACTTCCCTGGGCAGCCTATTCCAATGCTTGACAACCCTCTCCATGAAGAAATGTTTCCTAATATCCAATCTAAACCTCCCCTGGGGCAACTTGAGGCCATTTCCCCTTGTCCTATCTCCTGTGACTTAGGAGATGAGAATGACCTCTGCCTCTCTACACCCCCCCTTCAGGTAGTTATAGAGCGCGATAAGGTCTCCCCTCAGTCTCCTCTTCTCCAGACTGAACAACCCCAGCTCCCTTAGCTGCTCCTCATAAGACTTACTCTCCAGACCTCTCACCAGCTTTGTTGCCCTTCTCTGGACTCACTCCAGCATCTCAATGTTTTTCTTGTGCTAAGGGGCCCAAAACTGGACACAGTACTCGAGGTGAGGCCTCACCAGTGCTGAGTACAGGGGGATGATCACCTCTTGGGTCCTACTCACCACACTGTTCCTGATACAGGCCAGGATGCTGTTGGCCTTCTTTGCCACCTGGGCCAACAAGGGGGGACCCACAGGATGGCACGCGCAGTGGCTGAATGATGCTTTCAGAGGTGACATCAAATCTGGACAGGGAAAAGTACAGATAAAAGTTTCTCAACGCTGAAGGCTGCTAAGAAACAGAGGCCAGTGTTGTGCTCAAAAAGATATATGCTAACAGACAAGTGAACCAAAAGAGAGCTGATAATAAAGAATACTTAGTGAATAGAGCTATATTTACAGAGGACCTCAACCATGCCAAGGTTAGCAACAGAGATATAGCTCATTGCTCCAACACTGGTCTGACTGGCCCAGCCTGTCCCTTGGCTAGGGACAGGTCCCTTTGAGACCAAGCACAAGGAAAAAAAAATCAATATCAGCCAAAACAAAAGTTGCTGGTTGTATATATTTATTTTCACCAAAATAATTACACTTTGCTGTGGTAGGTAATTGAGTATCTTGAGTGAGCTTAGAGCATGTGTTCATCTGAAAATCTTCACTTGTAATTTAAGCAAATGTTTTTTTCTTCTGAGATAGAACTGTAAGATGAGGGTGTTCACTCCAGCTTCTGCACATAGCTGTTAAAAGTTTTACATCTTTTTGTAGACTCTTTATGCATAAAAATATTGGCTTCTATAAATATTTTAATTTATTCTTTACCTCAACAATCATTAAGATAATGTCCAATTGTCAAGACCTGTATTTGTCATAATGTAAATTCTTAATGGGATAAATAAATACTTAAAGTCACTCCTATTCCAGAGACACTTTGTGTCCGGCTCTAAAAAAAAACCCAAACACCCAGCAAAATTAGTTGTTTAATGTCACTTCTTGCTCAGTGGTGTTAGAATGATAGAAACCAAGTAGGAATTTAGTTCTCCTACCCTTGAGGACAATCCTTCAGGGTGACCATAAAATCCTAAGGTACAAACTATAGAGGAAAGATAAGTGTTAGTGATGGAATAATTACAGCAAACTGGAGAAAGTTTAGTTTAAAAATCAATATAACAAATTGACATGTTAGTCTAGATTTCAAATCTATGGACTAAAATTCAAGCTGGAATAAGAAAAATACATTTTTTTTCTATTTTCTATATGACTGGTTGCGCAGCCAAGGTACTGAGGGAGATCAAAGATGTTGTGAAGGCATCTTTGGCAGTAAAGCAAGGGCAGCATAGGGCAGTGATGCGAGGCAGGGGCTACCTCCTGGTAGAATGACTGTCATCTCAGAGCGTGGGGCCAAGGCAACTGTTTCAGGTAGTCAATGACTCCATGGTGCAGCTGGTATAGGGACCCCTGAGGAGAAAAGTGTCCCCTGTCTTGACTTGATTAAGTAGCATATAGGACCTGGTTCAAAATGGCACTGTCAAAACATTGCTGGGGCAGTAGCATCCAGATCCTTGCAGGAATAACCAAATTGTGTACAATTGTACTCAATGTCAAGAAAGGAGCTCCTTAAGATTGAGGAGATTTTTTTTTACAAAGGGAGCTGAGGGAGAAACATCTGTTAACAGAGACCTGTTACATCACAAGTGGCACAGAAAGGCTGGTCAGAGCAGGTTGTTCATGTTTTTTCCAATGCAAGAACTAGGGGCAATAAAGATCTAGGAAGCAGCAGTTCAAAATAACTTACAGGAGGCTATTTTTCAGGGAACATTTAATTATGCTGTGAAACAGAGTGATGAAGACACAAAAAACTTGTATGGCCTCCAGTGGAGGTCAGATGTATTTGTTGAAGTGAAATCCACTGAAAGCTACCAAATATAAAGATTTCTAGACCAGGAAGGCTCTGGGCTAAAAACTGTGGAAGGTTTGGAGAGGACGAGAAGGAAGTGTGATATGTGTTTGCCCTCTTTCTTTTCCTCTGTAGGTGTTTGCCTGTGACCATTGCTGGAGATATGATTTAGGGTCAGTGGAACACTGCCACATACGCTCTCTCTCCTTTCCTACCCTACGTATTTCCGAAACAACGGAATAACTAAAGCAAGCATTCTAGAAATATTTACTGTAACAGCAGAAGTCCAGTCTGTGCATTTAATGAGGCAAGATTCCAGTTAGGAAAAAAAAAATAAAGATTTTAATATTGTAATCATTGTAATATTGTAATCATATAATTAAAAATGGAATTATTATATGCAAAGCAGAAGTATTAGAATCATGCAGGCTACCTCATCTCAGAACCTCTTCTCTGAATTCGGAGTTCTGGACCTACAATATTTTACTTTGAATGTGGATGCTGGTGGTTCATCTTTTAGGCTTGTAGGAGTCAACTGGAAAAGCAAAATAATTCCATGGGGACATCACATAAGTGCTTGGGCAACCAAATGGAAGCCAAACTGACCTTCCTGTTGTGTAGGTAGCTAGAACCTCTGAGCAGTGGATTTTAATAAATGATATCTGTATGGAGTTAGGAAGAGAAACAGCAAAGCACACACATGGCAGGCAGCATATTATGGCAGCTACACAGAAGCTCACGACAATTTTCTGTTTTCCCTTGACCTAGGTGCCCTCTGAGAATAACCTCTGCTGACCAGCATCCTCACAGCAATAGCAGCAGGCCATGGATGCCACTGCTGGAAGTAAAGGAGTAACCAAAAGTCACAGGCGGCAGCTGCTCTTTCTGCTGGAAACCAGGTAGTGCTGGGAGAGATGGGCACTCAGCTGGGTCTCACCTTAGTGCCCACTGGGGGTGCGGAAGGGGTGCACCACCACCAGGACTGGAGTGCACAAGCCAGGTCTACCACAACAGGCTAAGGGCTGTGGGTTATTGCAGGTCAAGAAATCAGTGTAGGGAAAGACCTGTAGAATGTAGAGGATGAAAATCAGCTAAGAAATCATTGCAGGGAATTAACTATAGAATGTAGAGGATGAAAGGATTCAAATGGTCTCTCTGGGCACCGTTTCATCAGGCATCCATGATACGGGGAACTCAAAGAGTTGTATGTGATCCCTTGTACTAAACGTCTCTGCTCACAAAACCCAGTGTGTGGATCACCCTCACCCTGAGACTGGCGGAACAGGAGGGCTTGGGAAGGAGTCTCTCCCAGGTGCATAGAGAGCCAAGCATCACAGGCTCCCAGAGGATGAAATTACCTGGGACCTTGCTGGAGATCTATCTAGGATCTTTTGGAGGACCGTGCAATTAAACTGTCCTTCCTTGTCTTCCCCCCAGAAAGAGACTCCAGGTATGATGCCAGGAAATGCTGTGCACTTGTAGATTGTGCTCACTCTAGGAAAGGGAGCAAGAGGAGGTTTTGTTCTACGTCAGCAACCAGTAAAACTGGGAAGTATTTCAGCTTCCCTTAGAGGATTTCCCAGGCTAGAAGTAAACTGGGCAGTCTGTTCTTCCTCCTCCTTCTGCCCTTGCTGGCGCAAGGATCAGTCACAAAGTCTGTGAGGTATAGAGGAAAGCTGCTGCATAAACTCATTGCATCATTTCAGACCTGAACTCTTACAGCAACCTTCCCCATGTCACTCTCTCCACCCAAGAAAGTTGGGTGGAAGCTACAACAACAAAAAGCTCTGTGCAGTGCTGAAAGAGGTGACTGCCCTCTCTTCATTTCTGACCTCATGTTTATATCCCACAGTATTCATTAGTATCATAGAATCATAGAATGGTTAGAGTTGGAAGAGACCTTAAAGATCATATAGTTCCAACCCCCCTGCCATGGGCAGGGACACCTCCCACTGGCCCAGGTTGCTCAAAGCCCCGCCCAGCCTGGTCTTGAACACTTCCCCGGATGGGGCATCCACAACTTCTCTGGGAAATCTGTTCCAGTGCCTCACCACCCTCACAGTAAAGAATTTCTTCCTAATATCTAATCTAAATCTCCCCTCTTTAAAACCGTTACCCTTCAACCTATCGCTTCACTCTCTGATAAAGCGTCCCTCTCTGTCTCTCCTGTAGACCCCTTCAGGTACTGCTATAAGGTCTCCCCAGGGCCTTCTCCAGGTTGAACGACCCCACTTGTATATGCGGATTTGGAGCTATCAAGAATACGTTAAAACTCTCCTACTGCTTCTGCCTTGTTACTTCCTAGCTCAGGACTTCATGAACCATACAAATATGCTCTGAATTAGCATTTTAAACACATCCCATTTGCTGAGTTGCCACTACACTACAAACAGCAACTCTCTCAGCCTGTTCTTTGTAGGAGAAGTGCTCCAGCCCTCTGAACATCTTTATGGCCCTCTGATCATCTTTATGGCCCTCCTCTGGACTTGCCCCAACAGGTCCATGTCCGTCTCATGCTGAGAGCTCCAGAGCTGGACACAGTACTCCAGGTGGGGGTCTCACCAGAGCAGAGTGGAGGGGCAGAACAACCTCCTTTGACCTGCTGGCTACGCTTCTTTTGATGCAGCCCAGGATGCTGTTGGCTTTCTGGGCTGTAAGCACATATTGCTGGCTCGTGTTGAGCTTCTCAACAACCAACACCCCCAAGTCCTTCTTGGCAGGGCTGCTCTCAATCCATTCTCTGCCCAGCCTGTTTTTGTGCTTAGGATTGCCCCGACACACATGTAGGACCTTGCACTTGGCTTTGTTGAATTTAAAGTAGAACAGAAGTGTAGTAAAGAGATTTTTAATGAAGTAAGCACTGTACTAGGCATTTCTTCCATGAACAATTCCTTGGCTTGACTGCACAGCAAAATAGAGTCGTTGTCACCATGGACATTACAAGAGATAACCAAGAGTTAGCTGCTGTTCTGAAGCATCTACAGTGTAAATGTCAAGGCACAACACTGGAAACAAAGTAATATAGTCCTCATTTTATAGGCAGGAAAGGGAGGGACAGAAAAATTAGATGCCAAGACTGCATTAAAATAGAATCCACATCTCTAAACTCCATGGTTGGTACTTTACCCACAAGACAATCCTTCCTGTTATGCATCACTGCAAAGTGTTTGTTAACACGCCCTGATCCACACAGGGTTATTTCACCTTCTGCCACAGATGCAAATCCTTTTTAAAAATGTAAGCTGGTGGAGAATCACATTCTTCTTGTGCAACAAATAAAGTGTCACATTTTCCCTGTTTGCTTTCTTTCTTTCTTTTTTTCATGGAATACAGTGCTTATCAGTTCCTCTTGTACTGCAGCTTGTCTGCACAGAGAAGAGTCATCAGGCACTGTGATAAAGAACATCCCTAAGATATTTTTATCTGTGGACTGGGAAATATTAATCATTTTTCAACTGTTAGCTGTTCATTCTTATTCATCCTTCTGAATATTCATCTCATGTTGAATGTTAATTTTGTCTGGTCTGTGAACAGATCTGTGGACATTTGTCCAAATTCTGAAACATTTGAAGGCATGGCCAGACACAGGTGAGAAGGGGTAAGAAGCTGTAAGTTCTGGAGCACCTGTTCAGCTGACGAGTATCCAAATTGCCCTGCTGCATGTTATTGCCTCTTCAGACCTACTGCCCTGGCTGCCTGCATCGTGATCCTTAGCCCAAACCTGTCATAATAACCTGGGTATGTTTAAGCACTGTAAATAATATGCCCAGCCTTGCCTGAATCACTTTTAGAAAAGTGGGTTACATGGATGGTTACAGTGGAAGCATGTTTTGAGCATGCTTCCTGCAGCATTGCCCCTCTCTCTGGTTCTCCATCTGATTATTGTAAAGTGACTCGAAGTAAGGGTAGGGAATGGCTTTGGAGAAGAATGGGTTGTTTTTTTTCCCAGGCTAGATCTGCCGTAGAATTCACAGTTATGGCATTTATCAGTCTTGACAAATTCCCTGCCAGTCCCCCAGTCCCCAGCAGGTTCCTGCAGAAACATGCCACATGTAGGTGGACATCACACAACACTCATTCCCCCCACAGACTGGCTTGCTGTATCCTGCACTCACCATCGGCAGCAGGGAGCTGCTCTGCCGCTTTGTCGTTCCAGCAGTACAGCAGATCACTGCTCTAGGAGAGGATCAGACTGCACTCATCTACCACCTGAATCAGTAGAGGTGACTAGCCTGGGACTGGAGTTTCAAAGACAAAAACTGGGACAAGGAGAGGGGCTGTCATAGATAAAGGAGTGAGGGAATTAGGAAGATCTAAGGGTAACCTCTTCCTTTTCCTGAGTCTTTTCTGCACTGACGCGCTCCTTAATGTAAGGAGAAAGGGGCACATGCATAAAAGGAATATTTATCCTTCTGAGATCTCTTCTCTACGTGAATTCCCATCCAATCCTTGGTCTTAACCTACCATCTTTCTTATTCCAGGACTGGCAATCTTTCAACAAAGGAGGGGTAGGTTGTATTTTTCTTTCCCCAGTTAGCTATTAAGTGTGCCAATGGAAACTTGGCGGGAAGCTGATGATGCTGCTTCTGCCTGTGGCGGGACGTCTCAGTTCCCGCTGAATTTGGAGCTCTGTGGGGGCCAGAAGCAAATGCATCTCCCAAACGTCTCTTTGAAAGTGCCCAGGCCCACCCTGTTCTGTGGCTGTGTGATAAACCTGACCTAGCCCTACACCCTTCTTGCTGTTGTCTTCCTCTGCAGTTTGGCTGTAGTTGGGCTAGTGGCCCTGGGAATTAAACTCCACAAAATACCAGCCCTGGTACCCTGGCATCCAACAGAAGGAGGCAGTCAGCTGGGACAGTGGGGCTGGGGTGTAGCCCCAGCTGTGCATTGTGTAAGGGACCTTTCTTTTATTCTATTTATCCAAATCTGATTGTTATAAAACAATATATAACCACACAGGGAATATATATTCCCCAGAGAACAGCTAAATATTGAGTAGGTGGCTGGGACAGCAAGTGTTGGGACTGACTTTCTCATAGAACCCTTGAATAACTAAACCTACAGGAACACTGACATTTTGGGGATAAGCCAGCCACACCCTTCATAATTAGGGCAAAATCCCTCTGTGAGTTGACAACATCCCTATGTTGGCAGCTACTCCTGTATGTCAGGTACCAAGTTATCCAAGGAGCTAGAGAAATGTTGATGTCACTGAAAATTACACAACATACACTTTGAAAACAGATTCTGAAATAGCCCCTTAACCACAGAGGCACTGGACCATTTAATATATACTTAAATGTCTTGCTAGAACAAACCTACACTGTATGTTTGTGAGTATGCTTTGAGCAACCTGCTCTAGTGGAAGGTGGCACTGCCCATGGCAGGGGGGCTGGAACTAAGTAATCTTTAAGGTCGCTTCCAACTGAGACAATTCAATAATTCTATGATTCTATGTATGGGGTCTTACTCTCATACGTGGATTTCTTCCTCTGTTTTCCCCAGGGAGCAGCTCTTTTGCGCAATTAAACGAGCTGGAAACAGTTGAAACTAAATCCCAGTGTGTAATGTGAATCCTGCATTTAGTCGCTTTGACTTTCAAAAATGCAAATACACACAGGCCCTGATGACTTCAATAGCATTTATGGGTGCTCAGTGCTTGTATAAATGTCACACTATTTATAACATATTTCTATGTCCTTTTTTTATATTCTCTGTTGGCCTGTCTCTTTTCCACTGTGGTATCTTTGACTGACAGTCACATCAGGATGTAGCATGTGTTTGAATAATTAAGAAAATACAAATAAAAGTTATCTTTATTCTAGTCCATGTTTTTCCATTGCTCAACCACCAAAGATAACAGTACCATTTCACCACTGCTTTTTACATTCTATGGAAGAAAAGTACTTTTAGTTTTGCAGTGGTTTATTAAACCTTCCAAATCCAATTATTTGCCCCTAGAGTTTCCCCCCCTAAGCTTTAGAAAATTGTTTCAGCTATATCCAAACTCATGCCAACTTCCTGGCTTCTTGGCCGCAACCCATCAGCGAGCGCTCTGCTGAGAACCACTTTGAGGCTCTCCTTGAACCTCTTATTCTTGCTGCTTCCTACGAAGAAGTAAACAAGGGGGTTGATGCTACTGTTAACGGTGGAGAGAACAACGGTGACGTGGTTCTGTTGGCTGAGTAAAGATGACCAGTGGTGGTAATTCAGAAGATACAGCAGCCTCATAGGCATGGCAAAGATGAGGAAGACAATGACTGTGGCCACAATGATGATGTAGAGCTTTGATGAATGAGGTCTCAGGGAGTTACGATGAATCCTGATAACCAAGATCAGGCTGGACAGAATCATTAGAGGAATGAAGATCATGAAAGTCAGGATCCACGTGAAGATGAGCAGTGCTTGGCAATGGTTGCCATCGTCGAATTGTTCCTTCGTTGAATCATCTTTGCACGCTAAGTATTCGGCTACTGTCATCAGAAAAGACAGAGTCCACAAAATTGCACAAACAATTGCCGATTGGTGCTGTGACCGGCGGCATCGGTACCAGATGGGGTAAACAATAGACAGACACCTCTCAATACTGATTGCTGTCAGGAGATAGAGACCAGTATTATATCCGAGAAGGAAGATAATGGACAGGGTGGTGGTTATATAATAGTAAAAACCATATGCGAATCCAAAACCAGCAATGTACTCAATTGACAGAATAAACGTACAAAGCAGTAAGGAGATATCAGCAATGGACAGGTGTGTGATGTACGCAGTGAATGGGTTTCTTTTGATCTGGAAGCAGAGGCACCAGAGGACAATTCCATTTTCACAAAAACCCAGGAAGGAGATGATCATAATTACCCAAAGTGGGGTCAATATCTCCCAGACTCTTTCCTGTGTAGAAATGTTTCTGTGCATTGAGATGTTCTCTGTGCCTTCGCTGGGATGAAACGTTATGTT
Organism: Gallinago undulata; assembly: GCA_026546715.1. Taxonomy (NCBI): domain Eukaryota; kingdom Metazoa; phylum Chordata; class Aves; order Charadriiformes; family Scolopacidae; genus Gallinago; species Gallinago undulata. The sequence goes on from JAOTQQ010000023.1 coordinate 49,481,193, forward strand.
TGACTCATCCATGGGGAAAGCTCAAGTTTGGATAGCACAGCTCTTCCTTCTGTAAATATGTATAAAAATACACTGTGAGCATTGTGTGCTCCTCCCCTCCCCCTTTTCTTTCTGTTTTGTGGACCCTCAATTTCTGGTCATATCTGAAAGCTTTAGCAAAAGGAAAACTAGCTTTGATATACCGATAGCTGAAGCCCGGCTGTAACTACTCTTGGCAATGATAAAGACTGCTGAGCCCAGAAATTTCTAGAGCTGCCAGCAGAAATCCTGAGCTTTCATCTCTATGGGGTTCAGCATATGAGGGCTAAAACACAGATAAAGAGATACCCTCAAAGAGCTCTTGTCTCCATCACATTGCAAAGTTTCATGATATAGTGGTCACAGATAGCATTGGTGGTTCTTTTTAGGGTCCTAGATTGTCCCCAGACAGATCTATTTGGCTCCTGTTGAAGCTAATGACATTAATTTTAAGTTAAACATAGGTATTTCAGGTGAATTTGGCTCATGTTTTTGTTTTTAAAAAAACATTGGTACCAGTGTTACTTTTCCAGAAAAGACTTTAATTAAGTAAAAATAATACGCAGTTACTCAGCATTGTATTACCTCCAAGTACAGAGATGGAGGGAAGGTGAAATGTGTGAGACAATCATTTTTTTACCAGCTTTAAGTGTCATTTATAATAGCATAACATAATTTAACGGTGTTCACACGCTTAGAATACGCAGCACAACTGCAAATATCCTGCAAACATTACAAATCCAACCCATCACAAGGAGAAGTAGTTGTTCGGGTCCCTGCCATTGTTATAATGGTTTTAACTGTTGCTTTGCTGAGTTACAGAACAAGTTCTCTGTTTGTATGTCTTCTTTTATCTCATAACAGAGAATTAGCAGCATTGGCTTCATTGGATTTTTATAGGAATATTTCATGACCCCTTCCGTGTAAGCTTCCCGGCTGCCCCTGTGATGATACAGTCACATTCAGGACCCTTGCTGATTTACTGGTGTTAACAGGGACTAACAGCTGGCAATAAGCTTGCCCAGCTGACTTGGTTCATCCACATAAACAGCCTTGTTCTTTGACGTGCCATAGTGACAATTTATCCATATCCTCAAGCAGTTAAGAACATCAGATCAAGATCAAGAAGTTTTACTGCGGCAACTTTTGCAATGACTATTTAAACAGAGCCATTCACCCCAGTTATAAATTTTCTCTCATGAGCCCTGGGTTTTCCGGGTTCAAAACAACTTCTTAAGACATCAGAGTGTGAAAAAGAACATTCAGCAAACAACACAGGAAACCTCAGGGCTTGCTGGCATTTAAACCTACACAAAAATGTTAATGATGATCCCACCTGCACGTTGACCGTGCTACAGTCTGAGACTCAGTCAGAGGGAGCAAACACCATAGCTGGAAATGTGGTAGAGAAGTGAGTGTGAATGCAACAAGTAAATGCAGTGACCAGAATGAGTGGAAAGCCTCCCAAAAGCAGTGTCCTGCAAAACTGCAGAGGGAAGGTGCTCCAACACTGTACTGCTGAAAGTGTAGTAAAGCTTCACAGGAGAAAAGGAAAGGAGAAGCTATTTATCTACTTCAAGGGCTAAAACACATAGGAAAGGAAAAAAGAATGAAAAGACTTAAGTATGAAAGAAAGACTCAAAGTATGAAAGACTCCAGAAAGTTCTTGATTCGAATATCTGTATAAATGGAGTATTTCTCTCTGGAGAGTAAAACAAAGAGGAAAAAGTTCTGGACTTACTAAGGTCATTCCCACGTGAGAGCATTCAGAGATGAGAATGAAAAGAATCCTCTCCTTCCAGATACATCCATGGTCTGTTCAGATTTCCCTGAAGTTGCAGATGTTCCCTGATGAAACTGCACGTTGCCTTCACCAACCATTTGCCTTTGGTAAGAGCGGGAGCAAATAGTGACTCTGAGCATGACTCCCTCAAAAAGAAGTGTGCAGTTCTCCCATTGCTCCCAATGTCTGAGGCATGCCAAGCAAAGGGCCCCAGGCTCATCGTCTGAGGCTGTCCTTCAAATGGCATCACTCAGTAACTGGCAAGTCATCTAACTGAAAGCCTGGGAGTTAACTCTTTTGGGAACTGAATGGCAGCATATGGAAAATTGTGCTGAGCTGCTACAATACCAAGAGATGTAGTTTAAACAAACAAACACATAGTGAGTAGGCAATCTATTTGAGGATGATAAGATCTGAAGGAAAAATCTTGATTTTTCCTGTACGACTAAGTGCCATCTAAAATAATACAAGTTGATTCATAAATTTGTCTGATATTTTTTAGCATAAGAAAACAGGAAAGCAAGAAGGACAAAGAGGGAGAAAGAAAGAGAAGAAAGAAAGAGAAGAAAGAGAGAAAGAGAGAAAGAGAGAAAGAGAGAAAGAGAGAAAGAGAGAAAGAGAGAAAGAGAGAAAGAAAGAA
>JAOTQQ010000023.1:49483733-49494302 GCA_026546715.1 Gallinago undulata
GAAAGAAAGAAAGAAAGAAAGAAAGAAAGAAAGAAAGAAAGAAAGAAAGAAAGAAAGAAAGAAAGAAAGAAAGAAGGTAAGGAAAAAGAGAAAGAAAAGGGGAAGGGAGGAAGGGAGGAAAGGAGGAAGGAAGGAGGGAAGGAAAACTAATTCACAGAATGAGGAAAACAGACAGACAGAAAGAAACCACAGAGGAATAGAAATAGCCACATCATTGTGTTAGTCTCGTACATCCATTCCTCTTGGTTAAAACCGTATCTTGAGATTATTCTACCAAAAAAACCCCAGCCATGCAAAGTGAAAATCTATTCTTGAGATTTAAACAGTCTCCCCTGAAAAGTTCAAACAGGCACAGGAGCAGATAAACCCTTTGAAAAAGTCCCCCGAGGATGTCCCCTGCTTTTGCCCCAAGTATTAGGTTGTTTTTGTATTCTGATATTAGCAGAACAAACATTCTTAGCCAAAAAAGGAGAGAGTTTGCTTGGTCTCCTTTAGATGTTTCACTGAAACTACTAAATCCCCAAATGGGAGAAACTACTAACTAATCCGACCCCAAAAGGAGGGTCAGAATAAAGTTAGGAAAGAAATAGAGTAAAATAAAACAACTTCTAATTCATTTTTGTTGGCTTAAGCTGTAATCCACTTTACGTTCAACAGCTATGGGACGAAAAATTTCAAGCCACCTCTGAAGAAGAAAAAACCTGTTCCTTTCCCATAAAATGAGATATGCATATAAGTAATGAGAAGGGTCATTGGAGGAACACGTTAACATTTCAAGTCTGACCAGATACCTGGTCAGACGACTTAGTCTGCTCTGCAAGTGCAATCCAGGATTGGGGATGCCCTGCCCTCTGTGTCTCCAGGGGCGGCTGGTTTCTGGCACCTCTCACACACACACAGCATCTCCTTCATCACTGGTCCCTGGGGCACCACCAATCATCATCTACAGGGCCAGGACAGCAGAGTGAAGCCTGGTCTTAAGGGGAATAGGTCAGGAACACAGCTTATCTTTGGTGACTTCAGGAGTAACAGGAAGGTTGAATAGCACAGGGGGACCCCGCGCCTGCTCTCTATTGGGGCATTTATGTCAGATGATGCCGAGAGATGGAGTGGCTATTTCTGAATCAGTTTAACTATTCAGATACTGAACAAGGCAACTACAACAACAACGCATGGAAGCCCAACACATCTTGAGACTAGAAATCAATATCAACAGTAAAGACATGCTGGACAATATAGATACTCTGTTGATTTCAATCTAAACTGAATATACAGCAAGATGTGACATGAATGGTAGTTTATCCTAAACTGTTACACTCCTACACTAACCTAGTGGGACAGAGCAGCTTTGCAGTGGATATTAATGGAATGTACGAACAGTTTCAAATACCCTGTAAGTACGAAGCTAGCACTGTTACCTTTTTATCATTTTTCTTTGAGGGTTTCAATAATTTCAAGCAGAAGGCAACCTGAAAAGAATTCACAATTTATTCATTAAACAAAACTCAACAACCAAGGATTTATAAACCCAATTAGAGGGGTTTATGTGGTTGATGCAGGTGCCAATATATGAAAGAGTTTCTGTGTACCTGGGAGTCAGGTCTCCTAATTACATACTTACACAAGCCATGATAGAAACCCCTAAGGGATGAGCTTTGGCAGCACTTTCAGGCAGTGCAATTTTTCCTGACGGTCATTCAGTCATTACCACTTTCTGAAATTTATTCTGTAATTATTCAGCTCAAACAAAGGTTAGGGGTTGGGCTTAGGTTTCAGAGGAGTGTAGACTGAGGAGCTGGGCTCAAACAACTAAGAGAGAGGCACACTGGAAAGTTGAGGTGTTGTAAAATAGCCAAAGCCCAAACAGAATGACTTATGGTTACTCCTCAATAGGTGATATGAAAATCTCATTAAAGTAGGAGTTAGTTAGCCATAAGGTAAACCTTAGGGTTAAGGTTACCCTAACCCAAAACCCATCACAGGACTTCCTAGACATCTTTTCTCCTGCTGGCATCGGCCATCATCCTAGTGTATGCCTGCTTCCCTAAAGGGTGGTAATTGGTGGATTGTGTTATACAGGCACCAGATGTGAGAGCTGGATTTATTGCTGGCTTCTGCAAAGCAAGGTGAAAGTATGTGTTACCAGCTAGTTCTGAGGCCCACAGGGATCATCTGTTCATAGTTAAAAGTAAGGTTATGGTATGAGTTAAGATCCCAGAAAACAAAAGATAAAGGCTAGGAAGACTATGTCCAGATTCAGGGTTAGGATGAAGACTCCTTGGTCAGTTGTTATAAGGCTAGTTATTAAACCTTGTTAATGGCAAACATAAGATTGTGGTTTTATGAGAACAGTATGGAGTAGCAGGCCCCAAAAGCAAGGATTACCGCTGAAATCCTACTAAGAGATTTTCACAACTAAAGTCAGTACTTTTTTTCTCAGCACTTTTTTCTGGGTGGTTAAGACCTGTCGCATGTTGTTTATGAAAGTGGATTTAGGATCGGTGGCAGAGGGCCTTAAAACTAGGTGTACTCTGAGAACCTGTGCAGAACCTTATCTGAGATTAGAATAAGGTGGCCAGTGAGAGATGGGCAGTTTATGGTTACTGTTGGGACTATACAGGCCCCTAAAAACAGTTTGGTAAAGGTATTTTCAGATTACTTTTCCATTATTTGTCAGAGATGGTTTTGGATGATTCGTGCTTTTTAGGTGCTGCTATGGAAAGGCTGAGAGGAAAGGGTAGATAATAACAGCTAGAAAGCTAAGGGTAGGGTAGGCAAGCCCAAAACCAGTGTGCAAGGCTTTGGAAACCTCTGGCAGCCAAGTGAGGTGTCTGGTCCATTACCGCGTTGTCCATGCTGGCAGCAGGTCAGAGGAACTGTTGACATGTAACTTCATGGACTGACTATCACGTGAGCATGGGAGGATTTGGAGACGTTCCTGCTCCTGACTTGAGCCACACCTTCTTTTTTCCCACCTGGGTGTCTCCGGCGGCGTGCCAGGGCTTGGCACTGACAGGCGATGCCATGTGGCAGGAGGAGCAAGAGAAGCAGAGCTCCAGCTCTGCAGCACCGGGGTGAGGTTTGTGCTGCCCGGGCACGCTTCTGCTGGTGGGGAGGGAGGACAACTCCAGGCTGGCTCCGCTTGTGCAACCTCACAACCGGTGAGGAAATCAGCCAGTTTGGGTACGGAAGCTGTACGGACGCATTCATACAATATCAGGCGGCCGTGTTTACCTGCCTGGGTGCAGCACGCGTGATGTTCTGGCTCCAAGCTCGTTCCTCTTTGTCCTGTCACTGTGCTGGGGAGGAAGCAGCCAGAGGGCAATTGCAGAGAGTTTCCTGAATCAGAGAGGGCGTGGGGAGCCGGAGGATAGTACCAAGAAGCGAGGAGCTCTTAGTGATGCTGTGAGCTTGTGATAAACTAATATAAAAGAACAAGGTTTCCTATGGCTGGTCTTTCTGTGTTTTTTTCAAGGGAAAAGGAAAAAATAAGTCTTCATCTCTCAAAGAATCTCCGTAACATATTTTCTGTATTTGTTGGCTTAGAAGTGTTGTTTGCAAGTGGAAATGGGTTGCTGCCCTCTGCCTGCCTCCCACCAAGTCATGGAGAGGGGGAACCTGAGCCTTAATGAAGTACAGAGCAGCTGTCATCTTTCTTCACAAACCAGCCTCACTTATTTCCAAACTCTGATCCACTCTTGGTTATGTGCCATCTATCCGAGTTTTTGATTGTTAGCAGTCACCAATATTTTGTTCCCTATCTCCCTCTCCATGAGAAATCTCCATGAGTCCTGCTCAAAACCTTGCTTATTCAGACAGCTCCTATCTTCAGCCATGCTGAATGTGACAAGGTCTTCTCTCTCCTTGGGTTTCAGAGGCTCTTGAACTGTCTGTAGACCTACCCTTTCACCCTACCATGCATAGCAGGTGGCAGCTCTTACCTTGGGGACAGCAAAGTTTGTCCCCGGTGGAAATCTACCTTTGCTAAAATCATTCTGCATCTTATTTCCCTCTTGGGCCAGTCATTGATGGCACAAACCCTAGCACCGAACCCAGCATCTGAAGAGAAAGTACACTGCACCCGCCTGCTGGCAGCCCCAGCAGCTACCAGCATTAGGGCCACCACTCCTATGTAGAGCAAGACAATACAGGAAACAGTATTTTCATTTTACATTTCATTTTATATATGTAAGACAATACAGGAAACCATTGGGGAGAGAATAGGATAAGAATGGAAGCAATAACTCGGCATATATGATTAGCTAGTACTAATCATATATGATTAGCTAGCAGTTTAGACCATTTTAGCTTTAGTTGTGCAAAGCAGAAGTACAGAATTAGAAAATATGAGATGCATGAGAGAGGTGAGTCAGAGCTTTCCATGATAAAAGTTGGAGGAAAAAGTCTGAGTGCCAAGTAGCCAAGTCCATGAATTAATTCAGTATTTTAAAATCAAAATTTCATTGTGAATATCACATTGTGGTTCTTCAGGGAAACTGTAGCCCAGTTTTCTCATGTCTCGTTTCTCCTTTATTGGATTGTACCTCCCACAGTGCACCATGGAACAGGACTCTGTAATACAATCCCCTTTTCTCTTGCTGTCCAACTGGGAGCCTGACTGACAGACGTGAACATCATCAACGGGACCAGGGCATCAAAACATCCTTTCAGAAGGGAAATACTTCTTTATACTTTAGGTTTTTTCCCATGGATTGAATTTTTAAAATTAAGAATCGCAAGTAGCCAAACATTTTCCTTTGAGTAAAGTTTTTCTATTATTTTTAAACAACTGCTAATACTAATCGCTTTTCAAAGACAAAATATAGACTCAGAGATAATTTGTATTTTTCAAGGTGATCCGGCTTGAAGAAATGTAAAACAAGCTCATGCAGTAGGTTTACTGCATAAAGCCAGAAGGTCACTGAATGAAAACACTGAACTGTCTCTCTCTTCTGTCAAGTGCATATACCTGAGGTGGGTTTAGAATCGTAAAATATCAAAGCTGTTATATTTGCTGCAAAAGGATATTTTCAAAGTGTAGCAGGAGTACAAAATAATGATTCTGAGGGCAGAAATCATGAGGCCTGTGTTTACTCTGTCTCAGACTTCCTCATCCTCATCAAAATTCCTCCTCTGCACAATGGGAATAACATGGGAGCACTGGGAGGATAACTTCAAATCTGAGAGATACTTAGCTGGCATAGTGATAAAATATTAAAAGTACAAGGAATTCACCTACTCCTTCAATCTCACTAACACAATAAGAATGGAGTTTGATTCTATTACAGTAAAACCAAGCAGTCTTGGCTTTTCTTTTATTTTTCCGCTTTTTCCAACTTACTCCTTTATACCTGTGACAGAAATGGGACAGGTTGCTCAGCATGGTAAGTCATCACAAAGCCATGGAAATCAGCATCAGTAAATCAGGTAACAATTCAGCCCTTGCACATGAACTAAGGCTGCTCCAGAGGACTCCAAGTTCAGGATTTCTAGCTCCCACAGTGATGTGGTGGTACCTCTTGCCAAAGCTTCAGCATGAATATCTATATGGGCTGCATCATCAGTTTGCTTCCAAAAACTGTATTGGCTTGCCCTCTTCTATTTGTAGGCTGGTTTGGTCACAGGCTCTGCAGGTTTGAGATAACACAAAATGAGTTAGGTAGTGAATAACAACCAACTGAATTGCCAATTGAATTGCAGCTGGAGATAAAGAAACTGAAGTTCTGCATTTTTTAGGAATCCCACTTCTTCCTGTATCAAAACATCAGGCTCCTTCTTCCTCTGAGTTGGAGAGGTTAAAGACAGCACTGCATTCTCCTTCCCCTTAACAGGGACTTCCAGCAACTAAAATGTGTTCAGACTCACTGGAAGTCTAAGTCTTTTGTTAATAAAAAATATTTTCCACAGAATTTTGATGCTCCAGGGACTATATCTGCCTCTGTTTCTTGCTGAACTCATTTCCTAGGACTATGTTTTTTCTTCCTTGTCATACTTTCCCTTTATCCTTCGATGTCAAGGACACATGATTATCCTTGCCCTGTGAGCAGCACACCAGCAGTTCTGTGTGGCTCTTGGCCACGCAATATGTGCTGCTGGCCACAGTGGAGCCAGCCCCAGGAAGGGCTTCAGGACATGCCCCAGGTGAGCAGTGGTGTCAGCTTGTGCACCCACGGTGGGATGGAGCAGGGCTAAGCTGGCTGTGTGGAGGGGAGCCAGGGTAGCACAGAAATGTTCAGGCTACCACCAGTCCTCTAGCTAACACTAGCTTGGGAAAAACCACGGGATATAGCCCTAGCAAGGAAGCACTTAACTGCGCTTTAAATGGTCAAGAGGCACTTAGGTTAAAAAGCTAGAAGGTTGGCAGCCATGCTTCATCTGTCCTCTTTCTCTGCCTCACTATCCTATTTTTTTTTTTTCTCCCAGTTCCTGGCCTAATCTTTTAATACCGTGTATATAATACCATAATGCACCCACATTCCCACTGGCAGGAATATACATTCTCATTTAGGAGCAGAGTCTACACGCCTGACTCAAGGCATGCTTAATACCCGTAGCAGATTGAGTTTTCTCCACCTACATTGCCATGAGGACTGTTCTGCTTTGGTAGAAAGAAATCTGGATTTGATCTGAGATGTATTCTCAGCAAAGCTATTTCCTTAGCACTCCTCCAAATACGGAATGATGGAAGAAGCTAAGGAGGTGTCAGTCACAGAGCTAGACAGCACCTCCTTGTCAGGCTGAATGTACCAACACTCCAGATGACTGTATAGTATAAAATATGCATAATGTTTATACACATACACATATCATGCCAAAATTAAACTTACTACTCTCCTGGGTGAAGAAAGGCTTGGTTTCTGGCGTTATTTTGGGGGGGAAAGGGATGGGGCAAGGATAAATCAGTAAGAGACTAGAATACAGTTGTAGAATATAGTGTAGAAACCCTGTTAGTTGGAAGAAAAAAAAAAACAGGCAAAGGGTTTAGTAAAATAACTAGATGGACTGTTACCTCTTTCTTTCACTGGAAAGTTTTGGAGACATTGTGATGGCTGAGACCAAAACCAGAGATGTCTTTTGACACCATGTAGAGATCAAGTGCCATCCTTCAGAGCTGCCAGGTGACTCCAGGCACTGTGTCCTGAAACAGGCGCAGTGGAGTGACCGGCTGCCCCCTCCTTTTCCAGTAGATGATAGACTGGAATTAATACAGGAGTAGCAGAGCTGCAAAAGCACAGAGCAAGGAAATGGTCTCAAAGCAGTCAGGGGCTGGCCAGTGACCACCATTCTGGGCCAGCAGCCCCTCATTGGCCCTGCAGACAAGGCACAGACATCCAGGACCGAGCCACCATGGCATCTTTGGGGTGTGCTGCCTGCCCTGCCTGCTACCGCCATGGCTTGCCTTGGTGCCAGGGACGATGCAGATGAATGAATTTCTAAAGCTGGTGCTAAAGGGTCTACCAGCAGTTGTACCCTTGCACAGTGATGATGGGGGAGGTCATGGCACTCACCCTCTCCTGCCTCCATCGCTGACAATGATCTGTGTGTCATGAGGAGCTCCAGGAGAGCTGTGGAGACGGTGGCTGGTTACCCCAAGAGCCACACGCAGCACCATGTCAGGATGATGAGACGGTGGGGTTCATCTCTCATGTGGCAGAGGAATCACTGGAGTCCGTGTCTTTGGGATCATGACCGGCAGTTTGAAGACTGTGCTGTGAGAGAGGAGGCAACATGGGAGGATGCTGGCCAGGAACTGTAAAGATGGATTTTTTGTTCCTATCACCTTTGATAGTCTCCATGGGCATCTACTAATCCTGTTGTGGCAGAATTAAATTTTGTGCTACAGCACAGATTTGTGAACCCAACAACAGGGAATGAGCCCCAGGCTACAGGGTGCTTCCTGATCCCAGCTAACCCGTTTTACAGGGGTTTCTTCCATCTTCTCAGCTACTTAATTGAGCTGGTATGCAAACCTGAGGATGGGATCAGGGTGGAGCCTCTGAATACAAAGGGTTTGTGTGGGATACAAACCACTAACTCCTCCGAAAGGCAAGCTCAATTCAGCATGGCTTGAGCGCTTGGTATAAAACACACCACCTAAATGCAAGCCTGTGTTCCGGCACTTTATTCCATCATGGCTTCAATGCTTCAGTCTTCACATTTTCATCAGCTGGGAAGAAACAGCTGAGGGGGTGGCACTGTCTGTCCCATCATTGCAAATGCAAATCTTTCTTGTGATGATCATTAAGCTGTAGGTGCAGGTTTCCTGAAGGCATGTCGTGCCAGGCAAAACAAGGCCAGGCCTTTCAAGCATTCATCCCCTTGTGCCAGTGGTAAAACAGACTTCCCCAGTGGAAACATGTGATTGAGTAAGCCTAATTATACCTTCTGGCTTCCAAGAACAGGCCTTTATGTTAATGCAACAGCAGATATATTTTCTGCCCTAACTCACAGCCAAGAGCACTCCATGACTGCAGTAACCGGCACGATCTTCCAGAATGCTAATACCCATAATTTAGCTTGTTCCTCACATATCTCAAATACACCCATGTATCACAGGCAGATCAACCCCCTTGTATCACTCTCGGACATGGCTGTTGTAGCACCACGAGACGAATTACATGTTTGTGCTTTGAAAAGCATTTCTTTCCGTACAACATCTTGCATAAGAGTCAAAATCCTTCTGGAATAGGCACAGGTGGCCCCTCCCTTCCAGGGTCATTTCTTTCTCATATGCCAAAGCCAAGCTGTTTCTGTCAGAGGAGGATTTGGAAACACTTCTGGGGAAAGGAGGGGAAGCATTTCCTTTTTGGGCCTCTGCCCTGGTCCCTTCTGCTCTTGGATAACTGCACAATCTGATGGATGTAGAAGCCAGAGATACCCTCCTGGGGCTAGGCGAAGGCCTGGGCTGCCAAATCGTCGATTGACAGCTGATTCGAAAACAAACAAACCTTAAAATAGTATTTCTGCCATCACATTGGCTTCAAACCTGCAGGCCTGTGTTGAATTGGACCAAGAAAAAGGAGCAGAATAAGCAGCAATAAAATGTCTGCTGTGCCTCCTTTGTCCTCCATATTACTCCAACATCCACAGATATTTTTTTTTTCATTTCTTCTCTTCTTCCTTTATGCCCGTTTCTTGATTTTATTTTTTTTGCTCTGCATGTTCTGCAGCTCTCCCTTGAAATGTTAACTTCCTTCTTGTGACCACTTGGAAGTGCTAAACAAAGCTCGAGAGATTGGGAAAATGAAAAGAGAATGATGGAAAGGGAAAAAAAAATCTAAGGAAAAAAGCCATGTGACTTTTTCCTTTACTTCAGTAAAGCACAGACAGAGCCCTCAAAGCACAAGTAAAACTAGTGGAGAGCGTGCATCTTCAGTATCTCCCTGCAACACCCCATCATTGCATTTCTACCCAGCAGGTCTCCACACTCGGTCTATTCATAACCCGCTTCATGCCCTTCTGTCATGCCACCAGCAATGAGAGCTCCTCTCTCTCTACACGCTCATTCCAAAATCACTCACTGGCTCCGGGGGGCTGTCCTTACCCCCTTTTACAGTGTGATCCTTCTGTCTCAGGCAGAGGATTTATTTGTGTCCAATTGTTTACATGAAGTCTGTATTTGGTACAAGTCTTCCAGGACACAGACATACACGTGGAACGGGGAATCTCAGAAGTTTCTTTGCTTTCCTAATTTAGGCAGAAAACTGTATCTCTTTAGATTCACTGAGCATTAAGGAAATGTTATCTTTTTGGAGGCTTTGTGCTGTCTCCCCAGTTATGACACCAACCCTGGAGCCTGCCCAAGCGCAGGGAGTGACCTGCCTCCACTTTGACTTTCACGCTTCCTCCCACATGGCTCCTCTGCAGACCGTGGGACATCACTAACCTGCTTGGTGAAGAAGTCACAAGCTGGAATAGCCGGGTGTCACGGTTTGGGCTGGACTGGCCACTGAATGAATGACAGATGCTCTCTTCAACTGATGTCTCTTGGAAGAAAATAGCTTCTCTTTTACCTCAAACCAGGACATCAGGGTCCCCCTCACCACAAACATGGTGGTTGCCACCGAACATGTGCAATTCTTCACATGCACAACTACTTGTTTTCCTCAAAAATAAGCATACTGGTATTATTCATCAAGATAAAAGTAATTATTCTGAAGCATGTAACGTAAACATTTTAGTTGCTGCAGCAGCTCCCATTGAAACCTCCAGCAAAGCTCGCCCTGTGGCTTGACTGGGAACAGATCTTATGGTTTTGTTCTGAAAAACTGAGGAAAACTGCCTGTGAAGCACTTTTTTTCTTTTTTTCCAGTTAGAAAATGACATGGTTACTGGATTTTTTTTCCCTCCAGTTAGGAAATTACATGGTTAAATTCACACATTATCCAAAAGTGTCAGAGTGCTTTGGCTAAGCTGACAAGACCAGATCATAGAATCATAGAATGGTTTGGATTGGAAGGGACCTTAAAGATCCTTTTAAGGGACCTCAGTTCCAACCCTCCTGCCATGGGCAGGGACACCTCCCACTAGAGCAGGTTGCTCAAAGCCCCATCCAGCCTGGCCTTGAAC
>JAOTQQ010000023.1:49494402-49522922 GCA_026546715.1 Gallinago undulata
AAAGCCCCATCCAGCCTGGCCTTGAACACCTCCAGGGATGGGGCATCCACAACTTCCCTGGGCAACCTGTTCCAGTGAATTCGTGGTTGCCCCACCCTGGAATCATATTATATCCCATCATATCGCCTCTAGCATGATTGTGCATCCAGGCTGGGAATTAAATCATCAGAGGACTGCAGTTTCTGGAGAAGCTGGAAGAAGAATGGGCAGAAAATCCTGAATGTTTTTAGGAAGGAGTCTGATAAGCTTAAATATAGCATTTATATATATATATATAAAATAATAATAACAACAAGAAATTGGCCATTGGAAAGTAAGAGCTCTCTTCTAGTTCTGCGTTCACTTATTTCAGCAAATTAATGATCTCACTTCAGTTTAGTAAAAAAAAAAAAATCAGCATATTCTCCTTTGCATCAGCTTTGCTCTGGGGAATTCAGGATTCGAGTGCTGTGTCTGCAGCAGTAATAAAGTCTGCTTATTTAGCTTTGATCTAGTTCATGGGTGTATGTGGGGCTTTCCATTCCTGCACGGTGAGTGGAGCCTTCAGCATCCCATTTCTTTCATTTTGCAAGTCGTGCAAGCGAGAGAGTTGGTCGGAGGGAGAAGAGGGCCATCTCCTGTGGTTCCCTGGAGAGCAGAGCAGCCTTGAACAGGTGCAAAAGCAGGTGAACCCCCTCGTGCCCGCGGTGCCCTCTTCAAGGGAGCCTGAAAAGCACGAGAGGCTGCCGCAAGGCTCATGTTCTGCCCTGGGAAGGGTGATACAGGGATGGTAGGTGTGGGCACTGTCAGCATAAAATAAAAGTCTTAGCAAACGCCTCCTGGCCTGCTTTGCTTGCAAAAAAAAAAAAAAAAAAAGTAATTTGAATTGTAGTAGTGGTTTGTATATTGTTTTAAATCAACGCCATCCAGTACTCAAATTTTTCTGAGTCTTGTTGATTCATGCAGTATACAAAGAAGTATTTAAACAGCTTAAGGGGGGTTTGCCATTGCATTCAAAACTCCGAGATCAAATGCAGCAGAATAAAGATTACATCCCGAACTTCAAACTAAAAATACTTTCTTTTTTTTTTTTTTTTTTTCAGTTTTCACAGTCTCATTTTTAAAGACCGGTGGTAGGATTTTATTCTTCTTTATATACTTTTACAATGCCCCTGGGCATTCCCTGTTAGCTCTCCAAAAGCAGACTGATAAGGCGGTGCTTTGCCTTTGTTGGCAGGAGATAGATAACCCAGGACACGCTGGGGAAGGTCACTGTGACAGAGCTGAGTACCCAGCCCTTCCTCACAGCAGAAATATTGAGGCTGTGTCTCACAGCAAGGAGACACAGCCCCGGAGAGCACAAGCCTATGACACAACCAACCTCTTCCCCCTTTCTGTTGGATATAGAGAACGACTGAAATCAGCACAGCAGAGCTGAGGCCCCAGTGTTGCCCTTGCACGTTGGTTAGATCTTCGGAGACAAATTACAACAACGTTCATGACTCGTGGAAAATGTAGGCCCTAGTCCCACAAAGCATTGAGCATCGTCAGCTGTTATTACCATAAATGGGGTAAAAGATGCTTGTTTCTTTGTACTTGATACATTTGTCCTAAATATAAACCTGAGCAGGCTACACTAGGTAGCAAAAGGTGCGAGAACAAATGATACCATGAGTCATGTCTATCATAGAATCCTGGAATCCTAGAATGATGTGGGTAGGTAGAGACCTTAAAGATCTTGTTCCAACCCCCCCTGCCACAGGCAGGGACACTTTCCACTAGACAGGGTTGCTCAAAGCCCCATCCAGCCTGGCCTTGAACACTTCCCCAGATGGGGCATCCACAACTTCTCTGGGAAACCTGTTCCAGTGTCTCACCACCCTCACAGTAAAGAATTTCTTCCTAATATCTAATCTAAATCTCCCTTCTTTCAGTCTAAAGCCATTAGCCTTTATCCTATCACTCCACTCTCTGATAAAGAGTCCCTCCCCATCTCTCCTGTAGGCCCCCTTCAAGTACTGGAAGGCCACTATGAGGTCTCCCCATGGCCTTCTCTTCTCCAGGCTGAACAACCCCAACTGTCTCAGCCTGTCTTCACAGCAGAGGTGTTCCAGCCCTCTGACTGTTTTTGTGGCCCTTCTCTGGACTTGCCCCAACAGCTCCATGTTCTTCTGACGCTGGGTGCTCCAAAGCTGGACACAGTACTGCAGGTGGGGTCTCACCAGAGCAGAGTAGAGGGGCAGAATCACCTCCCTCATCCTGCTGGCCACACTTCTTTTGATGCAGCCCAGGTTGTGGTTGGCTTTCTGGGCTGTGAGCACACATTGCCGGCTCATGTTGAGCTTCTCATCCACCAACACCCCCAAACCCTTCTCCTCAGGGCTGTTCTCAATCCATTGCCCATCCAGCCTGTATTCATGCTTGGGATTGCCCTGACCCATGTGCAGGACCTTGCACTTGGCCTTCTTGAACTTCATGACCTTTGCACAGGCAACATACATACTTCTGTATATTTATGAATTAACACAATGCATTAATTGCTTTTTTAACACAGAGAGACACAAATAGTTTTGATTGATGACTTTGCGTGCTCTAAAAATTTACAAACTTTTTGCTTATATATATAAGACTTTATCCAGCTGTGGTGATTTTTTTCTTTGATGATAATTAATGTTTTTATCTGATTGATTGGTTTCCATGAAAAGTTCTTAGTACCTGAGCAAGCACATTGTAATGTAGATAATTTGCTAACACGGTCACATTTGCTGGGTCTGTATCACAAGAGAAGAAGCTTCCTTCAGTGTTTGGAGGCTCTGGATTACTAATATCCATCCACAGAAATAAGATCAGTAGGCCCACGTTGTATGCATTTTTTTGCTTGCAGTGCTACTTAAAAGAGAATTTCTGCTGTGCCATCAGCTCAAAGCCTGGACATTTGCATAACTTGCAGAATTTTATTTCTAACCTTTTCAGAAGTCCTCTCCAATGGGCAGCTTTCTCTCTGCAAGAAACTATTTTTACCTCCCGCTTTTCCTGCCTGAGCTGAGATCTTCATAACCCTGCTGTAACATGAATCAATCAGAAAAAATATGTTATATGTGATAAATACACTGTGATAGTATATGCAGTACAAAATGTGTATTGGCTTTAACTCTGAGGTGTTTGATAAACACATCTGTCCTTTGGTGAAGTATTTTATCAATTACAGTAACATTTAGAGACTATTATTTTCCTAATATGTTGGACTCATGAGGAATTAAGTTGTTTGCAATCTCTCTGAATTATAATACCTATGAACTTTTAATCTATTTGATAATAGTAAGATGATATTTTCCACCAGCTTTGGTAATGCATACAGATGGCAGAGTATCCCCCACAAAACAGATCTTGGTTCAGGTGACACCAGGACAGAGTCGAACACTGTGTTGTCCCTCATTACAGACCCAGCAGAGCCTAATGAGACCAAATCCAAGGGCTGAGAATCATAGCATCTTAGAATCATAGAATCATAGAATTGTCTAGCTTGGAAGGGACCTTTTAAGATCATGTAGTCCAACCATCAACCTAACTCTGATAAAAAACCATCACTAAACCATGTCACTAAGCACTGTGTCAATCCATCTTCTAAATACCACCACGGATGTTGCCTCAAACACTTCCCTGAGCAGCCTAATGTTCCAACCGCCCTGCCAACACTTCCAGGGAGGACAGCATGTTGTTTCTGAAGGCCGTCTTTGTCAGGTGAGTGCTTCCCACCCCCACTTTGGGGTTCCGTGGGAATGGTATGGTGTATCTCCTAAATCTGGCCATCACCAGAGTGACCTCCACACCAGCACTAATGGACCTGCAGTCACCTGTTTCAGGGGAACTTCAGTGACAAAAATAAAAGATTTTCCCATTGGCTAAGAAAATCAGTTTTTGAAAAGGTAAAGAGAACTCTCCATATTTTATCTTTTTTTTTTTCCAAAAATTGCCCCATTTTTGTGGTAAAAACTCTGTAGGTAAATTTGGGATTTCTTGAAAAAGAAACAACCACTCAATCCTCAAAACTTCAATGAGACGGAACATTTCATATCTCAAAAAAGTGGAATGCAGCTACAGGATGGGTAGCTGCTGCTCGAGGATTACAGGAGTCAGGAGCGAAGAAAGCAAAAACCGTTCAAACCACCCTTCCCAAAAGAAAATTCAGATCGTGTCAAGGTCCCTGCCAGAGCGATTTGGGAGAAATTTCCTCCCAGCCCTCCGACAGACTAAAGACAGGGGGACCAGCCCCAGCACGGAGGACGGAGGACGGGCTGGCTGCCCAGCACTAGGACACCAGCACGGTATCCTGCTTTGAGCAACACAGCACTAATTTCTCATTCAGTAATCTTACTTTTCTGTAAAGTCTTTTTTTTCAATGCTTGGGAAAGCTGCACTTTTAGAAGACTCCAGTGTCTGAATTCGTGAAAATATTTACTTTATAGCCAGCTAGGCTCTGTGGGTTTCAAGGTCTCGGTGTTTTTGAGCCTTGCCAGGTGCCGGGATGAGGAGGAGTGAGACCCAGGCCCTTGACCCAAGCTGGGCAACAGGATTATTTCACATCATGAATGTCACATTCAATGTAAATCGGAAAGTTTGCTGCCTCTCTCTCTCTCCCTTGGTGGTGGTGGTCCAGAGAACTTCTTGCCCCAGTGCTGGACCCCTGAGCCTTTCTCTTTCTCCCAGAGCCACAGCGCTTGGAGCATCCGCCATTTGCTGTCCCCTGCTGGGAGTGCACTGCTTCCTGATGAGAGAAGTGGCTGAGAATAATCCTCAAATATTTTAAATTGGCATCAGGATCAATATTGCTTCTTCAGTGTTACTAATGTTAATTATCTAGTCTTATTCTACTAAATCTGTTTATATTTCAACCTGCGGGTTTCCTTGTTTTTTCCCCGATTCCCCTTCCTGGGTGGGGAGGGGTGAGAGAATAATATTGTCTAAATGACAATAAATTGTTGTGGGTTCCTCAAACCATAACACACGGGTCCTGGCTGGCTCTGGCACCTGTGGAGAGCTGGGTGCAGAGTGGGGCAACTGTGACGGTATTAGGCTTGGACTCCTGCTTGGAGATGAGAGACCTGTGACCACAGAGCAGCCTCCCTGAGCACCATCCCCACAATAGAAAAATTGTTGGAGCGAAGGAAATCCATACTTATGAAGAAAGATGCATTTATTTTTATACTTCAGAAGTAGGTGAGGAGAGGAGCAGGAAAGAAACGCTGACCCTTACAGCAGGTTGCCAGCTCCTCACCTCGGCTGCCCCAGCCCTCTTGCCCGTCTCTGGTGGGCCGGGTGGGCTTCGTTGCTGATGTGACAAACAAGAGGGTGAATATTCCAAACCCTGATAGAGGCAGTAACCTTCAGCGAGGAGGAAGTGACGTGCAGGTGAAGGTGCCAAAATCTCCAGCCTTGGGCTAGAGCCCAGTTTCACCCTGCAGGTCAGCAGTAGCAAGCCCTTTCGCATCGCTTCCAGCTCCCAGTCACCTATTCCTGCCTGTCCCCTCCAAATCCAACTTCTTCTCCCAGCCCTTCTCCCCAGCTAAGGAGAGGCAAAGCCCATCTCTCTCTTACCCTTGCTGACCCTGGGACCTGGTGGGGGCCAACAACTGGGAAGAAAGGGTAGGACCTTGTACTCTTGCGTTTGCCAGCAGTGGGGCTGCTAATCCTGGCAGGTGTGCCAGCAGTTCATGGCCACTGCTGTGGCACAAATACTGATATAAATAGCCAAGAGGCATGGACACCCTCCTTGGGAACAGCCTGCAGCCAGGGGAGGGAGCAGCGCCTTGAAGAGCAGCAGCCCTGCTCGGTGCGGTGTCCCTCAGCACAGCGACCCCACCGTGGGCCAGCAGCCACCCACAGGCACAAATGGTTCCTCCAGGTGCCTCCTCCAGCAAGTGGCACCGCTTGAAGCAGATGAGTAAAGCAGGCTGAGCTCAGCAGGGAGAGAGTGTGGAACTGGAGGTGCTGGCCAGACCATACTTTGTGACCCTATAAGGATGGTGATGGGTGCCAATGGGATTAGGAAGAGCTCTGGCTGCGTTTCTGTCCCCCATCACCATGCACTTCTCTTGTGCTAAGTTATGGTATACGTAGGATGTTCTTCAATGCAAACTGTGGAGCAAGAGCATCCCCCCCTCCACAGGGACACCCAGCCCGTCCCCTGGAGGCTGCCCAGCTGCTGGAGGCTGCAGGACCACAGGGGAGGCCCAGGAGCCCAGCCTGTCTCCTGTGGCATTGGTTCCCACGACCCAGCGGCCCCATGGAACAATTGCATCAAGCTGCTTCGGTCCCGCATCCCAGGGGAGGGGGCAGGTTCTGAGCGTGGCAGGCAGCTGTGGGAGCTTGTGGGTTTGCAAATCCTCACATTTATGGAGGAACGGCAAAGTTTCGTGCCCAGGACAGATGAGTTCCTGTGGGTGAGGGAACGAGTGCCTGTTTTGGTGCTGCTGGCTGCACTTGTAAGCAAGGAGCTCGACAAACAATGAGAAATTACAGACAGCGTGACCTTCGGCAACCAGAAGCTGGAGGCAGAGCAGAAATTTCTAGCAGCATCTTTTAGAGCAAGCTCAGAACACACCCCGGCTCTGCCCTATCACCAGCACCAAGTTTTATGGGACAAATAAAATAGTTTGTATGACATCAGAACACAGAATGAGGACTGCTGACTGTTCTTCCACTGCTCAGAGACCCAGGTGAACTCCAGTGCTGTCAGTGAGCAGGACCAGCTCCAGACTTAGAATGGCTTCAGGATTTCCTCAGTTTGTGCGTCCCTCAGTGGTGCTGAATAATCCATTTTCATTTTAAATACTGCTTTTTTTTTTTTCCCTTTTTTTTTTAACCTGGATGCGCTTCTTTCATGACACCGTGTGTTTCTCCTTACAGCACCAGCATGAGGTTCTTTGCTAACAGAGCTGCTGTTGCCATTTTCTTCTCAAGCCTGGCTGGAGAGCGTCTTGTGTAGGTCTATGGGTCACCACACTTGCTCCAGAAACAGGAGAACCAGTGTCAGTCACTGGTTCCTGGAGGGATGCCTTAGCTGTCCTATGCAGGGAGGAGGGGGTGCAGGAGCCCCATCTCCACCTTGTCCTTGGTGAAACAGCAGCTCTGAGAAAAAAGACCTCAGGGTCCTGGTGGACAACAGGATGACCATGAGCCAGCAATGTGCCCTTGTGGCCAAGAAGGCCAATGGCATCCTGGGGCGCATCAAGAAGAGTGTGACCTGACCAGCAGGTAAAGAGAGGTTATCCACCCCCTCTACTCTGCCACATCTGGAGTACTGTGTCCAGTTCTGGGCTCCCCAGTTTAAGAAGAACAGGCCACTGCTGGAGAGAGAACAGCAGAGGACCATTAGAAAACTGAGGAGTATGTAAGATTTTCTTCTATATAAAAAGAATACCTTGACTTTTAAGAGAGTTAAATCGCGCTCTCCTCCACTGCCAGTGCGTATCTGAGGTATCACCACCAAAGCCACAAGAAGTAAGAGCATTAAGGAAAATTTAGAGATAGTTTTGCATTTATGGGTCCATAGAATTATTTAATTTTTTTTACATAACTGAAGTGTGGTGTTGGGTTTTTTTTTCCCAAAATTAACGATAAAAATTTCTCAGCAACAGCCTGGTGTGAGGGTGGTTTTTTTTGATCTGAGGTAATGCTGAGCTCCTCCATTGCAAGACTTGCACTCTGTGAGCTCAGCAACAGGAGGTACCCCCAGAGGCTTCCCACGAGAGGAAAGATCTTATCTCAAAAAACCACACATTTAATCTTGAGCATGTTAAAAAAAAAAAAAGTCAACACATCAGAAATATCAAACTGTTCCTGGAAATAGTTATATTCTAATCTGCAGCGCTCCATTCCCAGGGTTATACTTTTAATGTGCACCTTCACAACTTAAAAATTCTAACATCTTGTATCTCTGAGGGCTGGCATTATCCTTTCAGGCCCTACAGCTGAAGTACAAGTTTCTCCCAGCGCTGAGAGGCAGGTGTGCTGTAACTGCTGCCAAGGACGTTGCTGAGGTTTTATCCCCACCTTTGCGAGACTTGATTTTCTGAGCTGCCAGCCCTCCGAGCCACTCGGCAACTTTGAGATGCTCCTCTCCAGCACCAGGGTTACGAGGCGGGTTCCACCACCTTGAACTGGCCTCACAAGAACCAGAAGTACGCCCCTGCTCCCTGCCGAAGACATGCAGGAACAGGCATAACCTGAACTTCCCACTTCAGTTAATAACAATTCCCCAGTCTGGAGCAAAAAGTAGCCGCCGAGGTCGGAACGGCCAGATTGGCATGTTCAGGGAGATTTTTGTCTTGATCTACAGCTGCTCAGAAAAAAAACTTGTAAATCTGTTCCCATAGCTAAAAGTTGCTGCTCTGATTTGTTAGACTAGCCCCCAGCTCACCCATTTCATGGGAATTGACCACCAGTACATCTGACTGATGTCTTTAAAAGGCTCTGGGCAGCGAGTGACCCTGGGTTATTACAGACAGGCAACTCGCTTCTGTAAATTCTCCCCCAGCAAGGAGATCAGGATACACTCAACCCGCTCTCATTTCCTCTTCGTGCATTTACTCAGCATGTAAACGTGACCCACTCGTAGTGGGACTGTCTAGCAGATCTACAGCAATTGTTGTTTGTAAGTTCTCCCAGCACGGATACAGGAAAGCCAGGTCTCTGGATTCACTACACCACGTTCCCACACGAGGTATGCCTGTCCCTTGGAAAGGGAGAAGGCACAGTCAGTCAGACCCACAGGTGGTTTCTCAAAAAGGGGTGAAAGGATCTCTGTTTTCCTCCCCAGGGAAGTGTGTTTCTCTGTAGGGTGAGCCAAGACAGAGAGTAGCACTGCAGGGAACTAATTCATTATTTGTCTATGTGCCACTTGGAGAAAATGGGAGGAAGGGAGCAAAATTTAAAGGCAGAACAGACAATTTCTTTGTTCCTTCAAAGTGCATAAAAACTGCTGTACTTCTCAAAAGTAACAGCATCTACACCTTCACGATCCGCAGACTGTAGAGACTAGATGCAGGTGAGACTGCATCTCCCCACATTTAAGTAGCTAGCTGGATCCAGATCCCAGAGAACAAGGGCATTTTGTTTCCCAGACCATAAGCCAAAACTGTTTTTATGGGAAAAAGCATGCTGCTGCAAGTAACACCTGATGAGGGTTTTCCAAAATCTACACAACACGCAGAGCCTGCGCTCTCCTTGACACTATGGGGGTCTCTCCTGATGCTAAAAAAAACAAACAAAAAAAAACAACCAAAACCCAAACCATAACAAAAAAAAAACAAAACCAAAAACCCCAAACAAACAAATAAAAAAACTCCATTACAGAATAAACAGGGAGATACTTACAGAGGTACTTAAAGGAACACTGTGAAATGAACCACATCACTGAAGGGGTTACCAGTTAAAAAAAAAAAAAAAAAAAGAGAAAAGAGAAAAGAAAAAAAGAGGTAATCAAGAAGTCAGTTACTTGCTTCACTAGGAGCTGGTTTATGAAGCAAGAGCTGTAAACCACAGGCTGTGCAGAACTTGCGAACCACATGTGAAGATATGCTGCTGTTTTCTCCTAAAAAGCAGCAGAGCAGCACGCTGTCAGCAGCAGAGAGCACATGAGGTTCAGGCACACCGCAGCGCCCTGCTGCTGCTCTCAGGGCAGGTTTTTCAGCAACCCCCTTTTTACAGTCAATTAAAGGCAGGTTCTCCCTATTAGATGACCCTAAGCCCCACCCAATTAGGTCTCGTTGATGAAATCTAGGAAGCATTGTTTAGAAATCATGGAGTTGTTTTTAAGAAGAGAGGGAAATTCAAACGAAATGTTTCCGAAAACCAGAGTCCATGGGCTGACACAGAGGAACTGATCAACATCTCGTGATATTTTTGCATGAAGGAGCACTCTCATGCTGTGCGCCAGAGGCAACCAGGAACGTGTGAAACTCACCTCACCTGGGAACAGTCTGGGAACAGATTGGAAGCTGGTAAATTCCACTTATTTGTGTCTATCCGCAAGCTCCACTGCCATTGAAACTAACACTGCACAACACCAGCAGCACTGCCAATTTACTATTCCCCTGAATCCTTCATGAGCCCCAAGAGTGGTTTTCTCCATCAACTCTGCCCATTTTCATTTGGTAAACTGTGACATTTCCCCTGCTTTACAACTGAAGCTAAAAATAGCCCCTTTCATTTCATAACTTCCCAAACTTCATCAGCAATGTGTTTTACGCAGCAGCACAAGCACTGGGAACAAACTGGGATTATGAATAGCTGTCAGAAGAACTGACAGAGGACCAAAGTAAATTAGGCATTGAAAGAGCCATCCCTCCCTCTTCAGGAGAGGGCTATGCTGTGACAGCTTACAAAATACCACAAATTGGAAGCCAACACATCCTCTCTAAAAACACATTTAAAAAAAAAAGGCAGTTAAAAACATTATTCATGGCTTTTTTTTTTCCCCTCATAATTTATTCAATGAAATGAAACAAAACAGACAAACACAAAAAATAAGATCTGCATTTCCCATGTCTCATCTGGAAGGCGGTCCCTTACCACGAACTGCAAGGAGCTCCTCCAAGCACAAAGGCCAAGAGAGACCACAGTGCCACAACACCAGAGACTCTAAAGGGCAAGAATAATAAAAATGCTGTTAGGCTACTCACTTAGGACTTAATTTTAGGGCTCTTAAGAACTGAGATCCTTTACCAAACTGTGTCAGGCCAGAAATTTACCCTTCACAAACATCTCTGTCACAACCTCACAAGAGGGGTGCACTTTGAACGTGGAATTCTTTCCTACTACTGAACTTTCAACTACGCTGTGGAATAAACACACCCATCCCACACCTCCCTCCTCAAACTTTTTCGAGCGAGCACTACAGCTCATTAACATAACCTTCCATCTGTTGTGATAGCACATAGTTTTGTGCCATCCCTAAGGTAACATTACCCAGTTAATCTAGAGTAAAGACCAGTTGCCCAGGGCTGAAAACCCACATGCAGCCACCCAGCAGAAGAACACTGCCAAAGAGGAGCAGGCTGCTGCTGTGATGGGGCCAGGCACCCCGAGAGGAATAGCCACTCCCCCCTCCCCATTCCCCTGATTTCCAGGACTCACTGCAGCAGGCAGTTCACCCGTGGAGAGTGCCTCCAGTGGCGACGGATGGAAACCTGCAGGCGAGGGTGATGCTTATAATCCTGCAGGACAAGCCTGACACTGAAATGAAAGCAGATGCCATCAGCCAGGGCTTACAGGCTGCTCCCAGCGTCCCACAGCTCCTGGGACAGGAACCTCTTTACCTAAGAGTTGTCACAGCAGAGGGAAGGTGTGATGAAGACTCGGATCAAAGAATCATAGAATGGGACCTTAAAGATTATCTAGTTCTAACTCCCCCCCTGCCGTGGGCAGGGACACCTCCCCCTGGACCAGGTTGCTCAAAGCCCCGTCCAGCCAGGCCTTGAACTTCTCCAGGATTCTTCCTAATATCTAAATCTCAATCACGGGACAAAAAATTAAGACTTTCTGGTCACTTACTCTTTGAATTTGTTGGAGAGCAGAATGAACTGGTTCTTTGAAAGCCGTCTGACATCAAAGCGACAAAGAGGTTTAAACTCTTCGTAAATCTGCCTTTCATTCAGCCCTGGCCAGCCTCGGACATGGACGATCAAGGCAGGAGGATGTTCGCAAGGACTGTCTTCCCCAGAAAAATTCTGGAAGATGTACAACACTGAGACGTATCTAAGTTTGGAGATACTATAGAAGCACTACTAATATAATCAGAAAATATGCAAATCGTGACACAAATAATAAATAAGACAGGTTGTACAACACAGCCATTGATGTAAAATTATTTTTCTTTTGTCCCAAGACTCTTCTAAACATGAGTCATAAAAGTAAACTGTCACGATTACCATGGAGAAACCACCAGAGAAACAGCAACATAAACTGACCAATGCCATCTTTCAGGACAACAATATGAATATGTTTCACAAAGCAGAAATTCAACTTATTTGCCATTTTGAAAGGTCAATTGTGTCATTCGGATGATGACAACTTCTGCCAAGGTGGGCCCAGTGACTGGCGGATTTTTCTCCTCTAATGAAGCTATCAACTGGGCTACTGTCCTACACACACCCGCCCCAGAACGGTCACAGACCTGCAGTTTGTACTCACAATGCTTGAAACACCACCTCGGATGAGATTCACTTTGTTCAGGTACTTGTCTAACACAGTGAGATACTGAGAGAAAGAAGGATCAGCCTCCACTGCATCACTACATTAGAAAACAAAATGTAACAAAGTTTTGTTTCTCCAGTGCTGTAGAGTGTCTCTGGAGCACAGAGCTCCCGAAGCAGCTCTTTATGTCATGACCAAGTAAGTATTTCAGATATTGGTATCTTCTACAGAAGTTGAAAAGCTGCAAGCAAAGGGAAGGAATTTGAAGGATGCCTCTTAGGAGCTTAACTGAAGGCACTGAATCACAGATTTCAAAAATGGAAACTAATGGAAAATTATCTGACCCTTACCCAAGTGAACTGAACTTGAGAGGGCTTGTTCAAGGAGAAAGGAGTCATGATGCCATTTCCCAACCTCTGAGCCACCGCATGGCCCCTGATTTAATTTTTTAAATGTCAGCTTTGACATAAAACTACTACTTTCAGATTTATAAAATAAAAATCTAATTAGAACCGTGGCATTTCCAGTAACACTTTCTCTTATCCAAAAGGAAGGCCAGCCTGCAAAACAGAAAGTCAGCCAGAGCGAACCGATGACTGTTTTCCATAGAACTCATCCATGTAATGCAATTTTCAGTAAACATTTAAACATCACTCACTCTGTGGATCTGCACAGTAGCAAATGAGCTGACTTCAGAAGAACTGAAAGGAAGAATAATGAGGTGACATTAGAACAAAGCTAAAGAAACATAACTAACCAAATGGAAGGCAAAAACTCACTACAGGGCAGATAAGTTACTAAAAGGAACAGACTGTCTGTACACAAACTACTATTTGTTAGCATCAGGAAAGGAATTGCCAAATCACAACACAAACTCTGAAGAAGTGTTTAAGAGGCATTTTACCTGAACCACAGAGAAATGCATCATAGCCTGCCTCGTGAGGAGATTTCTTCTCAGCTGTAAGTAGTGAACAAAATCAGGAAGGAGTAAACACCTTTAGCACGCTGTGGAAACTGTGCCTCTGTATAATCCTGACACCCAAAGGATCCACTGTTCTGCTTTGGACTTTCTTCCCCTCTCCCTCAGCTCTGTTTCCCTCCTCGCCCTGAAGCCTTTACACCCCATAGGAAGTCTATGCTTCTACCGTGCATTTTAAAATGATACCAACAAAATGGCAGCAGTTACACAAATGGCTGTAAACCTTAGCAAGATGCACGTGAAAAAAAAAAAATTATGAAGATCTAAACCAAATTGCGTTGTATACATTATTCATGGTATGGGAACCATTTCAAAACACAAAAGGCCCTGTGAGCTGCCACGGGAAGCCAGGAAACGTCTGCCTCGCAGCCCGTATCACACCATGTACTGAACACAGCACCACTAGCCCTCCACAAGCTGCCGAGCTCCTCCTAATTTCTGAGACCTCCCTGCCATTAGCTCCCAACTGTTCTCCATTTAGGACCAGTGCTTCCCACCTCCCCTTGGCCCTTCCGAGAGCTACCAACTCCTCAAAGCCCCAAGCCAGGCTCAGTTCAGCCCCAACTTAGTGCAAATGCCATTTGTGCTAGCAGCATGATGCCAACCTCCCCCTGCATCACCCTAAGCAGCTGCCAGGGACATGCAGAGCACATGATGACATTTTGGGAGCCCAGGCGTCGGGTCTGCACAAAAAGGTGTACCAGCAGCTCGGTACAAATTCAGCAGACCCACCAGCATTCGCTCACACTTTGCATGTGGGCACCCACAGAGTAAAACAAAACCCTTTTAGGCTTTCCAAGTTTGAAGACTTGCTTAAGAACATACCGTATCTTGAGCAGTCACTCGCATGAGCTATCACTGGGCATGCTGAATCTTTGGGATTTAGGTTGCTGTGGGTAACAAGTGGATGTGTAAGATTTTTGTCTTTCCCCATTATGTTTGAGATAAGTTACTGTTCTCTAGTGACCTGTGGCTTCGTTTCAGAAAAAGCTACTGAAGACTTTAAAATGAATTCTGTTAGTATTCTATGAAAAAGCTAAGACGCTTAGCTGAATGCTATCTACTAGTTTTCTTCCTGAAAACTAATTCCTAAATACTTCCTCAGTCTCCTCCCCCAATCAAACCTAAGCAGCAACTCTGCTTCAACTGCAACAAAAAATTTGAACAGAACTAAAAAAAAAAAAAAAAAACCAATGGAAAACTCCAAGGGGTCAACTAGGTGGTTTTCTTTGATCAGGGAACTCTGGAAGACACATTAATAAACAGATACCCACGGAATGACTGACATAAAAGAACGAATATAAAAACCCATGAGAATCTGCAGTCTGAAATTGCTAAAACAAACAAAAAACCCCCAAATCCCAGTACTGTTTTTATAAGCACTAATTTTGCATCTCTTTCTTGGGAGCAGGGGCGAGGGGAAAGAGGCGAAATTTTCCTTTTCTTACCAAAATTGACATTAAAACAATTTAGTCACAGAAGTAGCATAAAGAAGAGAACTCTTCTACAACATCATGAGATATGATATCTCCTCGTGCTCCATTTGAACACTGTATTTGGTTACTGCTTTAGACTCGCTGCAGCTTTTTGGGAGCTGGTATTTGAAATTAGGGTTCATTGTCACTGACCACTGAGACTCACCCACTTCATAACACAACATAAGCAACATAAAACTCTCAAGTGTACGTAAGATTGTCTGCAAGCCAAACTTGTGACCAATGAAGCAATAGTGGTACAATATGAGAAGTGACTTAGAACAAGTAATTACTTTATAAGAAAGAGGAGCAAATCATGGGCTCTTAAATTTAGAGCAAGAAACCAGCTGAAAAACATTTGAAAGGAGGGGAAAATGTAAACATACGAAATGACTGACTTTGAAGTATCTTTCCTAAAAAACCAAAGGGATTGCTGAAGGCTTTATAGCCTACCACTTACCTGCACAAAACCTCATACACCTCCAAAAGATTAGATACTCGAGGAAATGAACACTTCTATAAAAGAAAGACATGTTAAAAACCCAACCAAGACAGACCTCATGAGCTCATTTACTGGTACTGCTGATTCATTAAATGAGAGCAAACATCAGAATGTCTCAGGGCAACGAGAACTGGTCACAGATCTGTAACCACAGAGCACTGCAGGAAGATACCCTCTCTTCTGGGTGAAAGACAAGCTTTGACTCCAAACAAGAAGACCTGTACATCTCACCTTCCAGATAGATTTTGTTACAGTCTTGGTGTCTATGAGGACAGGAAACAGGTTGTGAATGTTCCTTTTAAACTCCTCATAGCTTTCTGAAAACAAAACACATGTGAAGAAAGACATCGTAAAACTAAGGAAAAGCCAATGGTATTTCAAATGAATAAGAAAGAGACATGAAGTCAGAGGAACAACGCACTGCTACAGCAGTTAAAGCTCAGAAGAGGCAACTAGCCCTGCTGCTTGCTAAGCACTGTGGATGGCTGGGGTGGCAAATGACCACTGTGCTTACTGTCCCATCCCCGTGGCAAAGGCAGCAGCCTGAGGACAGCAGGTACGTACAGCATTACCTGGAAGGGGCTTGTAGAACTTGTCGTGAAGATGCATAAGGTCCATAAGCATGTTGTGTCCTACCAGGGGCTGTGGGAAGAATATAAACATAACAGTCCATTGGAGCACATTTTTGAAGAGTACTCAGACATAACCAATTTTAGGCATGCTCAGCAGCTGTAATCCAGTGGACAGCATCCACATACGCTCACCCAGAAGTCAGCCAGGCTGCACAGCTCACAGGAAGACTGTGCTTTCAGGAAAATTAGACTTGCAAACTCTCTGAGAAGGGTATTTTTGCAGCAGCATTCTAATTTGAGTGGACCGAAGGAGCTAGGTGGATCTCAGTTCAGCTGAACACTGGTACAATCTTCCAGTGATCAGCTTTGTAGGCTCACAACAGAAGGGATAGCCTTCACCAGCACATCACCCATAGTCTTCTGAAGCTGAAATTCATTCAATAACGTACACACAAAAAGAATTTTCACAGATAATCAGCCCAATGGTCCACACAGTCCAATAAACCAGTCTGTCACATGCTGAAAAGCATAACTTGTCCAAAAGGGCAGTTTTCTTAGATGGTGACAAGGATTTTCAACATCGGAGACTCCTGCATTTTCTCAAGTGACATAAGAAACACGTTACAAAATGAGTTCTGTCACCCTCCCCCCGGCTGCACTTGGTTTGCAGGAGTAATCGAGAAGTAACACAGGGAGATCTAGTGTTTGGATCCATAGTTCTGCGCATGCATTGGGAGTGGGACCTGGTCAATAAGAAGATACAGTGTTTACCTCTTTTTCTAACCACGACTGCAATATAAGAATTCATCTCAGTTTTACTGACTAGACACTGAGTGAATTATTTAATACAAATGACTACTTTATCATTTATCATCCCATCCAGGGTAGCAAATCAAAAAGACATCAAAACTGAGAGTAGGGATGAGGCATTTTACCTTCTTGGCTTTAACAAGTGTCTGGAAGAGGTTGGTGAAGCCCCGGGCAGACAGGAGAATGAGCTCCTTCCAGCAGTAGTCATTAGGAGAGTTCTCCAGAAGCTGACGATGTTGCGGACTCACTTTTTTCACCATTACCTGAAAAAATGGTCATTGGGTACCTCAGCCTCCCATGCTAGCTGTATGTACACTGCTTAATGGTGTTCAGCAATGCCAAGGACAAGTTCAGCTTCTAGGCTATGAAGGATGGAGAAACAGCACATCCCCTGGAGCCTCAGAACTGTCTCACTTCTCTTCCATGTGGAGATCAGCGCTCCAGTAACAAGAGACATGCTCTAAGGGTGTCTTACTAATGCTTCTCTTGTTAACAGCATAGTTTCTACCACAGCATTTTTGGAGCACAAATTAATTCCATTTAACTTGACACAATACACAGAGTTCATGGCACCAAGAACCAGAAACAAACGTCAGCCACACAAACTGAGTCTCCAAAGGCTGTGCTTCAGGTAAGAAGGCTGGGTATGTCTGTGACTCTGATGACACTGGTTATCAGACCAGAAGCGGGGAGAAAAAAACACCAACTACTTATAAGCAACTGACTGGTATCATATTCACATTTTGAGAAGTCCACAACCACAGGTTTAATTCCGAAAATATTCTGAATGTATAGGATTCTGAATGTATAGCAAATGTAAAGCAGCAAACCAGCAAGCCATATAACAGACAGACTAAAAGTCTTCAAGGCAACTACATTGCAAAAGTCAACAAAGCAAAGCCACAAATAAAGGCCAAAACCTGTACGTTCTTGTGAAGGTATTGAAGGAGAGATCTGATAAAGTCTGGAGATACAGAAAAGGTCCCTCCAGAAGTGTCCCAAGGACAAGCATTTCCAGCTCAAGGTATTTTGCGGCTACAGGACAAACAGAAACCAAAGTTAATCAGTTTTCTGCATCCTTTTTCCTAGGATTCCACAATCAACACTTTCCAGAACATTCTTTTGCCTACTGTCTTCTCCTCTCCTGGGCCCTATCATTAAGGGTACAAGCAACGTTTCAGAGACCCTGCAAGAATTCCAGTCCCATCTGGCTAGATAGAAATCCTCTTTTGAAAAGGCTCACATATCCTTCTTACCTTCTTGTCTCCAAGAGGCTGTGTCCAAACATTTTGGAGAGCCTCTCTCAGAACCAACTGTATTTCAAAACCCTGATAGCCTGAGGAAAAAAAGAAAAGCAAGAGTAGTAAAAATTTCAGAAGTGCAGATAAGCCTATTGAGGAAAACACATCTTTCCTAGACAAAAGGACTGATCAGATATTTCTCCCCCAGTGTACAGAAAGCATTCCTGAATGTATACTCTTGGTACATTACTATACACGATGACAGGAAAAAAACACAAATAAATCTAAACCAAAAAAAACCCAAAAGGTCACAGGAAGAATTTCAGGCAAATAAGCCTTTCTAAGGACACAGAGGAAAGGAAAAGACTAACTGAAACAACGATAGAAAAAGGCTGCTACTCTGAAAGACTGTCTGTGGTTTTGGAAGGTTTCAGAGCAACACACCCAGAAGCCAAGCACAGATGAGAGGTATCTACACATTTTCCCACGCAGTTGATGAGGCACTAACCCAGTCCTTTTCTGAGCAGCATGCAAAAAGACACTGTAATCAGTCTTACTGATTACTTAAATAAACACCTTACTTGTCACAAGTGCCCATCATTGCCAGATCCTAATAAATTATCAGTATCATATTACCTACAGCTGACATAGCAGATACGTAACACAGCACACTCCTCACCCCCTGTATTTCACACTCTGCAGAAAAAGCATCAACAGACAAAGCCTTAAATGCTTTCTGTCCTTCCTAACCTTTTCTGGATTTTATTCCCTGGCCTAAAAGATTAATATTTGGTTTCTGTGATGAAACATGCAGACTATTCTCTACTACAATTCCCTACCCCTCAACTCCTCCAAAAAAGCACAAATTCCTCTGCTCTGCTACAGTGCTCACAAAAGCTAACACAGGTGATAAGCGACCTGTTTATCACCACTGGCATGTATATGTGTCTCCATGGGGCTCTACATGAGAAGGAACAAACTCTAAAAGGAGACCCATCTTTCCCTTCTCCAAGGGGAAGAAAACAAAAACTGGATCTTCCAGGACCCACTGGAGAGGGACTCTTTATCAGGGAATGTAGTGACAGGATGAGGGTAACAGTTTTAAATTGAAAGAGGGGAGATTTAGATTAGCTTCTAGGAAGAAATTCTTCACTGTGAGAGCGGTGAGACGCTGGAACAGGTGGCTCAGGGAAGTTGTGGAAGTGTTCAAGGCCAGGCTGGATGGGGCTTTGAGCAACCTGGTCTAGTGGGAGGTGTCCCTGCTCATTGCAGGGAAGTTGGAACTGGATGACCTTTAAGGCCCCTTCCAACTCTAACCATTCTATGACTTAAGTCAAAAGTTATCCTGATCCAGAGCAACCACAAATTCTGCAGCTGCTGGTCTGAAGCAGCACAAAATGTAAGTCAGTTACCACAAAGCATGCTCCACTCAGACATCCACTCCCACTACAGAAAGGCCCATCATCCCAACGGAGCATAAAAGCAGAGCCCAGAGATGAATCCCTGACAGGAACTGAAGCGTAGACGGGGGTAAAGAGTTGTAAAGGCAGGATGGGTACAGATGCTTTCACTCTCAGGAGAGCAGTTTAACAGAACAGGCAGCAAAAGACAGTAGTAGCCCCACAGGTTCAGCAGAAGTGATGAAGCCTTTCAGGACCCACGGGTGCCTAAGGGAGGCATCCTGTTTCATACCACTCAGATCCTGCAGAATCATAGTCCCCTCTTCCTCTGCTGCAGGTATCCAACGGGTCACTTCATCAATAGCCTTCTTCAGCACATCCTTGTCCAGGGCACTAAAGCGGGATCAGGGGAAAGAGGCAGAGTGTGAGAAAACGCTCTTCACAGAGGGAGCCTTGTGCCTTGCTGTGGTCATGCAAAAGCATCGCTTCCCGACATTCGCCCAGTTCTCCAGGTTGCATCCTGCAATCTCTGTCTTCCTTCAGACAGACCACAGCAAGCTGGAACAGCTCGTGGCGAGGCGTTCAGACCACCAGGCTTTAATATTTCTACAAACTGTGAACTGAGAGAAGGTGAGCTGTCAGTGCAGTCATTACTGAGGATCCACCTCTGAATAGCGCTCACCTGCTGACTTTCGAGTGACCTGCTAGGAGACGCTGGCTAAGGATCTTCTCCTGTACCTCATTCATGTATGGGATTCCATCTTTGAGGAACTGAGGGGGAGAAAAAAATGCCAGGTTGGTTACTCTCCCCTGGACTTTCTTGCAGCAAATCAAAGAATAGCAGGTTAGCCAGGTCCAAAACCTGCATATACTTGGAAGATGCTGGCGCTCCTCAGACTCAGAATATCCTCTTCAAAAATACAAATGGTAGGTAATCCAAGATGCATTCTTACATAAAGGCAGATATGTTTATGTATGGAGGAAATAAAACAATTTTTTTCAACTCTTAATAAATTTTTTTTGCTCTGCTTTTATCCTTCCTTTAATGAGACACTTCAAGTGTCAAGATACCACGGTGCTTCCTGTCCAAAACTGCTCAAGAATGCTCTTATGCAATGACAGTCTGAATTTTATGGGAAATGTGGCAATATGTAAGATGCAGGTAAAGAGAGAGACTTCCCCCGCTTTCATAGCTAGTGAAGACTCCAACTGGGGTCAGCTCATAGGAAACAGGTTTTCCTTTTTTTTTTGAGGTGGGGAAATCCTTAGGCTAACAAAGATGTGGTTATTGACTCTGTAGCAGTTCACAAAAACCAGCACTCACTCTCCCTGTTGACAATGAACCACACAATGCACTCATACTTCACCCCAGAAATGTAGCATTTAGGGATATTAAAATCCTAATTTCTGCTGTAATTGACGGACTTCCCCTGTTCTAGGTTCCTGGCAGAGAGGTTACATACCTTATTGTAGTCAAAGCCATAATGAGAAAGGAACTGAATGCTAGATGCAGAGAGGGAGAATTCAACATCTGAAAGTCCCAACGTTGAGGGAAAAAGAAAAAAGTTGTATGAATGCACCACATACCTACAATGAAAAGAAAAATCTCTCTAGAAGGTAATTACAAGAAACAACTCCTCCCAAGAGAATTCTGCATAAAAACTCAACTGCACTGTCCTCACTGTAACAGAAAATGGCTTTACTTACTTGTTTGAATTTTCATTTGAGAATATTGCCAGCCCTGCAAGACAGAGAAATGCCCATTGAAATGGCAATGTTTAGCTGGACATCCAGGTACTGTGAAAATCAGAGAAGGGATGTGGGATCCCCTGATGCATGTTTTCCATTCCCTAATGCCACAGTACAAATCTGAAGAGCAACTGCCAGGCCACTCCACAGCTCCCCGAGAGCTGAACAGGGAGAAGCTTTTAGAGCTAAGTGGGAAAAGGAGTCAAGTGTGATTAAATAGCAAATAGATTGAGCAATGGGTAGGACAAAAATCTCCGATTATTCACAGACAGGTCTGTGGGTCCAACTACACTACAAAAGCATTTGGGAGGAGTTAGGCACCATGTAGGACTGAAACATGTTTTCTACTACTTAGGTTGTTTTTTTTTCCTATCAACCCCTAAGAAGTATATTAATACCTTACACAGCCCAAGACTTTGAACAGTATTTTAAATGGTTTTGGAGTTCGTTTCTTGACCTCCAACTAATTATTAACTGTCAATAGGCCTCCTCCACCATATAGGCCCTTTCTTGTGTTGAGTTTTTTATTATTTTAAGGAATATCAGAAATACTAGCATTCTAGCTTTCCTCTGGTGGTCCCCTTACACATTATATCAAATGACACAGCCTTGAACAGGAGCTGCTGCCACCTATTTCTCACTTGCATCCTCAGTTCTAAAAGCCCTGTATTTCTGCCTGCAATCTTTAAATAGGAACAACTTTCAGACCAGTAAAAAGCATATGGCCCACCTGACTTCACCTTATTTAAAATATTTAAAAGTTGATAGTGTTAAACTTCAGAGGGGGGCAAACAAGCCTTACCACAGCAAACAAATGTCTCTGGAAGGAGTGAATTAAGCTCAGAGCGACCTGCAGGGCCCACCAGCTGGCCAAAGACAGACCTTGGAAGATGATTTTCTGCCTCAGACCAGCACTCACCAAGCTGAGCAACAGTGAAGCGCTGGACGCTCTGCCTGGCCTTCAGGTACCGCTCCGCCGGGGAGTCAAACAGGCTATGGACAAAACTGGGATTGGGGGAAAAGGGGTAGAAAACAAGGGGTTTGGCAACACTCAGGTGGTGACAACACACAGCTCCAGCAGCAGCTCTCCCTCACGTCCAGCAGCTTTACCTGGGCTCCTCATTTTGTGGGGAAGTGAAATGCAAGCCTGTGAACTCCATATCAAGGGCTGCCGAGGGGGAAAAAAACCACAGAATTAAGTCTGAAATACGAAGCAGGCGTATGCCTGGAAGACATATCCTCACCCTAACCCCTGTCAAACCCACTGGGCCTGCCTCACCCCACCCTTTGCGGTAAGTCAGTCTGTCTGTCTGTCTGTCTGTCCGTCCGTCCGTATCCCCCATCACTCGCCTCCAGAGCCTCCGGGCCAGTACCGCAGAGAGGGCTCGGCTCATCCCCAGCCTCCGCGGCCTGTTTGAAAACCCCGCGCCCCCGCCCCGGCTGCGCCGCCATTACCCGCTCACATACACCTCAGCGCCCGCCGGGGAAGGCCCCGCCGCCTCCCTCAGGGCCGAGGGGCCGCCCTTTCTTTCCCCGGCGGCGGCTCACCTAGGAAGGCGGCTCGGCGGACGCGGCCCCGCAGGCTCGGCAGGTACCGCTCGAAGTCCGCCGCCCCCACCTCCATGGCCTGTCAGCCAGCCGCCGCGCTGCCCCCTGTCCCGTCCCGCCGCGCCGCGCCTGCGCTGCACCGGCGAGCGGCAGGGTCTCGTCCTCCGGCTTTAAAAACCCACCGGAGGCCGAGGCTGAGGGGCGGGGACGCCAGGGTAACCGCCCGGCGGTGTGCGGGGGGCTCTGGAGAGCCCCACCGGGCCGGTAAGCTGGCGGCAATGGCCAGGCGGCGGACAGGGGCTGGGGGGTGTGCGCCTTCCCTCCCGGGTTTAAGAAATTAGAATGTAAGGGTCGCAAGAAAACTGCAAAGAGAAGTGAGGGCAACACCCGTCTTTTCACCAAGTTTAGCACATAACTCTTAAGAAAGTTCCCAACATTCACGTAAATTGACTGGGCCTCTACCTGGATCAAGCAGCTCAGAGAGGTCTGGTTAGAATAAACACAAGAATCAAATGCAAAAAACAAACAAACACACACCCAGAATATACTTTAAAATTCTTGAATTTTTAAGTAATTACTGTTAGCCTGTCAGGTCGAACTATAACAGTTTATTCTAGCCTTAAAAGAAAGGCATTGAACACTTTTAAATCAAGAATGTGACACACTTCCACGCGTTTAAAAACATTTTATTATAAGATGCCATATTCCAGCTTTTTCCAGCTCTGGACCTTCACTGTGCCTGTACGCACCCCTGAAGAAGTCACCGTTGTTCCCTGGAAAGTTTTCCCAACGGTCTCCGTTTCACTGATAGATTCTCCGTGGCTCACGCAGAACGACACCACCCTCCTCCATTGCTTTTTGAAATTCCTGAATCTTGTTTAAAAGACAGAGAGACACAAATAAGTACACAGAAGAGCCATCAGCACTGAAATATCAGCGGGGACATGTTACATGGAGGGGCAGAAGCTTACAGCCTCACTGAAACATAATGCCAGGAACCGCAGCTTGTAAAGAGTTACCCTTTTGATCATTGCAAGAAGGGATTGTCAAGCCACATAAGAAAACTAATAGTGAAGAGGAGTAAAACTAATGCTTAAAAACACGCCATATGAGTGTCAGGAGATGGGTACTTGCCGAGTCACAACGATATTCCCAGGGTATAACAGCTTTAAAGTTCACAAAGTTGATTCCTGCTTCCAAACAGCGCTGTGCCATTACGCGGCCCAGGTTTTTGCAAGCCGATACTCCCTTGGGACTGTACAGGTGCCTCTTTATGGCCCACTCTCGGGTAGAGGCAGATACCACAACATCCCCGTTACAGCGCTCAACAAAGGCTTCTACATAATGCTGTGTCCGCTCCAGCCGCAATCTGAGGGACGGAGAGAAAGAACATGGGGTGTGATGTCTTTTCCAGGTCTAAAGAGAGAACACATTCACATGCTTAAATACATTAAGTGACTCACTTTAAATAAAACTGAATGTACTGGAGCTATTAATACAGTAATGATTTCTTAATATTCCTGTTTATTATCTTATCTAGGTTTTTGCTTACTTTATTAGAACATAAAATAAAAGTTAATTTTACCAGCTCAAG
Organism: Gallinago undulata; assembly: GCA_026546715.1. Lineage (NCBI taxonomy): Eukaryota > Metazoa > Chordata > Aves > Charadriiformes > Scolopacidae > Gallinago > Gallinago undulata. The sequence continues at coordinate 49,518,447 of JAOTQQ010000023.1, forward strand.
ACTGAAATTCCAAGAGCAACACTTCACCAGACGCACAGGTGACAGTCCTCTGCTGCCTCATACCAGCGCTGGCTCCAAACCAAGCACTGTACACCTGCACAGTGTGGTACAGGTGCTTATGGGCTAGATCAGGGAATCTGCTCCAGCAGAAATGTAACCTTACGTTTCTGTCTCTTAAAGGCTTCTGCTTACACAGCAGGTAACAGCTTGTCGGGATCAGCAAGTGGTGAAGCAGTACTTCACAAGCCATAACACATAACCACAGGGTGTTAGGAGCAACTATTTTCTATTGCACTGAAACAATATCAGATTTTCAGGTATGAACAAACTGGATGTGGTCATCCCCTCAAGAACAAAACAATAATTTCTAATCACCAGCTTAAAAGGAATTTATTTTCTAGAGGACAAGAAATCAGCATTTTTTTAAAAAAAAACTCAGCAACAAAATAAACCAACAAAACACAGCAAACTATTACGGTGCCCCAAATAAAACAACAAGGCATAGTCAGCACAGGCCTAGGAGAATCCTAAATTAAACAGTAGTTGCTTAAGTGTCACATTAACATTAACATTAGTGTCACATTAACAAAGACTTTCAACACATACGCTAACTTTCACGTGATGCCAGCCTACTGTTCTCTGTCCGCAGAAGATAGCTGTTAATTAAGAACAATGAAGGGAACAACTGATTCAACAACCTTAAGAATTTTGTAGAAATCCCACCTTGTGGGTTTGTAGGTAGTTTGGGAGTTTTTTATTTATTTGTTTTGGAGTCTTCATTTCTGCCCGTGACTTTCTGACTCACCTATGCCAGAATTCACGCTTTGGCCATGTTGTTTTCCAGCCACGCTCCTTCCTAGCCAGGGCCAACTGCTCCAAGTTCCGAGGATTTCTGTTAGTGAAGTCTGGAGCAACAATCTCATTTTCACTTGTGTCCACTTCAGTCTCAGTTTTGAGACTGGCTGTAGTTGATGCAAAACGAAGACCTTGAGGGAAAGCAGGAAATAAAACACCCTCAGAGTTAAAAAAAGAAATAAATAAATAGCACAGGCAGTAGAACGAATACAATATAAAATGATGTCGCTTGTAAAAGTTACCAGGGCAAAAGTAGCTTTTTCTTCCTTTTTTTTGTTTTTAAAATGCTAAATAGAATGATTACTAGAGCTCAACCTGTTTCTCCAATTTACGAAGTCAACTAAAGGCTAAAAATAAGAAATGTATTAACAGTGGTTCAAAACCCAAACATAAAATATAAACTCATAGGTGACTAAAAGATCCCTAGGAATAAGGGTTTACAAAATGCTGGAAATGAACTACACAAAGAAGCAATGGCAGCACTACCAAGTAACGAGATAAAAATCCTCAATCTTGTCAAGCTGTTTGTCACTAATTAAGCTAACAAACACGAATTTGGAGTTAGGCTTCTGAACTCAGTCTGCCACACAACTTGGCAGGAACCTCTCACCAGAGGGACCGGCAGGGCCTTTCCTTGTCAGACTGCCCACCCGTCCCGCAGCCGCCCGAGCGGTCCTCATATGAGACCGGGGCCTGCACACAGCCCCTGCCAAGATACTCGGCTGAGGAACAGCCCTAGGAGCGATCTTTCGCCTTTCGCAGCGGGAGAGGTAGGGCGATCCCCGCGTCGGGAAATGCCGGCACGGCGAGCCGGAGAGGGGCTGCGCTTACCCGCTCCACATGCTTGGAGCCTGCCGGCCGCCAGCAACAGACAGCTGCGGCCGGTCAGCGCCATGGGGAGCCGATACACGCCACGGCCCCGGACAGCTGTCACCTCCCCGCCGCTCACGGGCACCTGGGCGCCGCCATCTTGGCAAGGCCGGAAGCCGGCCTGGGGAGGACTTCCGCCCACGGTTGAGTGACGTCAAGCGGAAATACCAACTTCCCCTACCCACTCCTGGCGCGGCTGCTGGGAGGGGACAGTTTTTTTACAAAGCAAAACGGGTTCTTTGGTGCTGCCGCCGCTGTATCAGGCACAAGGAGCGCCGGGAGGCGGACGACGCCACCGCCCATCCAGCTGCCTGCTCTTCGGCCTCTGCACGGCTCACCTGAGCTCTTACAAACCCCACACCCCCCGGCAGGGCGTGACGAGCCCCAGCCCAAGGGACAGCCTCCGGCAGCACTGTGTCCCCTCCTCACCCCGAGCCGCGCCCCTAAGAGGCGCGGGCAGCAGCGCGCATGCGCGCCAGCCCCCGCCACCTTCTAGAAGCCGGTAGAAGCCTTCCCGCCACTCCCCGCGCGTGGCGCCTTTGTTCGACCGCACGAACCAATGGCGGCTCGAGGCTGGGCCGCGCCGCGCCCCTGGATTGGGCAGGCAGGGTTTAGCCCCGTCCCTCGCGCGTCGGGAGCCGCCCCCTGTCCCTCCCACTCGCCTCTCTCCGAGGGGGGGGTGTGCGCACCCACCATCCTTTGCGGTCCCTCTGGCAATTCCGCCGCTCCGCGCGCTGCCTACCCCCTGCGTCTCGCGCGGCGGCCGGGCGGGAAGATGGCGGCCATGGAGGGGCCCCTGGCGGTCTTCGGAGAGCGGACCAGCGGCGACACCATTCGCACGCAGAACGGTTAGGGTAGCGCACTGCCGGCGGGGGCTTGTGTGAGCGGCGAGGTGGGGAGGCAGAAGGGAGGTAACATGGCGGAGCTGTTACTGCCGCCATGTGCTCACCCGCTTCAGCCCCCAGCTGGGTAGGGCCTCGCCCTGCCGCCGGCTTCCCTCAGCCTCGGGACACTGGGAGCTGTTGGAGGGGCAGCTGCCGCCGGGACGGAGGACGGGTGGCACCGTTCATTCTCCGCAGCCTTCTCGAGGAGACGAGGGGCTGGCGCCATCCCGCGCCGCTCCCAGACGTCTTGGTGGGGGGGGTGATTCCAAGTCGCCCCCAGGGGAGGGGGGCGGCTGCTGACAGGAACGGGTTTCCCAGAGAAGTTGTGGATGCCTCATCCCTGGAAGCGATCAAGGCTAGGGTGGATGGGGCCTTGAGCAACCTGCTCTAGTGGGAGGTGTCCCTGCCCATGGCAGGGGAGTTGGAACTAGGTGATCTTTAAGGTCTTTTTGAACTCTGACCATTCTAGATTTATATGATGGGCTCGTTTGCACCCCGAGCTCGTAGGGTGCGAGCAGGCGAGGCCTGTTGGCTGGCCGAGGGGGCTTGGTGTGTAATAGGCGGCTGGGGAAGCTTAGTGTTTCCTCAGCACAGGAAAATAACCTTCTTCAGGATGTGGGGACTGTCCTCAAGATGAGTGTCTTGAGCTGTAGTTTTCAAAAACGTCCCGTATTTCTCAGGATTTTATCCCAAGTCTTGGGGATGTCTGCAAGTTCCTATACTGTTCTCAATTTCTGAGTAGGGAAAAGACAAAGGAAGAAGCTGGAGACCTGCTTCCTGATGATTGTGAGAGTCGTGCAGCTTATTACTTTACATTACATACAATTACATATTACTTTAAGCAAAACAGTTAGAATGAGAATTGCCTTGATTCTTGATAATGGCGATTTTGATGATGTAATGGTTGTTTCAGAAGGCTGCCATTACTTCTCCAAAGCAAAACAAAAAAAAACCCCAAACTGTTATATCGTTTGGAGTTCAAAGTGGAAGTCTGACTTGCCACTATTCCCATTATACTACCACTTTTTCAATTTCCAGATTAAGTGGCTATGCTTGTGGGATAGAGAAAAACTTGCCACGGTCTGAAGGAAAAGGTTGATTGTATCTTTTTCCTATATGAAGTTGGCAGAACATCCCTTAAACAAGCTACTATGTTAGAGGTTTTCTGTTACTTAGGTAGTCACTAAAAGGTCACTTTTGACTTTCTTGACTTGGTTATAGAAGAAATATTTTGTTTTAGTCTCGAACATAAGCGCGGTAAAGAGATGCATTACTAATTGATACATGGCGATAGCATTGTTCTCTAGCTGCCTAGAACTGAGGAGTAAATGAAAGAGTGAAGTTTCATGTCATGACTTGCTGCTGCGAAAAGAAAGCGCTATCTACTTCTGCTAAGCTACCAACACTGCTCTTCTGACCTCAGTAGTGTGTTCTCCATCTTATCAAGCCAGCAGAAAATGGTTGTGGTTGGTTAGCTATGCCAGGTTAGTTAGCTGAACCAGCTTGGAGAGAAGAGCAAAGTTGGCACAGATTGTATTTTTTAGTAGCAGCAAGCTATTACTAGCTTAGGCTGAAACCTAATCCTGAATTAGATAGCATTACCTCAAGTTTCTGAATCACGGGTTCGTAACACATTTTCTTGCCTTGAAGTTGGGAAGATAAAAAATGTTATCCTTTTTCTTTTATTTATTCAGTTACTGCTGCATCTGCTATTGCCAACATTGTGAAGAGTTCTCTTGGGCCAGTTGGTCTGGACAAGATGCTGGTGGATGATATTGGGGTAAGTAAGCTTCTTTTAAATTGTGTTAGAAGGGCTTGTATTCTTGTGTAAAAGGAATGCATTCCTGTGTAAAAGCATACTTGTTGT
>JAOTQQ010000023.1:49532868-49617434 GCA_026546715.1 Gallinago undulata
ATCCCTGGAGGTGTTCAAGGCCAGGCTGGATGGGGCTTTAAACAACCTGCTCTAGTGGGAGGTGTCCCTGCCCATGGCAGAGAGAGTGGGACTAGATGATCTTTAAGGTCCCTTCCAACCGAAACCGTTCTATGATTCTATTCTAAAAGTAGCAGGTGGAAAAGTTGGGAGACAAGCTCAAGAAAGAGCACATCAGATTTATTAGGCAGCCTTTGAAAGAGGCAGCACAAAGACCCAAGGAAGAAGTTCCAAAGCTGCCTGTGGCGGGAAAGTTAGTCCCACAGAAGCAACATTTTCAAACATGAATTGTTAAATTTTCCTTTGTCCAGCAGTATTAGAAACCATTACACAGCTGGTTTTAAAAAGAGAGCATGTAGTTTTTCTCTGTTCCTATTAAATATTGCTGTTATTGTCCGAACACCTGTATTGCTTCATAGAAAGCAAGCAAGCAAAGGAAAACTCATCAGTAGGGAAATCCTCCACCCCAGTTGTATTCGAGTTCTACCTGTGCTGTCAAACACATTGCCATTTTCTGCAAAATTTATTCGGCAGCAACCACACGGCACCCAACCCCTCGCAGAGACCCTGCCTCGAGCCACAAGCAGCTACTGTTCTTTCCCATTGCAGTTTTAGCAGGAATGACCAACCTGAAGCATTGGCTGCTGTTACTGTCCCAGTTCCATCCGTCAGGAAACAGGGCTTTAACTTTGCCATTGTTTCCAAGTTGCTCCCATGTCGAGGGTGTTCATCTGTCTTAACTTCTATGGGGCCTGAGAAAGAGCGTTATACTCAGGAAGGTCTAATCATGCACACTTTGAACAGAAAACTGGCACAAACAACAGGCTGATGGGGAACACCTGCCATATTCCTTTAACCACCCGTTTCCAACTCAGTCCAATTTGCTAAAGCTCCTTCCAGCTGCTGCTAGCAGGATGGACAGCTGGGTTTCCAAGACAAACACTAACAACTACAATACTGTCTAACTGTACAAAAGCAGATCCTGTTCTTGCAAAAAGTGGTCAAGCGTCATCAACTATTATTGTCAAAACTGGTGTCAGGAAAGCCCTTCATTGGTTTGTAACCAGCCTAACGCCAGAACTTTTCCCACGGGGTCTGTTCAATGCAAACGGTGTACAAATGATTCTTGATGTCTGTTTGGAAAATTCAGTTTTTGCATCCACCTCACAAGGAGCTGGGGCATTTCCCTGCTCCAGAAACAGACCTTTGGCTCAAGCACCGTAATAGGTCTGTTTATATCCCTAACAGACCTAAAGAGAAATATACCTAATATATGTAACGTGACCCAGTTAATTAACTAGTTTGCCTGGATAGTAATTACATCCCCAGTAAACCAGATAGTAATAGTATTTGCAGAGAGCTATGCTTAGATATTCCCCATTTGCGCTGTTTCTCTATTATTTCAAAAAATAACTACTGGAAGTTGAAAAAGAGAGCAAAAGGCTACATGCTTACAGGACAGCTTACAGAAAAAGGCTTAACAACTGGGAAGCCATCCACTGACCATAGCAGAAAACACATTTTGCTTTAAAATCAGCTCTCATTCTCTATTCACACTTACCTTTTTTTGAAGGTACAAGAACAGGAACAATTTCTTTTGTAAAATAGCCAGCTTTCTGTGCTGCCTCTGCCCTGTTTTGTGACTGTACAGCAAGTTGGTCTTGTTCCCCTCTGCTGACTTGCCATTGATTGGCCACATTTTCAGCTGAAATAGGAACAAAATGAAAATTGCTATGAGGACATGCTAAAATTCTACATTGTAAAATTGTGAGCACAAAGGTAGTCATTAATGACTGCTGTAGCAAGCAGCTAGGCTTCTTGAGCACTGATTTACTGTTTCATTTGCTCATGATTATTTTCTTTTGAGGGTGAAAATTTCTGTGCAGGATGGTATATCAAGTTAAATACAAACACAAGCAGGATTTTCTAGTTTATCGCTTCTGTGGATTATTACCCTCCAATCTCTCTACACCTGCTTCAGAGCAGGGAACAGTTCTGAAGTTAGTCTGTTTCATAAGCAGGGTCTGAAAAGGCAGTTGGCTGACTATCCCGTCTAGGGTGCAATAACCTGAAGTTGCAGAACCATGTGTGCACTTTACATAATTCCTCCACATTGCAAATCTTTGCTGCTGACATTTTTGCTGAAATTAGATTAAATTGCTCGGATGCAAAAGATGCAGTGAATTTAGCTCAGACAGAAAAAATACCCCACCAAAACACAGTAGCTCTAAAAACAAAGCAGAAAATGCCTTAAATACCTTTCAATATTAGGGATTTCTTTCTTTTCCATGACTACCATTTAAGGACAGATTGAAACACCTTACTTGAAAGTTCAGATTTCTGAAATTTCCTGTAGGTGACCCCCCGTCCCCCTTCCCAGTTAACCCTTTCATTTTTTGGACTGTCACTGCTTACCTGTTATACCCATATGATATTGATAAAAAGCATCTGTAAGACCATCAAGGATTATAGTGTCCTGCAAGGAAGCCTCTCCCATTTTTACCCCAGATCGCATGTGAATGACATGAGGAGCCTGCAAGAAAGTGTTTTGAAATGAGTTACCTGTTTTCTCTCTCCAGTGCACAAAACAGCCAGACAACTGAAAAGACAGATCCCTGACTTGCAGCTGCAGGCAGCTACCCCAGATCCCATCAATCTCCCCAGCTGCCTGCTCCTACTCTCCCCTCTGGACCCTGCCAGCAGATTGCCAAGCAGCAAGCGTTTTCTCTCCACTGATCAAATCAATAGTCCCAGGAGCTATATGGTCATGGGTCCCCCATCCTACCAGTCTGCTCTGGGTGGTTCCTGATTGCATTTCACTGCCAACGAACATCAGCATCACTCTCACTACCAAGAGAGAGCGAGCCCCGGCAGAAGAGCCCACTCCCTTATCAGGCATAAGATCACCAGCCCCGAGCCATTCCCCCACACAGCCTTGGGCTGAAAACCTTGAAATGAAAGCCCTTTGCTTCCTTTCCAAGCTCAAATTGCTTGGTGAACAATAACGTTTACAGTTATTCCTTCATCAGGTTTCTTGCAACCAAAAAAAACCTGTCTATTGTCAGCTGTCACAATCAAATAATTCACCACAACAGGGCTAGATGGAAATTAAAATGGAATTCTAAATGTCGTGTGTGTTTGCATGGCACCTTTTCAGTAGCTATGTTTTTTTTTTAAAAAATAAATTGTAAATTCAATCTCAAGTGCAGAAACTGAAGCTACTCTTTCAATCTGCCTCCAGAGCATGAGCCTAGAAACACAGTGTTTCAACACGACTTGACGCTGTGTGCTCCCCCTAAGTCAGCGCAACGCGAGTGCAATCGCCTGCTTTACCTTGCTCATACTCTCCATGCCCCCTGCGACCACGATGCTGGAGTCTCCCGTCAGGATGGACTGAGCAGCCAGACACACCGCTTTCAAGCCTGACCCGCAGATCATCTGGCAGCTCCAGGCGGGCACCGAGTAAGGGATTCCCGCAGCAACGCTCGCCTGCCGGACAGGGTTCTGGCCAGCACCTGCAGGAACAGGCAGCCTTTTTCCTTCGTCTGTTCTTAAAGAACAAACGTCAGCCTTGTCACTTTTCACAACCGGCATCCCAATTCCACCAAAATTTAGAGCTTGCTCCTATTTTCGGTTGAAAATAGGAAGAGAAGTTCCCAGCGGCAATCTGTAAACGGGAGCTTGGTTACCTCTCTCATTTATATTGTCGATCAATAAAATACCTGCAAGAACAGGGACTTGCTGCTGATAGCTTTATATCTGCAATTCTGCTTTTGATGGCAGGTCAGATGAAACACCGACTTTAAATCAGCACTAGCCTGTTGTATGTGTGTAAGATGAGAGCTTATTTCAATTGCTACTCGCTGGAGGGTTTCCTTCTGACATCTCCCATACATCATGAACAGATAACTTTGCCTAGAAGTTCCTACAGAAATCAAAAGCACAATGATGCAAGTGCGTGCAGTTCTGAAAGCTTCCATTCTTTGTTGTAATCCTGATGGAGAGAATAAGAGCGCTATATTCAAATAAAACATTCTTCATCTGCATCTCCCCAGGCCAAAGTAATGCCAGCTCTTTGTATGCAAAGAAATGGATAAGGAGAGCACATTGTTCAGGAAGCTAAAAATATACAGGAATCTGGATCAGCTTTAATTTAGACAAAAATACATATTTCCTTTATTTTCTTCCTCCATCTTTAAAATACAAACTTGCCCTATGACTCTGCTGATTAAACATTACCCTGGAAAAAGCAGGTGGCCTTCAAAACAAACAATTCCCTATCAGCTGCATTTTCATGAAATCAAAATATTTGTCTCCAAGCAAGAGGCATCACAGAGCTTGCAGGCTGGCCTTGCAGACAAACACAAATGTGGGCATCACTCCTAAAATCTCAGGGGTATCATTAGCTATGATGTTAAACTGACGAGAGGAGATGACCAAGGCGGAAGGAAGGATGCTGTAACAAAGAAAAGAAACTGACTTTCACGCATACACTGTTAGATACTTTGGGGATTTAAAAACAAAACAAAACAAAGCAAAAAACCAAAACCCAAACTATCCCACCCAGCACATCCTTCCCCAAAACCCGGCCCCGGGTTTGGTCACCCGGAGCAGCGCCCGGGGTGCGGCTCCAGCCCCCCGTTAACGAACCACGTTTTTCTTAAGGGACAACGTTCCCAGAGACGAAGCGGAGCCCCCTCGGCGGGGCGGGGCGGGGCGGCTCGGCCGGGAGGAAGGGTCCCCCCCGCCCCTACCTGCGGTCAGGACCTGCCCCAGGATCACCTCCGACACCTCGGCGGGGGCCAGCCCGGCCCTCCGCAGCACCTCCCGGATCACAGCGGCCCCCAGTTCGTGCGCCGGCAGGGCCGACAGGCCGCCGTTGAAGGAACCTGGGCGGACATAGAGAGAGAGAGAGGGAGAGAGCTCAGCACCGGGAACGGGGCGGGGGACGGACACACACACACACCCGGCCCGGCCCCTCACCGACGGCGGTCCTGGCGGCGGAGACGAAGACGACGGGGTCGGCGCTCATGGCGGCGGCGGGCGCGGAGCGGGGCGGCAGCGGGGAGCGGGAGCGGCGGCTGAGAGGGAGAGCGGAGCCGGTAGCCGGGCCGCCCCTCGCGTGGTGCCGGTCCCGCCCCTCACCCGGCGGGGAGGGCTGGGCCGCTGCCGGCAGGATGGTGGTTCGAGGGCGGGCCGGTCGGGAGGCACTCCCCCCTTCCCGGGCCCCGAGCGGCGGCGGGGTGAGGGTGTCCTCTGCCGCCTCCCGCCCGCAGGCCGTCGAGAGAGCGGCCCTAAGGACAACCGCTGGGCGCTCCCCGTCCCGCCGGCGCACCCGGGGCCTAGTCCGCGCCTCCTGCCAACCACCGCCGGGGCTCCCGGGCCGCCTCTGTGGGCGGCGAGTGCTGGGAGCGCAACGGCGGGGGAGGGCCCCCGGTGCCGGAGTGTGAGAGGAGGCAGCCATGGCGGCAAGCTTCGGCAGGGAGGGCTGGCAGGAAGGTGAGGAAGCGTAGCCCAGGGATGTGGGGCGGCGAGCAACGAGATTAAGAGATCTGGAGGAAGAAGGGTCGGATTAAAGGGAGGAACCACGAGCGTAAATCGAAGGAAGGACGGACGGACGGACGGACCGAAATGAACTAACCCGTGTGTCTCACAGCCCCCATCTGCAGTCCCTGCTCGCCCCCCTCCCCGCCCGCCTGCCCGCCGCAGCACCGCACTGAGGTTGCGGCTGAAGGCCAGGAAGATGGTTAGAAAACGTGCTCCTACCTTCACTAAAGTACCAACAAAGTTGGGAGATAATTTTTTTTAATCCATTTAGTAAGATTTTTGGGGGGTTGGGGAGTGAATAAGGGCAAATTAAGTCCCAGAAAAGCGAGTGGTCTGCGGTGACCAACAGCGACAAACACCTATGGCGGTTGCGTGAGCCACCACAGGCAGGATGCAGGACCAACCACAAAACCACAGATGAAAGGCAAAGAACAAATTTAATCTTGATAACTCACAGACCGAGGGATCTCTGAAGAGCACCTGGGCAGAGGGATCCAAGTGGGAACGCAGAGCAAGAGAGTCTCTCATAGCAAGAGTCCTTATTAGCAAGCAAGAGGAGAGAGCTGCTTGTTCCAAGTTGCTTGTCCAAACTTGCTGCTTTCGCCTGTACTTCCAAGATTCAAGCAAGTGTAGTTTTACGCTGTGCTTTGATCTTCTCTGATGGCTGGGCATGAATCTCAGGCATGTTCAATAAGGTGCCTGTAAGTCCATCGCAGGGGTACGTTATCTAAGTGCAGACGTTCTACTTGTCAAGCACACAGGACTAACCAACGATTTTAAGGTGATATATGTGTTTTCCAGCATCCCGTGTGCCAGTCACTTCAGCGTGTCAGGAGTCACAAACCTCCTCACGGATCTTCCATTAGTTTCCCACAACAGTGGATGCACCCATACACCTGTGATCACATTCTGCACGTTGGCTAACCTGAACTCGGTGGTATTAAATCTGTGCGCCTAAAGTGTGTCTGAATGCTCTGGGTGGAAACACTGAGCACCAGGAGCAATACAACACCCATGTCGGATTCCTCTGGCTCCTACCAGTCACTGTTCTTGCTTTACGATGTAAAAAGCTACAGCATCACTAGATAGGAAAAAAAAAAACCACTTCAACTATGGAAAGCAAGGCTGTTAACCTAGACTTCACCAGTAATTATGTTAAACCACACTGGTCAGCGTAACTCAGACACTCAAAATAGGTTTCTCCTCTTAGGTATTTCAGGCTGACTGAAGGATAAGGCCAAAGGAGGGAACCGCGTGTCATAAGATTTCTTCAATTACTTAGGAGTTTCCAGCCTTTGGCAAGAGAAGAATCCCCTCAGGTATCTTCAGGATAGGAAATCTCTGGAAAATCCCATGATTGTGTGGACTGACCTATAGCAGCCTCCTAAGGATGCATTAATTGGCAACAGGCAGATGCTACAGCCTTTCTTTAATGATGCTGTGCACTCAGGGCAGCTGGTAACACTAACAAAGACCTCACATTAAATCTGGAAGGGAAAAACGTGTTTGGTGTCTTTTCAAAAGACTCATCAGCAAGTAATGAGTAGATCTACCATACAAGCAAAACTCAGGAATATATGATTTTACACAATACAGAATCGTTGTTTTAGAAAAATATTGTACAGCTCCAGAGCAACCCTGTAAGACTGAATGTAGTCCCTGCACCTTTTCAAAACGCAGTAGAGAATGAGCAATATAGAAGCGTGAGAGCAGCACCAAGTAACCTAGTTTATGAACTGTACCACATACCAATACGTCATTCTTAATGTAATATTTAACTGATTACAACTTCAGGTCATCAATGCAAATACAAAATCAATAATGTAAGATGAGCTCAGCTTAACACTAAATGTTAGCAGGTGTGCAAACTCCAAAAGCCACAATACACCTGAAGTTAAGCCCTGCAGAGAAGATTCCCTTGTATTTAAAACTTTACAATTATCGCTATAAATACTTAATAGAGCATAAAGTGATGCTTCAGCCCCTTCCCTGCCCACACTTCACCTTTAATGCACTAACAGATGGAAGGAGTTTGAATGTGAAGCAGCTCCAGCCGATCTGTTGCGCCTTTGCTTTCGGATGCAAACAGCAGAACTGGTTTGTACCTCAGCGTGAGCGATGGACCGGGCTGCCATGTTGGACCACTCTGGAATGACAGAGATGGACGAGTTTTACCTTGGTATCTTTATCGGACAATGCTGTTTCACCCTACTTGGACGGTGGCCAGGATTGAGATCCAAATGCATAAAAGGGACATGGAAAGGAACAAAGTAACGCAGTAATTGCACAAAGGCAAATAATTATGAAACATGTATGGAACAGATCAAAGTTAAGTTATTTAAATGTAGAAAAAAAAACCTTATTAAACACGACTAGGCAGCTGGGCTTTTAAATTCAGTGTAGTTAATGAGCAGCATAATACTGAAGAGCAACTACTGCCATATGCTGGTACATTTTACCATTTCTTGGAAATGTAAGCTCTGGGAAATTAAGTAAATCCGTAAAAATTAGGACATCAATTCAAACAGAGCGTTCACTTGTTGTTAGTAAAAGAATAAAACTATGTTGCACAAAGTTTATTACCTTTCTATGAACACAATGAAGTGGACTTGTGCCTTACGTGAAATAGTCAGTGCAAATATTTTGGCATTTTCTTTTGGTAATGGCAGCTCAGTTTTATCAGAAACAGACTAAAATTTAGAACACTTCAGCGTTCATTAAACTACTCCTCTGCTAAAAAATATTTCCTAAATTTAACCTTTACAGAGATCAGTGTTTTTACCAAAATGTGAAACCCTTGCTTTTTACCATAAATCTGACATCTGTTTGGTGAATATTTACAAAATACTTTTGTTGGGAATACAAGTTTGAGAAAAACTGAGCTGCACCTTTTACAGGCAAAATAAGCATCATTTCTTGAAAACCAGACCCTTGGGAAAGGTTTGGGAAAGATCTGAGGGAGCCTTTCCCTTTCTCTACATACTGTGACATCATGTCAGGTTATATAGGGCACTTGGGAAGCTGTTTTCCCAGCGAGGAAAAGATTTACATTTTCTAGAATTCCTCAAACTCCAACTTGACTGAATGGGTCCTTGGAAACCAAGTTCCTAATAGGCAAAAAAATGTTCTTGGCTGTGTTATGAGCAATCTGTGTTTTCCTTGAATCTGTTTTTGTGAGGGAAAGTTCATAATCTAATCAGTGCTTAATAAAAAATGCTGTCTTCCCCTCAGACGGAAAACCCTTTGCATTATTAAAACCATCATGGCCATTCCATGGCTTAAAGAATGGGTAAATACCTGTGTTTATATCCTTAGACCTGTACTTCCAACACAAACTTGCAGTATTTATCAAGCATCCCAAAACTGAATTAGACTGGAGTCACAACTTGGCTGTAGTTGTGTCCTACCTGATTATCATTCAGGGGATGTTCTTCAGGAGAGGCTCTGGAGTTCCCTCACAGCTGTAGTCAGTCCCATTAACAGGAACAACATTCCAGACCAGTTCACAGGTGTGTGGGAGCATCGCAAGTGCTGTTGGTTGGAGACAAGCATTGCAAACCTAATTGGCTCTGTGGAGCTGTACACTATCATACTGCTGATTTTATATGCTCTCACAGTCTTTTATGTGTATATATATAAATATATATATTTATATATAAATATATAAAAACTACTGGTAATTAAAAGTTAAGTCCTTATAAGAGCTTTCTGAAGCTTTAATTACTTCTGGCTTTAAAAATGGAAATAAAATATGTGACAATTCCAGTAAGACCCTTAAAAACATCTTATCGGGGAATATATAGAAACCATTAAACCTGCAACCTAGTATTCAGGAAACTTCTGTAAGAGAGGGAGATCTTACGGATGTCAAATTTGGGGTTTTTGCTGCCCAAATCTTTACCTAGTCATTACCTGACGGACCTCTCTGTAACACTTTCTTCACGATGCAGCAGCCCATATGTTATACTGCCCTCCCTATGGGCCACAGCAGCCTTTCCTAGTGACACCCCCCCTCTGCCCCAGCAGCAGATGTACTGCTGCTTTGCTGTCTTCCTCCATCTCACATCCTTGCAAGCCAAGGACATCCCTTGCAGGAGCTGCTTAGCCTTTCTGTAGTCCCTGATATTTTGAGGCGCTTCCAAACGTTAAGGGACATCACAGTGCTGTCAACATTGGGTTTTTTTCTTCTGAACAATGTTTTATCTAATTTTTTCCCCATTCCCCAGCTTTTCTGCCATGCAGACTACCACTTAATAAGTCTTTTATACCAGGATATAGTTTCCCTCGCGTTTCCCAAGCTTAGGAGTGCTTCAGTGTCTGTGCTGTTGCTGCTGCTGTGTGGCTGGGCCCACCCGAGGGGTGAAAAGGAAATCCTGCACTGATAAAAACAATTATGAGCTTTGCCATTAATGGATAATTAAGTTAACGAACAACACACTGTCACTGAAAAAGCCTACAACTGGATGAGGCCATATGAATGGATGGGTGAGGGAGGTGATTCTCCTCCTCAACTCTGCTCTAGTGAGACCCCCTCGACCTGGAGTACTGTGTACAGCCCTGGAGCACCCAGCATAAGGACATGGACCTGTTGGGGCGAGTCCAGAGGAGGGCCACAAAGTTGATCAGAGAGCTGGAGCATGTCTCCTATGAAGACAGCTGAGAGGGTTGGGGTTGTTCAGCCTGGAAAAGAGATGGCTCTGGGAAGACCTTATAGTGGCCTTCCGGTACCTGAAGGGGGCTACAAGAGAGATGGGGAGGGACTCTTTATGAGGGAGTGGAGCAGTAGTACAAACAAGGGGTAATGATTTAAATGGAAAGGTAGATTTAGATTAGGTATCAGGATGAAATTTTTCACTGTAAGAGTGGTGAGACAATGGAACAGGCTGCCCAGAGAAGCTGTGGATGTCTTGCCCCTGGAAGTGTTCAAGACCAGGTTGGATAGTTCTTTAAGCAACGTGGTCTAGTGGGAGGTGTCCCTGCCCATGGCAGGGGGGTTGGAATGAGATGGTCTTTAAGGTCCCTTCCAACGCCGACCATTCCATGAAAACAAACAAAAAAAGCCCTGTTTCCCCAAGCAGGCCCTGGAGGTGGAAGAGGCACCAGGAGGAGGGTGGGGGTGTTGGGGAGCAGGGGTTCACCACAATGACAACAATGGCTGCATCAGAACCCACTTCTTATTGTTTTAACCAACTTTGCCATCAAAGCCAAACCTCAAAGAGGGAGTTTGCAGCAATTGTACCATACAATTCAGATGATCTCTGAAACAGATAAAACACTATATGCTTAATTAAAATGGTTATTTCTTAACCTTAAACATATTTATTTATTGTGTTAATTAAAGCAGGCTGTCCTGCCCACAGGTTCATAATCTGGTTCCCGTTTCATCTTATCATTATAGATGATTGAACACATGAATTTTGCTTTCTTGTTGGTGCTTGGACTCATCATTACATGTCCTCTCACCTGAGGACACACAGTGCTGCTGGGGGTTATTTTATAGTGCCTATTACTTTAAAAGCAAATTTACTCCTGTTATCTTGGTGTAACACAACCCAATGCAGGTGTCAACATGTTTATTCCAGTAGCACAAAAAAATCCCATATTAGTTCTCATTGTGTTAGGTGATGTGCAAAGAGAATAAAAGACTATTTCAGCTAAATGTCCTCCTCTCAGAAGTATCAGAGGACTGCTTAACAAATTGCTGTTCTTATTTTCTCCAACCAAAAAAAAAATAAGTGTAGGCTGATAGCACATGTGTGAATTTGAAGGGACAGAGAGGAGGCCAAAATACAAAGCTCTGCATACTGATTCCTTGTACCTCTAGATGTCTCTGGCTGCCTGCCTCTTGCTCAACTAGGATTTTCTCCACAAATGTAATCTACATTTGTAAAGAGAAATTTTAAATAACTAAATGCTGACAAGAGGCAAAACAAAAAATATGCAGGAATATTTTCTACATGCTCAGGAACACAAACAACAGGCACCGGTGGAAGGTTTAAGATCCTGCACCTTATGGTCTATCTGAGCTAGACCTTTATCTGTGCTATTAAAAAAAAAAAACAAAAACAACACAAGGGAGGCCTGGTTTCTGAACATAATAAAGAGCAGCCAAACTCCAGACAAAAATATCAGGAGATCTTGTGTTTAAATCACCACTTACATATAGAAAACATTAGGCAATTTATACAGAGAACAGAAATACGCAGAACAGAAATTGCCTGAAGTACAACTCTGCCTCCCTTTTACATGGAAAAAGTTTCAATTTCTTGTCCTACTTGGCTTATAAGCATTTTTAGTATTGTAATGTTTACATTTATGCATGAGGAAATCAAGTCAATTTGCTACATTAATGTTCATATTAAGGACTACTCTGGTATTTCAGTGCCTTGTCCATGCTGCCATATCCTGTGGTGGCTTCATCTGTTAATTAGCATATTGAAAGCTTAAAACAAGTACCTGCAAGGTATTTTCAGAAGAAACCAGAGACAGGAGCAGGAAACCCACAGCAGTAACCGCAGCATATCTTTTTCAGTTTAAAAATAAGAAAAGAGGTCAAACGAATTAATTCTCACCCTCTGACCAATTACATCATGCTTACCCTTGTTTGGGTAACCACGCCAAATCACTTGTAGCATAGAATGGTCTTCAAAATATTTCAAGTGCTCACTGAAAATCTGTTTTTATATGTTTTTATATTTATTTATATTATATTATCTGTTCTTATCTGTGGGGATTTGTACTTTGAAATCTATTCTGTAGCTAATGTTTCTGCTAACAGTAATGGAGTCAAGAAAGCACATTTCTGGAGCATCTTCAAGAGCAGTGTTGAGTGACAATCAGTTACACCTGCACAACCTTGCTGACAGGCTAATTTAGCCTACAAAGGCTTTATGAGTTTGCTGGAAAGAGGGGAATGTATTTACTTGTCCTAATAACATTGCTTGGGAAATCATAACAAAGGAATTCAATTTTAAAGTAGTGGCTCAGTGTTAAGCTCCAATTAGGGGCAACAGTAAGCTTTACTCTTTATTTTTCCCCAAATGCTGAAACTGAACACAGATTTCTTTGGAAGCTGCTGGAACAGGGTAAAGGGTAATGGCTTCAAGCTGGATTAGATTAGGTATCAGGAAGAAATTCTTTACAGTGAGGTTGGTGAGACACTGGAACAGGTTTCCCAGAGAAGCTGCGGATGCCCCATCCCTAGAGGTGTTCAAGGCCAGGCTGGATGGGGCTTTGAGCAACCTGGTCCAGTAGGAGGTGTCCCTGCCCACGGCAGGGGGGGTGGAAGCCCATTACCTTTAAGGTCCCTTCCAGTCCAAACCATTCTTTAAATACAACTTTTTTTTTTTTCCATTGCTGCTTGACAACACTGACGTTGCACCCACCTCACCGAACTCAGGTCAGCAGAATGAACACAATCGCTCTCCGAGCTAGCAGACGGGGCAGAAAGCCCGACAAGTCAGGCGGGAAGAGCTGGCGCCCATCTTGCCTGTTATTAACCGCTGCGCGCGCTTTTCCTTTCCGGAGATGCCATCTTTCCCGTCAGCCTCCCAGGGGGGCGCCAAGCACCTTTCCCAGGCGGCGCCGCACATTCCCTCTCCCTCTCCCTCTCCCTCCCCGGGACCCCTCATCAGCCGGTTTCACGGGGGAGGCGGCGGTGGCTGAGGGCCATGAGGCTAAACGGCGCGCGCCCGCCCTCTCACGGAGGAGACATAAACCAACCGCCTGGCCGCCGTCCCTCGCGCAGCGCCCGTATCCTTCCGCCCGCCCCAAGGTGCTCCGCGGCTGGCTGCCCCGCCCCCACCCCTCCGTCGGTTTAACCGTCAGGCTTTAAAATCGATGTTCAAATAACTCAAGGAAACCGTCGTGGCGCCAAGGCGTCCCCTGCCCCCGCCACCTATCCCGCGGGGCGAAGCTTCCTATGGGCAGACCGGGGCCCCGCTGCCGGTCTCCCCATACCGCGGAGTTCGCGTGCCGCGCCGGCTGCGCGCGCAGCTCCCCCGCACCTCAGGCGGGGCGGGTGGGCGGGGCGGCCGGGCGCTCATTTCCTCCTTGGGCGCCATTTTGTAGCGCAGAGAATCCGCAAATAAAGAGCAGGCGGGAACGGCGCGCCAGGGAGCCCGGGCGAAGGGGGGGACGCGGCGGTGATCCCGGCTGCGGAGCGGCGGTCCCTGTAGAGCCGGCTGCGAGCGGCAGAAGTGGCGGCTGGCGTGAGCGGCGGCGGCGGCGTTTCGCCCTCCATGTGACGGGTACGGCCTAGGCAACTAGTGCGCTGGGAGAGCGAGGCCCTCCACCGGGAGGTGAGTGGCCGCGGTGCGCTCCTCCTCCTACCCCATTCCGCCCCTCTTCCCCGGCACCGCTGCTTTCCCCCGTCGCGGGAGGTAGCGGGGCCCGCGGGGGGAGACCAGGCACCTCGCCGTCCCGGGGCGCCAAACCGCGGTGGTGGTGGCGGCTCCATCCCTCACCCCGAGCGGGGGGAGGAGCGGAAGCACTTAGAGCCATTTTGTGCAAGGCCCCGAGCCCGGCCTGGCTGCTCGGCTGGGATCCTCCTCCTCCTCCCCCGGCCTTCGGCAGCCGCCACGCCCGGGCACGGCTACGACCGCTGCCGCCCCCATGCCCCGGGTATAGGAGACGCGTTTGTTTCATCCTGTGTGGAAACTGGGGGAGGGCGGCCCGGCCCGGCCCGGTGGGGCGGGGAGGGCAGTGCCTGAGCTCGGGGGCGCGGCGGCGGCGGGGTCTGTCAAACGCCGGCGGCGAGGCGGGCGGGAGGGCTGCAGCTGTGCCTGACCGGCGGGGTCTCGGCGCAGGAGGCGGGGCTGCGCGGGCGGGCCTCGCCGTTCGGCGGGGAATGGGACTCGGCTTCGGACCCCGGTTGCGGAGGGGAGTGCAGGAGTGTGAAGTCTGCCCATTCGGGTTGTTGTTACGAAGCTTTTTTTTTAAAAAAAAAAAAATATTGTGGGAGCATGGAGATTATGTCGGGGTTTTCCCCACGGAGCTAGTTTTCATGTCTTTAAAATAACTGGTAGTTACTTCAGGTATGACTAGTAAAGCAGCATACCTGATATTATTCAATTACTTAGTTTCTTAGGGTTTTTTTTTAATCTGTAAAATCTGTGCTTTCTAAACATTTTAGTAGAAGGTATACAGACTACTGGAGTTTCCAAAATTAAAACCCACTTTTCCCATTTCAGTTCTCTTCACGTTTAAATTGCCATAAAAGCCTAAGGCTTGATGAGATTACATAAAAATTCCTTTAGTGCCCGTGACAGTGTTATTTTAAGTATGGAATATGGTCTTATGTTGCTCGTTGCCAGGAGCAGATATGCAGAAGTGGCATGTAGCAGCCATCATTTCCCCCAAACTATGAAAGTGCTTAGTTAGGATAGTACAGTTAAGCTGTTCATCATATAAATGACAAAATATAATTGTGTTAATTCTAGTCACTTATACAGGAGCATTCTCTTTTTGTTGTAGAAAATAGCACTTCATCATACTTTTGCAAAATATTTCTGGTCTGTGTAGGAGAGAGATCATCTCCTCTTAGAGCAGAGTGAAGTCATGAGAAGCACGTTTTGCTGCACAGTACTTGAAAAGTTACTGCATTAAATTCAGAGAATGAACATTTCACTTGTAGTTTTATTGTCTGTAGCATACAGACTGGTCTGTTGATGAACAGAAAGCAGATCATTGTGACAACTGATGTAGTCAGTGTGATGCTCTTAATGTTTCTGAAAAACACTGGGCAAAATGGTAGAAATGTATAGCAGTAACAAATATCTAAGATTTTGGTAATTTACTGTATGTGCCCAAAAAGCTGCTGCATGGGAGTAGTGAGGGTGAAATTCACAGATACAGAAAGAACGCTAGTGTTTATCTGTAGATGTGATCAACCTAGCTTTTCCAAAATAACATGTAGAATATTTTTAGCTAGTGTGGTGGTTTTTTTTTAGTGTACGGTTCTGTCACTACTTGTGATGATAGGGGACAGTAAGACAGTTAACTTCTGTAATGCAGTGGCCTGTAACCTCAGTCTTCAGCACTTTCCTGCCCTCATCTGAAAACCAGGGGAGGCTTTGTAAATGGTGGTGTGCTGCCTGTAGAGGTTAGAGTAGCTAGATCTGCTGTTGCCTTAGAGAACCGGGTGCTGGAATCTTGGGCAAGGTCTGGAGATGCAAGGTAGACTACCCTTAGATGGAGCATCAGTCTTTGATTTCTTTCAGTCATGATTGTGGCAGCGGTCAAGTGTTTACAGTTGTTATATGCTGCTCTAGGGTTCAGAAGCCAAGTCCTTGGGGAAGCTCACCTTTTTTGGTGTTCATATGCTTCTGGTACTTTTCTGAGGAACACACAAATAATGACTTGACATCATCTGTGCACAATTTCATCAGTGTTAGATGTATTTCTGTGGAACATCTGAAAAGCATGTTTCTATCTGTCAAGAACTTAAATGTTGCTGAGATCTTTAAGGCTGGTTGCAAACACTGAAGGAGTAAAAGATTCTAAAAATCTTTTGGAAAATTCTAGTGGGAGAGGTAGGCAGTGTAAATAAAGGGGTGATGAGTGTTTCCCCTGTGATTTCAAGTTACTCCACGCTATTTTGGTTTTCTGAGTTGGGCACCGGCAGTTTGTACTGATAGCATCTTACGCTTGAATGTATTTAAGGTATGGTTTTGGTAGAATAATCTCACATAAGGAGCTGCATCCAGAAGTTAAAGCAAAATGCTTGAGTAACTTATGTGTGAGAGGGAGGGTGGTGGGAGTGGGGGGACTTCTTAGGCAAGGGAAAGGCTTAAGTTGCCTGTATTACTAAGACTAGGAAGAGGAAGCTGCCATTCATCAGTGAGATGCATCTACTGAATGTTTTTGGAAACCTTCCCTTGGGTTCTAATGCCAGCTTTTATTTTATGAAAGGCTTGGAAATTGTTTCATCTTTTACTGTGCTTGACATGTGGGGTAGTTTTGGTTTGGTTTTGTTGTGTGTGGTGTTTTTTTTTAACCAGGACTTTGTTTGATGGAGTGCTGTGTATTTGTCAATGGTTAGTGTAGTTTGAAGAGACTCTTAACACATTTGACCTGGGTTTGTCTTATTGACAAACAAGTCTAGGATTTGTTTTTCTTGGGATCTGGAAAAGTTAAATGAGTTCATTTGGTGTCATTGTGTCTAAGGTAGTCTGTAAAAGACTTTTTTTAGAAGATAAAATCTTTTAAATACGTAAGATCATTGTTTTTGTGAAGCCAAGTGTTCCCAACCAAGGAGTTGACACATCCTTTTCCTGGTATATGTGCATTGCAGCAGCTTTACAAGCTTGTCAAATCTTAATATTATATGCAACTCTTCTGTTGGAAAGCATACTGCAAAGATGCATGCCTCTAGCAAACCTTGCATTTGTTGTTACTTGTATGTGTATAATCTTTGGAGACTTTTTAAAAAAATATGTAATAGTAGTTGTAGAAAATACTATATATTATCCTTTTGAGATAAGGAAGCATGTCCCATAACTCAAGGAAGTGTGAATATTTAACCTAGCACAAAGCAGTCCTATTATGCTACATATACACAAGAGAAATTAAATTTGATAGTGTATTAGAGTCATTTATTTGACATCTTACTTTTCCTAAAACTATTCACAAGGGTTTTAAAAAACTACTTAATACTTCCTGTTTATTGGAATCTTAAAAGTGAGAAAGTAAGTACTTGGAAGAACATGAATAACACAAACATTAGTGGCAATGTTCACAAATGATCTGCTTTTTATTCTAAAGAGATACTGAAGTAGTAGTATAAATTGCTTTCTTCAGACCCATATCATCCTCTGTCATAAAATATGGTTTTAAATAGTTGTAGACACATACGAAATGTTTGATCTAAACAAATATGGGCAAAATTGGATCATTTTGCTTAGTTAAGTAGGAAGAATTGGTTACTGGTGGGCTTTCTTGACATCTAAAGGAAGTTTTGGTTGACTTTTAGAAAATATGCTTCTGTTGACCTTATTTAGATTACAGCAGCAAACCTGTAGTCTTTTGTACTCTTGCTGTGCATTGTGTGCAACCACCATTTCAGTAGTCTAACATTACAAATTTAAAGAAAAAAAGTCTGGAAGTATAAGTGTCTGACTTCTGCAGTATTTCTGTGCACTAGTAACTGTACTAAATAAAACTTCATTTCTTCCTTCCCCATCAGAGTTCACAATGACGAATGAAGAACCTCTCCCAAAAAAGGTATGTTTAAAAAGATTTGTAGCTTCCCTCCCCCCCTCTGCCATGTAATCATGACAGCTTAATAAGTTGTGCTTTTCCTTTTGCTCCATAGGTTCGCCTTAGTGAAGCAGATTTTAAGGTTTTACCTAGAGACGAACTCATCCTAAGGTAAAGTAAAAAGCAGTTTTTCTGTCTCAATGTTGTGAAATTTTAATGGAAGATGTGTGACCTCCCTCTTCCACTGTTTTTAACATCTGTGTTCTAAAAAACTATTTTATTCTTTTCATGATACATCTCTTTTTGTAAAGTTCTTACCTTGTCTCAAATATTTTTATATGTAGTTGGGGGAAAAACACTTCTTCCAAAGACGCAGAATAGCAAGTTATTTTAAACATCAGAAAAATGTCTACTCTTCACTCCTACAGTACGTTTTAGGTTTTCTTAGTCCATGCAGTCATCTCTTCAGGATGTCAGATATTAACAGAAGAATGTTAAAATGAATTTTTTATTATGTGCAATTTGCATAAACAAGAGCCTGGCCATCTTTTTTCACCTTTGGAAAGCTAAGTGTCACCATGGAAAAAATAACAGGCAGTCCTGTCATGCAGACCATCTGTTTAAAGAAACTGACCCAAGCCACTTCTCTGTACCTGCATGTCCTGATTTGTAAGCGAGGAGCTAACTAAACCAGGCATCTGTGGGTCATTTGTTTATCTGCTAGAGTAGTTTGTGTGTGTGTTTCGGTAAACTTTTATCTCTTGACTTTTTGCACACTGTTATTAGCATTGTTGGTGTCTTTGAAGTTAAATATTTCGTAGAAAAAAAGCTAAACAGTGTAGAAAAATGAGAGTACAAGTGCAACACTTAATATATATGATCAGCAACTCCCTATTCTGGGCAAACTGTCCTGCCAGCTACTTCCAGGGTGACAGTTCTTTTCAGGAGAGTCAATGTAGTGTGGCTCCATATGTTCAGAACTGATTTCTGGCTTCTTCCAAGTATCTGGTGTTTTGGGTAGTAAAGGATAATGTATGTAAACAGTAGGAAAAAAATGCATCTGTGATGTCAAGTGGTTTAGGCTGTGTGAACCTTTTTGTAAAAATTTCCGTAGTCAATATTATCCCTGGGAATAGCAAACTCCTAAGTCTGTAAAGCTGTGCCCTTACTTGCAACTCTAAAATTCCTGTCAAAGTATCAAAGTATACATTCTGTGCCACTTGCTTTCTGATTCATATTGTGAAAATAATAGAAAAGGCTTCAGCTTTTACCAGTTTCTGTAGCTTGCAATGACATGGACCTGTGCAAAGCATTTAACATGTTCAGCATGACATCCTTGTCTCTAAATTGGAGAGACATGGATTTGACGGATATGCCACGTGATTGCTCACAAGGAGCTGTGGTCAATGATCCGATGTCCAAGTGGACACCAGTGATGAGTGGCATTCCTCAGTGGGCAGTATTAGGACTAGTGCTATTTGACATCTTTGTTGGAGATGTGGACAGTGGGATCGAGTGCATCCTCAGCAAGTTTGCCAACAACACCAGGCTATGTGGCTGGAGGAAAAGGATGCCATCCAGAGGGACCTTGAAAGGTGGGCCTGTGTGAAGTTCATTAAGTTCAACAAAGCCAGGTGCAAGGTCCTGCATGTGGGTCAAGGCAATCCTAAGCACAAACACACGCTGGGCAGAGAATTGAGAGCAGCCCTGCCAAGAAGAACTTGAGGGTGTTGGTTGATGAGAAGCTCAATGTGAGCTCACAGCCCAGAAAGCCAGCAGTTTTGCCCCTCCACTTTGCTCTGGTGAGACCCCAGCTGGAATACTGCATCCAGCTTTGGAACACAAAGGATAAGAAGGACATGGACCTGTTGGAGCAAGTCCAGAGGAGGGCCACAAAGAGGATCAGAGGGCTGGAGCACCCTTCCTATGAAGACAGGCTGAGAGAGTTCTGGTTGTTCGGCCTGGAGAAGAGAAGGCTCCGAGGAGACCTTATAGCCCCTTCCAGTATCTAAAGGAGGCCTACAGGAGAGAAGGGGAGAGACTCTTAGTCAGGGAGTGTAGTGATAGGACGAAGGGTAACAGTTTTAAATTGAAAGAGGGTGGATTTAGATTAGATATTAGGAAGACATTCTTTACTGTGAGGGTGGTGAGACACTGAAACAGGTTTCCTGGAGAAGTTGTGGATGCCCTATCCCTGGAAGTGTTAAAGCCACTGCATGCAAGCATGTACAAATTCTTAACTTAACTGAAAGCTGGATTTTTATGTCACTCTTTTAAGTGTTGATTTTACCTATTTCCATTAAAAAAAAAAAAAGGTTAAACTAATGCACATATGTAGAAGGGATATATCATCTTCAGTTGGGGCAAACAAGTTTCCTAGAGGGAAATGCTTTCCTCCTGTAGTTGAGGATGTGGTAGTCGCAATCTTCAAATTTTAATTCTGACCTAATTGAGGAAGGGGGAGGCCAGGAGCAGAGCAAGAGAAAAATATTTGTTTGTATCACTACTGATTTTTTTGTACATGTTTCTTTTTTACTGAATCTTTTGGAGGGCAAAAATCTTTCCCCTGAAGAGCCTGTACAGTGAACTACCTGGAAAATGTTTGAAGTGTGTAATTTTTAGTAATACTATTTATATTTAATCTTTAATAGTGTATCAGAGGTGGTTAATGTGTTCTGTTGATTTTTGGGAAGTTGCATGTTTTTATGCAGAGGATTACAATATTTCTGGATACAGTTAGCATTGAAGTTTCTAACTGAATCTGAAATAAAGACCTACTCTGTGATATATGGTGGCATCTGTGAGTTGACTTTTTCTAACAATTTCAGGATAGCAGTAGGGCCTAATGGAGGCTTTTTTCTTGTGCATGTTTTGTTGGTGGGGTTTGTTGTGTGTGTTTGTTTTTATTTTAGTTTTTTTTTTTTAACTTGTAGTTCTGAACTCTTGGACTGTACTGGAGTTGTGCTTGGTGGCTGAGATTTCTAGGTGATATTACATCCACTGCTGGATTAGCCTGAGCTTCTGCTGCCTAGTTTCAGTGTGGCGCAGCTGAGATTCCATCAATGAGCAAAGGCATCTTTATACCATTCCACAAACTTGCTGTCCTTGTTGCCTCTTTTAAGCTCTGTGTGAAAAGTTTGCATGTGAGATTCATGTAATTGGAATGTGGGCTCACCTCAGCCTTGCATGTTAGCAGCTGGGAGTCCGTGTTACTGAAAAAAAAGGTATAGAAGGAAAACTGTTGTGCATGGAGATTTGGTTGTACAATGTAAGACCAAAGTTGTGCATCTGGAAATACTGCCCTTCTGATGTTCAGGGAAAAACAGATTTTCTGTGAAAATGCTTTATTTAGAGAATGGTGTTACAGACTTAAACGCCATTTATGTGTATGTAGTCATTTGAGACCTAGCAATATAAAGTTTTACACCTGTCCTGTTTGATCATAGTAGCATTTAATCTTCTCTACCAGTGTAGACTTAATAAACAGGTAAGAGTTAACAGTGTTCAGAGTCAGAGCACTAAAAATACTGCCCAATGGTCTTCAGCGTCTGTGTGTTTTTTCTTTTGAAATGTTTTATTCTGTTAATAGTTTCTTACCTTTTTTATTTTCTTTTGCTTAAAGTCAGAAGCTGCGACTTTGATCTTTGAAAAGCTGAAGTTACAGAATTCTACTTTAATTCCCTCTGCTAATGACCTGTGCAACTAGTGCAAAAAAAGGGAAAATGATTGGTGTGAAATAAGATGGGAAGACAGTATTTAGGAAAATAGTTATTAAAGGCACTGAACAGGAAAAGTTACAAGAGGAGACTTAAGAATTTAGAAATTATTAAAGTCTTAAGTCAGTTAATAGACACTTTAAGTGAAAACTAAATTTTCAAACAAGACAGTTTTAAAAATACTTAAAAGTAGTCAAAGCACATAAGCATTAAAAAGGTATCTTTTTCTTTTAACTTGGTTTCAGGAATGTTTTTGCGAAACTGCTTTGTTGATATATTTGGTAAATATTTTGACATGTTAGTCCTCAGGATTATTGAGATCACTACAAAAACATACACATGAGACAGAATGCAAGCTTTATTGAAAAGGAAACAGTTCCCTTTCTGGTATAACTGGTATAACAACTTAACCTAGATTGCGAATTCTAGTGTATTGTAATACACTTCTGCTTGTCTTGTTGTTCACTTGGTAACAGACTTAATGCTGTCTTTCTATTATGGTTTCTGTTACAGGATTTTGTTTGGATTGTTCTGCTTTGAGAATGATATGTATTTTAGGTACTTTACACAAATAACTAAGTAATAACAGTTTGATTCCAATATTTGTCCAAAATATTACAGCAAGTTTTAAGATGCCAGCTTTACGTGTTGTAATGCACAGCTACCTTTTTATCCTTCTGAAATGCAAAATGGATTTAACTCTTTTCATGTTTACAAGCCTCTTTAAAAACTGGAAATGTGTCTTATGCAATTGTGTAATTTCCCTCTTACATTTTCTGATTATTGTATGAATGTATACTCTGAAAGTTTAGGAGTGAGATGGCTTGATTTAATGAACTGAACTTCAGAAATTTTTTTTTTTTGTCTCTGCAATAGGTGGAAGCAGTATGAAGCATATGTGCAAGCTCTGGAGGGCAAGTACACCGACCTTAATTGTAAGTTAGCCAAATTTCAAAATGGTACGAGTTACCTGAATGTTTGTATAAAGCACAATGTTCAAGTAATGTCTGTGCTTTCTAAAACTGGTAGAAATAAGAGATAATAATCTATGTTAGTTATCTGTCAGAAAAAAAAGTCCCTGTTTTATCTAGTGTAAGTTTTCAGCCTTTCCCAACTTTCTTACACAGCATCTAAAAAGTCTGTTTTTGCATCTTTAGGACCATCTGTCCACAGACTGCTGGGGGGGGAAAAGTCTCAAACACCACAAAGAGGTGTATTTTCAGTACTTTTCCTTTAGAAAGGAAATGTTATCCTCTGCCAAAACACTCCATGAATATTTGTGCCTTCAGTATTCTCACAGGATTGTAAACCACACGGGAGGGAAAATGATTTGTAGAGGTAAAGGTCTAAAATGAGTCCTCAAGCAATGTTTGATGTGATTAGGCAAATTAATTATTTGATTGTCGGTCTTATGTGGTCTTTAAAACTTGGTCTGTACTTGAGTCTTCCAAAAGAGAACATGGCAAAAATATCTTACTGTCAAATGGGAAAAGCTAGATACATTCTGGAAGTGAATGAATTGCTTTTAATCACTAAAATCACTTTTTTTAAAAGTAACTTTTTAAATCACTTTTAAAATTGTGTTGGCAGCTGGAGATGGGCTCTTTCCTGTTTTCCACTCATGTTTTCAGTCTAAGTACTTAAACTTAGTACTACTGAGTCTGAAGGGTTTTTTTCTGTCAGTCCAAGCAGATGTCCTCTCTCTTTTTTCTGTTACATCCCTCTTCTTCTGCCACCCCATAATGTTTGAGTTTTGGAGAGACTAAAATATAGAAAAAGCAAACAGTTGATTTCTTTCTAATCTCAAACTGTCCTAGCGTAGGCAAGTTGTTTTAGCATTCCTAGTTTCTCAATTTTGTAAACACTAATGTAAGCTGTAGTAATTGTTATTACTGAATTATTGGCACAGAATTATCTAGAAATAATTGTCCTGAGGCAATTTATGATGTTCTTGGTTTACATTCACAGTAGATCATTCTCAAGTAATTAGAAACAAAATACCAATTATTCCAACCTTCCATCATTTTATAGATGAAAAGTAGCAGAGTGAATATATACTATTTGTATCAGGCTGCTTGCATGTGTTCCTGTTTTGAGTAATTTGGAAATGTGCTGTGCTACCTTCTCTCATCTTTCCTATGTAAGCTTTAATAAATGTCCACAGATCAGAATAATTCTAGTTGTGAGTGAACTGCCATTTCTGGAGTTCTTAAATGTCTTACTGATATCTCAGAATTTTGAGACCAGTTTGAGGATTGACCACAAATGGCACTGTTTTACAGACTGCATCATTTTTGCCAGGGTAGAGTCCCCCCCGCCACCCCACCTCAGCATTTCTTATAGATACCAGGACAGTTCCGACTTCATGAGTTTCAGGCTGCAAGTAGCAGTAGTATCTGTTCAAGCAGTCAATGTAAACATTATTTCCTATATAAACATGGAAACAGTTTCAAAAGTTTACTAAGCCTTAAGGAAGGATCAGAAAGATGTATTTAAAACCAACTGTTGTCAAGCTTTTCTAATATTTAATGATAATTTGATTTTTCTTATTTATGCTTATTGTAGTTATGCGTATATTTATGACTCTTTTGCTGTTGATGAATTTGGGTTTTAGACTCTTTCAGCTGTATTAAAAAAACTGTTCATGAGAGGATGCTATAAAACATCCTTTTTGTGTGTTACTACTTGTATTAGCTAATGATGTCACGGGACTGAGAGAATCTGAAGAGAAGTTGAAACAGCAACAGCAAGAGTCTGCCCGAAGAGAAAATATTCTGGTGATGAGGCTGGCAACTAAGGAACAGGAGATGCAAGAGTGTACTGTAAGTATTTAGAGAGGATAACAGTTTTCAGACTCTTATAAAGATACCAGCTTTTGAGCCAGTACCTACATGCTATCTTTTCTGTATATCTATAGCATCACATTTTCTGTGCTTAAAGAAAGGACAAGCACCGAATTAGTAAAGATTACTTCTTAAAATGTACTTTTTTAATATTAGTTAATTCAGTGAATTTTCAGCATCGGTTGTGCTTGGAAAGGCTTTTGCTTCAGAACCAAGCTAATACTTGCACAATCAGCTATGCATATTTACCAAAAATGTTACTTCTGATTCTCACTGGATGCAGGAACAAATTGAACCTTCAGAAAAAGAGTTGACTGGGTTTCATTTAGGAGATTTTAGGCTGATATTACATTGAATTTAGGTAAGATATTTGTAAGCTGCTACATCCATTTGGGTAGGTTGGGGAAGAGCTACTGACTGTTTCAGAGGGAGTTCTTCGGAAGTTTGGCAGATGTGCTTCTCAGGGTTTCTGGTGTTCTTTGTACTTGAATACCTTTTCTGTTGTTTCTGTTTCTTTCCACTTTATTCCTGTGAGTTTTCTGTGACTTTGTTTTCTTCTGTGTTTAGTTTTGGTTTCTTGAAAATATATTCTACCACTGTTGGACTTTTGGTCTCTTTTGGATTACCTTATTAACATAATTTTCCCCTGCTGCATTAATTTGGCAGCTCCTGATAGCCGTGCTATAAGCTAGTTTCTGTAATGTAATTACAGAAATTCTGTAATGTTTTGAAAACTACAAGGTCTGTACAAAACTCATGACTAGTTTTGTAGATTTCTTTTTTTAATTTCTTTTAGCCTGCCTTTTTTCTTTAGGCTTTCAGAGCTGTCAGACTAATGTGACACCTAACTGTATACACTATTTTCACAGCTCTTAAGACCATAAGATGAATTTAGTTTGTAGTAAACACTGGTATGAAGAGAAAAAAAGGGGTAAAGATTATTTTGCAGAGGCAAAAAGTGAATCTCAGACTCGTTGAAGTTGGAAAGCACTTGCAGTTTGTCTGGTCCAGCCAGCCTGCTCAGAGCAGCAGCAGTTGGACCAGGTTACCAAGGACTCTGTACAGTTGGGTATTGAGTGTCTCCTCGAATGGAGACTCCAAAACCTCTCTGGGTGATGTGTGCCAGCGTTCAACCCCTGTCACAGCAACAAACATTTTCTTATGTTAAAGTGGATTTTCCCTCTGTTTCAGTTTGTGCCCACTGCCTTCTGTGCTTTCAGTGGGCACCACTAAGAAGAGTCTGGCACCACCTTCTTTACTTCCCCTCTTACCCCCCCACCCCGAGGTATTTATGCACATTGGTAGGATCCCCCTCAACCTTCCCTTCTCCGGGCTGAACAGCCCTAGTGTGCTCAGGCTCTGCTTGTATGACAGATGCCTTAAACCCTCAATCATCTTCATGGCCTTTCGTTGGCCTCACCCTAATATGACTGTCTCCCCTATACTGGGGAGCCCAGAGCTGGACCCAGTACTCCAGATGTCCCACCAGTGCAGAGTGGAGAGGAAGGATCATCTCTTTCAACCTGTTGGCAGCACTCCTCCTAATGCAGCCAGGATGCCAATGAAGATCTGTTCTGGTGCTATACCACACCACTTCCCTAGTAGTAAGACTACTATATTGCTCCTGCTTCTCTTGTTAGTTTTACTGATAAATTCTACTATAAGGGACAGCAGTAATAAGGTACTTTTTCTTTTGAACTTCTGAGAATGTAGCTGAAACAATAAATACTAATAAAATAAAAAAGAAATGTAAATTTTTCACCGAAGCCAAAATTGTGTGTACTGTTTTCACTCTTTTTCATCCCCATTTCTGAAAGAATGAGTTAGACAAAAATAGCAGGTATTTAAGATAATGAGTTTTGGTAAGATCATGAAGACTATAGGCTTTTTGGCTGAACGTTGTTGATGTTCATAGCTGTGATAAACAGGCTTTCCAGAATATTTGTTTAGAAGAACTTTTGAAGAGCGTTCATTAATTTCAGTGTACTTAAGAAAAAAAAAAATAAAGGAAAAAAGGAGGGGGGGGGGGAGATGGGAGAACCCACCAAAAAGAAACAAAAAACAAACACACAGAAGTGGCTTATTTTTCCAGGTATTGGCACGTGAGTAACATCAAGGATGTGAATCTCCATAGTGCATGGAGACAGGAAGATGCATCCTTGAAGGAAGCAAAGGAAAAGCTATAATGGAGACATTGGCACCTTAAAGTGTTTTCAAGCTTAAATCCATATAGTCTCAAGAAGCTCTGGAGGACTACTTGGCTTTGTGTTATTAGGTAGTATTTTTTTTCAAATGAAGTAAGAGTAGTGAAATAAATACTGTTGGATAGGATGCAACGTGAAGCTATAGGTTGCTAAATCAATAAATGAACCAAAGCCATTCACCATATGATAATTAACTTGACATGTCTAATTTGTAGTCCATGAAAGAACTTCTCCTTATTTTTAGCATAGCTAACAATTTTTTTATAATCCATATTTATATGTAAAATATGGCAGTGACAGTTATTTATATGGAAGCATTTAATGTTTCCTATCACACCTTAATTAGAGAAACAGTATCTGTGGTGTCAAGTTTCTTGAAAACTACAGATGAATATTTACCATGTAATGCTTATTGTTCATATCACTCTTGATGTATTTTTGGGACATGTTTTATACTTACAAATGTAACATGTTCAGGTCACATTCAAATGGATAAAAACTTAAAAATACTGCACCATATTCAAGTGGTCATATTTGACAGACATGAGTGATTTTTCTGATTGCTTATGTGTAAGACACCTTTCTAGTTAAAATATACTAGCTTTGTTTTTAAATAAGGTGTGACAGATTTTTATCTTAGTTTCTGTTTTAATTTGCACCTTTCTTTTAAAAAGCTAAAACACAACAAAACATGCTTCAGCTTATAAAAGTCACTGTCTTGCGTGCGTGTGTGTCAGAGTAGCAGCATCATTGTCTTGATTCTGTTTCACTACTCTTAGAAGAAACAAGATGGTAGTTGGGTTTGTAGCTCCATTCTCCCTCATGCTCCATGCTGAGTCTAGCAGCAGAATATGTGGGTTTCTTTTTACTCTGGGCTTACTCAGAGTCTGGTGTTGCAAACGTGCTCTGCGTGGTTCAGGGTGGTGAACTAAGGGGCGATTGAAGTTTAGGTGCTTAATGCCTTGGGTGCCTTATGGTCAGCAGCAGCAGCCTTGAGCTCCCTGCCCCGTAGATGGAGCTACCCCCCAAAGAGATTGTTAGGGAAGTGCAGGTAAGGTATTGGCTGTTGTTTCTCCATACAGTATTATTTCTGGTAGAGGTGGTGATGAAGTTAGTGCTACTTCAGGGAACGGCCTTAACCCCCTCTCAAGCTACTGCACAGCCTCTGTAGGTCAATAAGTGGACAGGCATTTGGAAATATTTGCTACTCAAATAGGTTTTCCATGGAACAGATAACAATGAGTGGAAGCTTCCTGTGGGTGCAGTTGGGCTAGAGTACCTAGATGGTCATTACTCCTAATAACCTACTTGTGGTTTAAGTTACAGGTCTGTTTTTTCCCTTCTTCATTATCCATTTTTTTCCCTTCCTGTTCCAATCTTATAAGAAGGATATATAGTTGTACTTAGATTGCTTGCATTTCCTGTTAGACACTTGTTCTGTTTTGTTGCCGTGTCAGAGGAACTTTTCTTTGTGGTATCCTTGTACAACTTCAGCTGAAAGGATTCAAGTGCTTCCAAGAACATATGAGAAGCAAAAGGGTTGAAAATGTTATTGTCTGTCCTGGGTTGAGCAACACAGGGCTAACTTCTCTTCTAATGCTTGGGAGAACTCTGCTTTCAGAAAAGTCTACTGTCTGAAATTGTGGAAATACTTACTTTATAGTCATCTATACTCTGTGGGATCCAAGGTCTTGGTGTTTTTGAACCTTGCCAAGTGCGGGGATTAGAAGGAGCGAGGCCTGGGAACTTGACCCAAGCTGGTCAGCAGGGTTATTTTTTACCATGAACATCACATTCAATATAAATTAGAAAGTTTGCTGTGTCTCTCCCTCCCTTGATGGCGGTGGTCCAGAGACCTTCTTGCCCCGGTGCCAGACCCCTGAGCCTTTCCCTTTCTCCTAGAGCTGCAGCGCTCGCAGTCTCTGGCACTTGCTGTCCCCTGCTGGGAGTGCACAGCTTCCTGCTGATAGAATTGGCTGAGTGTAATCCTTTTGTGTCTTATATTGTATCAGGATCAATATTGGTTCTATTTCAAGCCTCGTGTTTCCTTGTTTTTCCCCTATTCCCTCTCCCAGGTGGGGAGGGGTCATCAGATGATAGAATAATTGTTTAAACAATAATAAATTGTTACATATTTTCTCAATACTGCCTTAATAAAAAAATAAAAATCCATCCAAACAAAACCCCACTCAGCCTGATGTCCTCTAAATAGACTACTTTCAGTGTTCTCCTGCCTTTGGTTAGAGCAGAGGGAAAGCTGATACCAAGGTTTTTATTTTATTTGTGAAAATTCATCCCTATTTGTCCATCAGACAGGCTCTTGAAAAATTCCAGTTAGCATGTGCTTCCGTGTTTGGGAGTATGACTAGCCAGGAGGCTTTTCAGGCCTTAGAGTGCATGTCCTGGGGTCTGGCATTGGACATGACTCTTCCTGTATATTCAGCTCTAGCCCAAGTTGGCCCTGACTGCAGGCAGGCTCTTATGCTCCCCACCCCTTACCTCCTGGAGTATCAACAGGAGGAGGGACTGGAGTACCAGAAGGTGGTTAGAGGGAGCAAGAATGGGAGGCTTGGAGCAGCTTGAAGGCTAAGCAGGAAGGTGAATGGAGTAAGGAAAAGTAGACAGAAGGATTAAGTGGTATGGGCTTGTTTTGCAGTGAGTCACATTGAGGGGAGGTTGCTGGGTGTGGGTGGATGAAAAGCCTGGGAAGTGAGAACTCTGGAGTTGCAATTGCAGAAAGCATTTGTGGAGGGATGGAGAATTTGAGTTGGAAAAACTGGAGGAATAAATGGTTTGGGGAGGAGGAAGGAGCAAGAGTTGTTCAGCTTAAGTTCTTCCTGTGCTACTGTTGAGGTGATATGTGAAGCCTGTGCAAGTGCTCTCTGCTTGGCCAAGACCCAAATGAGATTCTTAAAGACATGGGACAAAATCAGCTGGGTCCTTTTGAGTGTTTCAGTGTTTTAGTGTGTTCCTGCCACGAGTGAGGAGCAGGTGACAGCAATTCTTTGTCCTGCTGATCCAAAGAATCTGTTACAGTTCTTAGGCTGGCAGTAGAAGAGGGAGGGAACTGGGTCTAGGTAAGACAAGGAACATGGTCTTTTTTTTTTTCTCAATGATGCCTGCCTAAAAATAGGTTGGGAACCATGTTGCTGTAGCGTAATTATTCTCGGATCAGTTGCCAGCTGGAGGGTCTGTGTGTGCACAGGCATCTGTTAAACTAGCTGTTTCGCCCTCTACCACTGCTAGCCCTTGCAAAGAATTGTCAGGTTGTCGAAATATTTCCAGTAGTGTGAGCAACAGAAGATTTAGTGGATAGAAAAGATAAATCAATAGAAATTAATTAAATCTTTATTCAGGGAGCAATATTTGGTGCGTTCAGTGAGGCAAAGGACCTGCAGGGGTAAAATGCCATCCAAGAAATGGATGAAATTTGGACTTCCTGTTTCTAAATAATGTTTGTAAGTGGGTTTTGGAGTGCTTTATTTCTTTAAAATATGGAGTGCTTTATTCCTTTTTGGACACATAAAAGTTTGTTTAAAAAGTATGATGTGTGGTTTATTTTTTTTTAGAGTAGCTAAATATTTTTATTTCAATAATACCAAATTAATGTGGTGTGAATGGAAATATTTCAGTTATTTCAATACCTTCAAAATCACTTGAAATAAAATCGAAAAATTGTCGTTACTTAATATATAACTTAAAACACGTTGTCCTCAATCAAGAGGTGACCGAGGTCACTGCTGCTCATTTTTAAGGTAAAAAGAGTGTTTGTACTTCTACTTTCTCTTCACTATTGCTGTGTAAAGACCCTGTAAGAGTATTTACTATATACAGTTATATACAGGAAGTGATTTTGACTCTGCTGCTTGTCCCCAGGAAAACAAAGTGGGGAGGGAGACTCCCCCTCTCTTTTGCTGGTGATGTCTTGTACTGTTTATCCTTAGAACTCTTGCTATGAAGTCTGTGAGATTGTGTGTGCAACAGGAGGCAGACCCCACAACTTTCAATCGCTGTTTCTTTTTAATCTCGGGTCATTTTGTTCGCCTCTTGCTGATGAAGTGTGTAATACAGGGAGTGTAGTAAATTTAACTTGAGAATGAACACTGTGTGTAGGCTGATGTGATTTTAGTGCTTACCTAGACTCTAAACACGTACTCTTTAGTATGCTTTAAGATTGTTGTGATGGGATTAAAATGTAAGAATCTTTCAAAAAAGTTGATCCTATTTAAATACGTACAATTCTCACTGTTCACAATACTTCTAAAATACGTACAAGTCTCACTGTTCACAATACTTCTGAAATTTTGACTGTATTGTAAGTCTTCTGGGTTATAAATTATAAAATTGTAACTCTTCTGGGTTGTTATTACAAGAGAATCAAATCCAACCAAAATCTGTTTAATTGATGTTAATATTTCTAAATCATTTTGTTTAAAAAATAAATACGCAAATTTGAAACATTTGCAAAAAACATTAGAAGTTTGTAAAAAACTTTTTAGTAGTTTTTAAAATACAAATACTTAAATATACATTTTTATTCTTTTTTTCCCCAAAAGACTACAGGCAGATATAAAAAAGGAGAGCATTCTAGTGCTCTGGTCATTGCTCTGGCACATGTCAACTGACATGTAGAAAGCAATTTGAAGCAAAGAGAGGAAAAAAAGGAAAAAATTGGCCTTGAAAGTTTAAGCTTGGCGAGTGGTGGGATGGGGGATTGAGTGAATATGCACATTGATAGGGTGCAGATGGGCAAAAGTTATTTGTATCCTGTCTTTTAAAGGTTATACTGTTGAAAGAAGGCAAGTTTCCTTGCTGTTATCTTTGGAATAACTATTTTTGTGTCTAAAGGACTTCAAAATTTTGTTTAATGTTGGGTGAATAATGGTCTTTTTTCTTATTTTATGCAGAATCAGATTCAGTACCTCAAGCAAGTCCAGCAGCCTAGTGTTGCCCAACTGCGATCAACAATGGTGGACCCAGCCATCAACTTGTTTTTCCTAAAAATGAAAGGTGAACTGGAACAGACTAAAGACAAACTGGAACAAGCCCAAAATGAACTGAGTGCCTGGAAATTTACGCCTGATAGGTAAACAAAACAAATACTCCCCAGTCAAGACTTCCCTGACAGTCCCACTACGAGAATGCTATGGTGGGACAGCCAAGTACTCGTTTCCGCACCAAGACTCAGACGTTTTGAGGCAAAAGCCACATTCTTATACTGTCCAGCTTGTAATGCTTAATGTAAAACTTATCAGATGAACCTTGTGTTTCAGCTTTTTTCTCCCCCTTTGCTTCAGAGGCCTGACGGCGTCGGACTATTCTGAAGAAATGGCCATCTTCGAAAAAAAATCTTTTCTAGAACATGTAGACATTTGCAAAATTGTTCTATTTGAAGAAAATAGAGGGAGAAACAGAAGTCTTAAGTCTGTGGCACACTGTGTCTACAGACAGTTTGGAGGAGAGAGAACCTAGAGATTATAAATCACGAATTGAACATGTAAAATTCCCGTAAAATGTAGAAGTGGAATATGCTTCGCTCTTAACCTTGAGCCTAGTGACTTAGAGACACTGTAAGTCAGTTTTGCCAATAAGACTGTGGACTTCCTGCTTGTTCACTGAACTGCTGGGTCAAAACTCGATGAGGTGAATTTTGTGTTAAAGAGTTTACTTGCTAACCAGTTTTGAATAGCCACGAGAGTGCTATTTGATATCACAACAGTGATAGTCTACACATTTGACTGTTTAGCCTTTGGGCTCTCTAGCACTTGACGGAGCCTTAAGTCAATGTTGCTAAATAACGAACTGTTTTCTGGATGGTTGGTAATACTGTGGACGCCTCAAAATTAGGACTGTACAAAAATGTACGTTCTATCTAATTGCAGGTTTAAAATTGTTGGAAGCAATATATATTTGATCACAACTAGCATGTATAAGAAAATCTGGTTGTGATAAGTATTTCACTGCATGTTTTCATGCAGAAATGAGAATTTTCCATCTTCTATACTAAGAACTGATCTCAAGTGCTTAATTCAGAAGGCACACAATGGCAACTGTCTTCAGTGTTGGTGGGGTGTTTTTATTCCTTTGTACACCTGGGTTTTTTTTGT
This sequence comes from Gallinago undulata, assembly GCA_026546715.1. NCBI lineage: Eukaryota > Metazoa > Chordata > Aves > Charadriiformes > Scolopacidae > Gallinago > Gallinago undulata. Next base: position 49,565,502 of record JAOTQQ010000023.1, read on the forward strand.
ATTGCACTTCTATATAAAATGTGCCTTGAAATAGTTGTAATATATAGCTCAAGGAACACTACTGGTTATACTGTTGTATTGTGAAGCTCCTGGGATGAACGAGAACTGAACAGGTTGTTATTTCTGCATTGTCTCGTTCTCTGAAAACAAAGTCAGTATTTTAACAAACCAAAAAAACTTAAATGCATGCACTTTCCTTGGTGGAATCAGTGAAGGAGCCTTTGCTACTCTATTGATGCCTCTGTTCTGTTGTCCCAAGTTACTTCTAAGAGTAGCGATCTGGGACAGTTGGGAGTGGCATGTCTGAGGTGTGTAAAGCGAAATGCAGATTTGGTGTAGCATTTGTGTGTTTATTTTTTTTTTTCCTTAGTGATTTGAGTTCTATTCAGTAATCTGAGGTTTTGATTTTCAAAACAGTTGGGCAACATTTTATGACTCAGTCTGATCATAGAGAATTCAGTTTTAAAAAAAGACATCCAGCTGTCATAGAAAGTGATGTATTCTAACTGTTTCGATGACTTCTATTAAGATGGCATTACGTATTTTTTAACTTGGAAGTATCTTAACTGTTTATGCTTCATATGATTAATATGGGATTGAAGAGTAGTGTACTTATGCAGGTTTATTTTTTTTTGCATGAGTAATGACTTAACAGCAAAAGAAAAACCTACAGAAAAACTTTACCTTTTTAAAAGAGATACATCTGGGATGATTTTGCTATAGCAGTATCTAAGATTTTAATGATCTAGCATCAAAACAGAGGTAAGACTTACATTCATAAATTGTTAACGTGTTACCAAGCCATTTGTAAAGCTCACTATAATGTGCAGATAGAGGCATGCCATGCAGATTGTTTGTTTAATTTAGAGTTCAAAAAAGTACTGAATACATTTAGGTACAGGTTGGTGAAGTCATCAGGCTCTAAATGCTTGTGTACAGCTGAGGAGAGTCAAGTTAACTTCCCGCTTTCTTTCAAGCAAAAGTGTCAGAAGAAAATGTTATTTCTGTAGCTGCAACATACCCTAATATGCACCATAAAAATTTCAAGTCAGTGGTATGAGTGTGCATAATTCATATATGCAGTAGCTGGGATACAGAAAATTTGATTTATTTCCTGATAAATGATTGAGGCTGTCTTCATTAACTGCCTTAAGATGATACTGATTTTATTTCTGGAAAGGTAAAGAAATGGTGACTTGTGAAATAGTTAAAGGATTTCTCATTACCTTTGCATTCTGTCTCCCCTCCCTCCTTTTAATTGCTTTAATTGTCCATCCTTGTATGCAACTACTCTTATTTCATGGCATTGGACCTAGTTTTTGAAAGAGATGATGCTACTATTTCAATCCCCAACTGGTATTTTTAGGGTAACATGTTAACTGCAACCCTAAGTGGTCTGAGTTCTGGGCCTTAACCTTGGCTAAGGCTGTACAGCGTAATGATTGCTGATGTCTGAACGGAGAAATAAAAGGGACATATAATCAAAGGAATGGCTATGCTGAGCCATTTCAACCATCATTAAAACATAGACTATACACTTGGATTAAAAATTAGTAGAAATGTCACTTGCAGTAAGCCTAGTACAACAAACACTAGTCTTCTGAAGTTTAACCACTTACATTCTTACAGGTTTTGTTGCATGTATGTTCAAGAGGATTTGTGAAAACAATGCCAAACTTAGTTTTACAGCTACTAGGAGTTATTTTTAAAATTGCTGGATTTTAAATTCTTGCATGTGTTGTCTTTTTTGTAAATTGCACGGGGAGGTTACTTGGTGGCGTACTAGTTCAGAACATCTGGAAAAAATTTTATGGGAAGAAATAGCATTATAGGTAACTATGCAAATTTCTATACAGGTAATAAATAATTTACATTTTGGCAGGAGTTAACATGAAGAAATTAATGGGATTCTAAAATTGTCCCAATTCCAAGGTAACTGGTACTTGCTTATTCTACAGTTGACATTGTTTTGTGAAGAGAAAAGCGTTAAACAACTTAAGCACTGTGAACTTCTTCAACTTGTAGTGATGATGAACACAGTAACAGAAACTTGCAAGTGGCTAAAAATCATTGCGTGTCTGCCTAATAACTTTTGGGATATGTCACATTGGTTATCTCCAAAGCGGTCTTGCTTTACACAGAATGAACATCTCTAAGGAAACTTGCATCTTAAGTGTGCGACTTGGACTGTATTAGGTCAGCACAATTTAAGCTCCAAGGACCTGGCATTGGACATCACATCAAGAAAGAAAACAGGTTGCTGCCTTGAGCAGAGTTTCAGGCTTCCAGGACTTTACACAGCCAGATTCCTTCTGGAGCAGCCCATCTGAAAGATTTGGGAGAGTCAGTCGGAAAATGTTAAATGGGCAGAGCTGGCAGAACTTAAGTTGTCTTAGACTTGAATGCTTAAAAGGTAGTTGATAAGGAAATTATTACTTTAAATTCTTTTTGTTTGGGGTATTTTGGTTGCAGGAGAGAACTGTGGCTGTGAACTGTAGCAGAAATTTCCTGTTCTACTTTTTTAATCCTCAGAATTTCTTTCAGTCTTTGTCACTTGTTTAAAAGCAAACAAACAAAAAAATTAAGTGACCCTATTGGTCTTGAAGAGTAATGCAAGTCCTGCCATTGAATTAAAAATAAACCTGTTCAAGTTTGGGTGGGTTTGGGGGGATTTTTTTGGGGGGGAGGGGCAGAGCTTACACTTCTGTAGCAAAGAGGACAGCTTCACTGTGATGCTGAGCCTGTTAAAAGGAAAACTGTTTGTGGTTGCTACCCTGACTTTGGCAGACCAAGAGTCTTAAAGGACTCTCATTTTCTTCTTTTTATGGAGTCAGCTGTATTGCCTATATATTAATTTGCATACTACTTCCTATAATGCTTTACAATGCAGTTTTTATCGTGAAGATTAAAGATGTGTGGATACCCAGTTAGTAAAAAAAAAAAACCACCTTGTCAGTTCAAAACGTTGGGGTTTTTTTTTCTGCCTCTTTCCCATTTCTTTCAAAAACTGGACATCCCCATGATCATTACTCATGATCTGAAATCTGTCACTCTAAAGGAAGTAGATTAATAATACACTCCTTCCTTAATTTCCTGCCAATTTTTAACTACATTTCACTTCCTCCTCACCATGCAAGATGTGCTTAGTGAAAGCTGACCACAGAAATCATGAAACAGACTGTGTACATAATTCAAATATATTAGAGTTGAAAAACCAACATTTTAATTTTTTTAAGCAAGAGTATGTGGACAGCATTCAAAAAATGGCTAGGCCTCTTAAAGAAAAATGGATGTCGCTGAAAAAAGAACATGAGATTTAATATTTTTCCCCAATCAATTTTTTTCTCTTTATCCAAATTCAATTATTAAATTTTGCTCGTACAATACATGAAGAAGGTTTTTGTATGTAATTCAGTTTATACATGTAATTTTTATGCAGTACTTGATCTTTTGAATTACAAGGCACATCTTTAATCAAATATTTAACTCCATTGAGAATTAGCACATGCAAGGCTGTGCATACTGATAATCCAGATGTTGATATCAAAAAAAGAACAATATGCTTATTCGTATTTGCAGTAATAAAACTTGCCTTCCACTTTATGGGACAGCGACAGAAGATCAACTGGCATTGGAACAGCACGTGGTAACTATAGGGAGACTTTCTGCTATGACAATTATGTTGAGGCATAATGTTCCTTGAATTGTGACATGCAGAAATTGCATCTCCTTTTTGTCTGTAATTGTGATTGAGGAAGATTACTGAAGGTTTTATATTCTTTTTGTGATAGATGGCTCTTTCCTTTGCAGCCAAACAGGCAAAAAGTTAATGGCGAAGTGTCGAATGCTTATCCAGGAGAATCAAGAGCTTGGAAGGCAGCTGTCCCAAGGACGTATTGCACAACTTGAGGCAGAGTTGGCTTTACAGAAGAAATATAGTGAGGAACTTAAAAGCAGTCAGGATGGTAAGGGATTTTTTTAAGAAAATGGAAGTTGCCTTGCTCTTCTGCTAGTTTAATTTTCTGATGATACACATACTGTGAAACCATCTTTGTCAGAACAAAGGATTAAGTAAAATATGACAACTGTAAGTCTTCACTGGTAACCTTAATTAAAAATAATAATAAAATGATTACAAACTTTCTTTGGGGGACTGTTGGGATTTGCAGCTCCGATAATGCAGTGTTTGAATTTGAAATTGCCAGACTTCATACTGTAGGTCTTGCTATTTGGTAGGGAATGTTGAGACTGAATATTTTAGTGGCGAATTGGTAAGATGAAAGCTGTTAATGTTGCATGAAGCTAAGCATGCACTGAGAACAGAATGTTTGTTAACTCTGACTCATTTGGAAACTTTTTAAAAAATCAACAACTTTTTAACAATGCCTAAGAATAAGAAAAATAGATTTTTTTGCTCAGATAACTCAGATGAACTAAAATATTTCATTATTGTAATTTTACAGCATGGTAAACCTAAATTGAAATTACATGTAGACTCTGACCTCTTGCATAACTTAAATGGAGGGGAAAATGCAAATTTAAAAAAAAAATATCTTCAGTTGAAGGTTTTGCATAGAACTAGTGTTTTTTGATAAAATGTTAGATTAGCTTATCTGATTATTAGAGTAAGTCTTAGGACATGAGCTATTTTAGACATCACATAAACCTGGATAAGTTTTAGGTTTACAGCTGAAGTCTGTAAGATCTAAGCGTAACATATCATGTATTTATAAGGATAGTTTTCCTCCTCCGTCCACCATGGGATCATATTTTTGAGAAAGTAACAGTATAAAATAATACATAACTACAGTTCTTAAGGTGACTGATTCTTTCTGTAATGAGATGTTGTTGGAATAGTTACCCTTTTCCTTCTTAAATACTGTTTAGATAGTGCACTCTTAAATTTATCAAATTCATAATTGAAGCAAGCATGGACATTCTTTAAAAATTTCTGCTCTTGAATTCAGTGTAGTAAAGTAAGCTCCAGAACTGAGATGCATTCTTAGCTTTTTATTGCTTCTTCCCTATAATTCTGCAATAGCAGTTTTCCTAATGATTTTTTTTTTCCATGGCAAGAAACACTTGAATTTTTGCAATAACAAGCAGTTTGCATTGTATTTGCTCCGCCATATCAATAGCGTGGAGTCAATTGAAGACTAAGGCAGTCAGTGTTTCTTTTACTGTTTTCAGGTCAAATGTCTTTTGCTGATTGTAAAAACCTTTTTCTTGGTGCACAACTATTACAACACCCTGTGGAATTAGTTAGCAGTTTTGTTTGTAAGAAAGTAATCTTTTTTTAGTGTCCCATTATGGAGGATTTAAAGGATTAAAAGCAGTAAGAACTGAAACTTTAAATGTGACTAAAATTTGTCACTGAATAGACTTTTGTAATTATTCAGCTCTATTATACACAGATGTAGTTCATGGTCACTTGTAACAGTATTTCTGTTAAGGTTTTGGACTTGAAGAAAAGCAGATACAAAAGATCTCCTTGCAAAATACTAATTGTTGGAGTTGAGCTCTTCACCTAGTATAATTTTTTTTTTGCTAGAAACTAATTTATATATTCTAAGTAGCAGTATAAAAAGTATGTAGGTGATAGTTAAGCATTTCCTCCTTCAGAGGCAGAGTATCAACCACAATGCATACCTGATGGCTGAAAAACAGTGTTGAAAACTTCCAGTGTAAAATATTGAGTTACAGGATTTTATTTGTGTGTGTGTGTGTGTCTGAGGTTCAAGCTATATATGGGCTATTAAGTATTTGCAACAAATGTGTTTTCTTTGTATAGAATTGAATGACTTCATCATCCAGCTTGATGAGGAGGTAGAGGGTATGCAGAGTACCATTCTAGTTCTCCAGCAGCAGTTGAAGGAGACTCGCCAGCAGTTGGCGCAGTACCAGCAGCAGCAGTCCCAGGCCTCCAACCCAGGTACCAGCAGGACTCCGTCTTCTGAGCCCACAGACCAGGGAGAGGCCGTGGGCAAAGACTGCAGCCGCCTGGCAAACGGACCAAGCAATGGTAGCTCCTCCCATCAGCGGACGTCTGGGCCTGGATTTTATAGGGAGGGTAGCGGCACAGAAGATGATTTCCCGGCTTCTCCAGGGAATGGTAATAAGCTGTCCAACCACTCTGAAGATAGAACTGGTAGAGGAGGTGGTAGCTACATAAACCAACTCAGTACGGGGTATGAAAGTGTAGACTCTCCCACTGGCAGTGAAAACTCTCTCACGCACCACTCAAATGACACAGACTCCAATCATGATCCTCAAGAGGAGAAAACAGTGAGCATGAAAGGTAACAGAACTGTGGGTTCTCGTCATGTCCAGAATGGTTTGGACTCCAGTGTAAATGTGCAGGGCTCAGTTTTGTAACATTTTTCTGCAACATTTTTATACAGTGTCATTTAAATTGGGAGAGGATACTGTCCAGAAGCTGTTTAAATTAGTGCATACTTGTCACGATTTTGCCTTTTTGTGGGTTTCTTTTTGCTTCAATACCTCTGCCACTTCAGAAATTTTAACAGTTAATTTTGTTGAATGTTGCTAAAAGGACGTTTGTGTAGTTCAAGTTATTTTTATATGAGTTAATGTGAAGTTGAAATGGAAATTATTTCCATAAAGTATAACATAAATGATATCTGTACAAATCTGTGTATATCTAGAACCTGTGCTGTGTAAGGGCATTCTTACTCATACTGTTATACTTACACCACCTTCAAGATTTGTCATAATAGCTGTGGGTTTATGACTGCTAAGTTTGCCCAGTACAGTAGTTTTATCACTAAAAGATGGACTTACTGAAGGAGTCCTGTAGTAGTTTCAGTGTTAATTACAGTTTTTCCCACCATACATCTGTGCATTTTCTCCTTAGGTGACCGAATGTTTATGAATTGTGTGCATAGTTACTCAGTTTTTAAGAACTGTTGTATCCTGTTTATGCATATTGCTCTGTGACTCCAATATTATCTTCCCTGTACTGACCAAACCTAAATAAAAACTTTTAATAATGTAATTTCCTCATTGTTCTGCGTTGACTTACATTGCTTATTGGTATGTGGTGTGTTTATAGTACTTGTTTAGGTTTTTTTTTTTTTATTGACTTTGTTCCTGGGTCAATTTTGTTTGATACAGTTTATGCCAAATACTTGAAGTTACACGTGTGTTTTATCATACTATCAGGCTGGTCTGAACTACAGGTTTTATCCTTATTGGCAGATAAAGGGGGGAGGGGGGAAGGGGAGAGTTAATAAAAGTAAGCCTTAAAGTTGGAACCTGGCTTTTATAAAGATTAATAAAAAGCTAGAACTCTCCAACAGGTAAATACGCAAGTTAAACTACAGAACTTCAAGGAGTTAGTCATTCAGCCTCTTAAACCAGATATAACTCCTATTGTTTTTTAAATGCCTGCCAGGGGGTACTGAATTCTTCACAGGTGCAGAGAAACTAAAAATCACCCTTAATTAAGCATACTTTTATTGTTCACTAGCAATAAGTTTGGAATTTTCTTAGAACGGAACTTGTGGTGGTTGTTTTCTATCTACTAGTTTAGGGGTAGTAGCGCATATGCAAGGAGATGAAAAAGCATTGGCTTATAACCACTGTTCAAAGCAAAAATGGAAGTACTTAGCAGTATACTTTTAGGTAGACTTAAGTCCAGTTTAAACATTTTTCTACCTGTGAATCTTGTAATTACCAGATAACTAATAAAATTGTCTTATATGTAGCCACTAAAACAATAGTAAATAGCTTATAACTTTGCAATTTACTGTGAAAACATTGAGACTCTTGTTTTGAAAGCAGTATTTCCCCAAAATTCTAGAACATACTTGAATTTATTTCAAATTTACAGTGACAATAAATTCCTAAGTTACAGAAGGGTTTCTGTGATACCATTTTAAAGTGACATATGATATGACAATTAGCATCTGCAGTAGTATTGTCCAAGACAAATGGATGTAATTAAAATGGATGTAAAATCTTCCTAGCTGCTGTCATCTGTGTTAGAGACATGCTAGTCCATGTATCACTGCTATTTTTATACCATAGGGTCCACCTAAATGTATTAAAACCACTTTGCAGTTGTCACTGGAAGCATAAATGCCATTGGGGATCCCTCATTGTTTTTTTGGAACTTATTTTAGCCCTCATTGCCTGAAGAATAGCAGTTACTAGTTGAGTCCATGAAAGGGAAGTATCTATACAAAGAAGTACCCGCACCTGGCACCCAATTAATTTCTAGGTTACAAAAATCCCTGGTAATCTAAATCTGTAGTTGTTGGTGACTTGTATTTGGTGTTAGTATAATATTGCTTGATTATTCATTCGTAGCATGTGTATACATACATCCCAGATCCTGTACGTTGTACAATATAATATCTGTAAGAAGCTTAAAATGCTCATAATAGATTATAACAAAGTATAGACGGTTAAAAGACCTTTTGGGAAACATATGGTCATGCTTGAAATCTCAGTCTGAACTATGAAAGCAACTCATACCAAGAAAATGGTAGACATCTTTTTGCCTAGTGGAAGGAATTAAAAGGATATAAAATATCTTTGGAGATAGAGTATTTGTTATTAATTGTGCTACGGTTAAAAAAAAAAAAAAGCATAGCTTTTAGGTGGTGACAATTTCCTACCTAAATCTGTGTCCTCATAATCAGTGACTATAGGACATGGATGTCTTAAAGCCTCCTATAAAGATTATCATTTTCTCAAGAGTGTGTGGTACTTAATTTTTAAATAGTAAAAGAAAAAAAAAAGCTTAGCCAAAGAGCTTAAAAAAATAATCAGAAATACAAATTATACCCTCAGACTAGAAGTTAGCTTAACTGGTTGAAGGAATGTAATTTTAAGGCGAGTTCTTTCTCTGCTAAGAGGGTATCTTCTAAATAAGCAGGATGGGCTGTTTTATTTGTTTGATTTAATTTTGAAAAAAAGAAAAAAACTGCACCAGCTAATAACGAAATGCATCAGATAACTGACTTGCTTTCTTGGAACAGCAACGCATTGCTGAATTGCAGTATAATAATACACAGATAAATGCTAAATCCAGTAATATTTATATTCTTGCCTGGCTGTCGATGCCAATATTATGATAATTAATAAACCTGAGTGTAGTTGGTTCATGTAGTTGGTGACATTTTATGGATCTTCCTCTTCAAAATTAGGTACTGCCTAAATCTTGCTGTATATATTTTCAGCATTCGAGAAGGGGGGGAAAACCTTGTTTCCAAACACCCTCTTTATTTCGGACAATTGACCTTTTATCCTACCTGTGGATAAAAGCGGTTATTTTTTTTTCACTGCTCGGATTTCAGGCGAGTACCGCTGGCTGATGGAGGAAAGTACATTTTAAAAAAAAAATATAAATAATTTGTAGAGAGAAAAGAGCTTAAAAAAAAATCATTTGTAAGGGCAGGTGTTTCTCTGCTTGCTAGGGGCTGCTCTTGGGCGGCTCCGCCTCAGCCGCTGAGGCGGGCAAGGCCCGGCACCAACATGGCAGCGAAGCTCAGCCCCCTCAGCTGCCCGGCACCAACATGGCGGCGAAGCTCAGCCCCCTCAGCTGCCCGCCCTCGGCGCCGCCCGTCCCGCCGCCGGCCCCCGCCCCGGCGCTGGGGCGGGAGCCGGCGGCGAGACGGGCGGCACCGAGGGCGGGCAAAGCTGCGGTTGCGCCGTTGGTGTATCGCCCGGCCGCCAGATCCGCGCCATGTTGTGCCGCCTGGCCTCAGCTGGCAGGTGAGAGCCGCGGCGCGGAGTGGGGGTGGTGGGGGGGAGCACCTTATGTCGGTCAGAGCCCCGCGGCCTCAGGCGGCGGACGGGCTGCCCTCCGCGGTCGAGCGGGAGAGGGAGAGGAGGAGGAAGAAGAAACGGTGGGGATCGCCCCCTCCTCGCCCCCTCAGCGTCTCCCCGCCATTTCGGGTGGTGCTGCCAGATCCCTCTTATCTTCGCTACCCAGGGTTGCCGCGCTCGGCCCCTCCTCGGGGCTCTGAGGGTTTTGCTCGTGTTTTGTCCCTGGTTTATGCCAAGGTCACCGGTGGAACATAAAAAGGCCTCAGAGGTTGACCTTCCTGCCTGCCCGGCCGTTCTCCTTTCGTTGCCATGTCTCATGACGAGTGCGAGGTGTTAAAACGGGGAAGGGTAACCAGGACCTGGGTGGATTTCTGTGGTGGAGATGGCGGCTGCCCAACCATCAGGCAGCGTCTGGTTTTCTGGTACCCGCCATAGGGACAGGGAAGCACATGCGGTGGCCTTAAAGCCAGAGAGGTTCAGTTCTGCAAACCTGGTGACTTTGAAGGGTTTTCAGCCTTTTTATTGGTACAGGAACCTTGTGGGTAGTGAGGGAAGGACGTTTCAGGGACATCTTGGCTGCTGTTGTTAATGAATAAAGATGAGGTGAAACTTTGTCAACATGTTACTGCTAGCTCTCCGTTCCTACCCCCACCTTGCCTTTGCCTGCATGCATGGGAGGGCTTGGTGGGCTTGGTTTGAGAAGTGGCAGCTTTAAATTGCAAAGCCCTGTATCTGTGACCTTTACATGAATTTATCTTTGCAATTAAGCTACAGGGAGTGTTTGCTTTGAGCTCTTGAAAAATGAAAATTTGACTTCTTTACCTAACATATCACCCCGTGTACTTAAAGCAGGTAATCATAACAGTTAAGGTTTCAGTCAGCTTCAATGGTGAAGCCCAGGTACTGAGTAAGACTACTTCTTTCTGTTTTTTTTTTCTCTTCTAGGAGCAGTGCCAAGTTGACAGCACCATTGGGGTGCTTGGTCTCTAGGCAAAAGCACACTCTTCCTGACTTGCCGTATGACTATGGCGCTCTGGAACCTCATATTAATGCAGAGATCATGCAGCTGCACCACAGCAAGCATCATGCCACCTACGTGAACAACCTGAACGTGACAGAGGAGAAATACAAAGAGGCACTGGCAAAAGGTCTGTATATCCACAGTCAACAGAGGAGATAGAAGCTAGTTGATGTAGGTGATACAGGAGAAAAAAATGGATAGCCTTTTGTTCCAGGGGAAATAGTTTCTTTTAAAAGTTTTGTATTTTCTAATTCAAGCTTTCTTTTTTTTTTTTTTCTTTAATAAAGTGAAATGCTTTTAGGAACAAGCTTTCATTGTAGGCTTCAGTGGTGCTGATAATTGGAAAATAGGTGTAACTAAAAAGCATGAATTACGTTCTCTGTAGTACTGTAAAGCTAGAAGAAAATTCATTGATTTTTAGGGATTTAGGCCCTGTTTACATTAGTAACTTGAACCAAAGACTCTGTCAATAGGAAACCTCAATCATTTCACTAAACAAATACTTTGTAATGAAAGGTTAGTAACAAACTTGCATAAAGGAAAATTTGTACACCTTGATGGTTTTCACACCAGATGCTGTGTTAATTGCTGTGGAATAGTTGCCTATACATGGAGGTAAGACAAATGTGCAGCTAATGTCTCTGAGACTTAATGAAGAAATCTGAATTTTGCTGCTAGATGTGCCACTGGTCAGACTGAAAGGTCACATAGGTTGCATGCCAGTGTGAGACACAAAATATACATCAAGCCATCGTGGAATTTTTTGTTGAGATCTCAAATTGAATCTTCAGGTATACTGACTTGTATGAAAACTTTACAGTTTTTCTTGCAGGGCTACACTGAACCGCATTAAATGCTTTTTCCAAGTCTTTTATCAGTTTCTCAGTTGGACTGATGAAAGTAAGTGAGCTAACATGTATTTTCTGAGTTGTGTTCTGTCATGATGATCTTTCTAAAGAGCATCAATTTAAGAAGTGGTTACTTTATAGACTCACTTCTTCATGATTGCCAGGGGGCTTCACAGTGTGGTTTAACTGCTTGGGTGAACATGAGAATTGTCAGTATCTGAGTAAACTTGAACCCTGTAGCCCTTGTGAAGTGTGCTTGAATATAGGGAATGTTCGTTACCTATGAAAGTTTAGAGAATTTTGAGTGTCTAAGTAAGCCTAAAAGTAACTTCTGCAGTCTAAATTAATGAACTGATGAGATTCAGTTAAGAATCAGGCAAACAAGATTGTCTCCTGCCAATGTACTGCCAGTGGTGGATCCAGGAAACTAGTATTCCAGAGACTGACTTAATGAATGCAAAAAGAATTAAGGAGGGAACCTGAATTAAAGAAGTTGGTATATGTGCTGCTGATGTTACTTATGCTGTTTAATGACCAAGGCTTCAGGCACTAGTGGAGGAAGAATTTCTGTTTAGCAGGAACATTTGCAGTGTTGTGGATCCTTTGAGGTATGTTAAAAAAAATACTATTCTTTGATAGGTTTTTATTGCTTGCTGTTGGAAATGGTGTATGCAGAGGTAGAGGTTAATCTTTTCCTAAGGATTTTGCAGGCATTATTTTATACTGGTGATGGTCATGCACATCAAAGCAGACAAATATTTGCTTGTGATATTTGTGTCTGTGCGTTTGTTTGGCTTTTTTGCCCATAATTGGAATCTGTGTATACTATGTGTAGTGTTTTTACCCTCATTAGAAAAACTTCTAAGACAGAATTTAGGAAAGAGCAAAGTCTGAGCTGCCACCTCATTCTGTCAGTATTGTCATTCTTTTTCCATATTTAAAAACTGAGCACAATGAAAAATCTCTCTGCACTGCATTTCGGTGTTGAGTTACGTGGCACGTCTCATCACTATCTAATATCTCTTCTGGGTAACTGAACCTTGTCAATGGCTTTTGTTCAGCAATAGAAAGTATTCTTTTCAAATCGTCTTTACCATCTTCACCTATATACATGCTTAGAAAAGTGAAATAAAAGCTGTCCTGAGTCAAGTTCCCTTGACTACATTTTCAGGTCGTTTGAAAGTCCATATGTGCTTCTGTGATAGGGTGCAGCACAGGACTGTTACTTGGTCAGCATAAGTTGGTTCTGATTACTGGTTCATCAAAATGTGTGGGATTGGCTAATTAAAGGATCACAGAATCACCTAGGTTGGAAGGGACCTTTTAAGATCATCTAGTCCAACCAATAAAAAAAAAAAACCCAACAAAAAAACCACCACCCACACCACACAAAACACCACCCAACACTAATGCGTATCTGCGAGCACCATGTCAACTCATCTCTTGAATGCCTCAACCACCTCCCTGGGCAGCCCATTCCAATGCCTGATAACCCTTTCAGTAAAGAAATCCTTCCTAATATCTAACCTGAACCTCCCCTGGCATAACTTGAAGCCATTGCCCCTTGTCCTATCATCTGTAACTTGGGAGAAGAGACCGACCCCCACCTCTCTACAGCCTCTTTTCAGGTAGCTGTAGAGACCGATGAGGTCTTCCCTCAGTCTCCTCTTCCCCAGACTGAAGAACCCCAGCTCCCTCAACCTCTCCTCATAGGGCTTGTGCTCCAGACCCTTCACCAGCTTCGTTGCCCTTCTCTGGACCCGCTCCAGCACCTCAATGTGGATATAACTTGAAACTTATTTTCAGTGAAAACTTGTGCTGACCAGCATTTTCCCAGCTCTATTCTGACAGTCAGGTGAGTGAGCTGTGGTGCTTTGGTTACTGCTCTTACGAGGAAACAGATGACTCTGGGTACAGTGAGAAGCTGAGCTGACTAGGCTCCGGAGCACCTCTAAGCTGCCCATCTTGGTTTACTGAATTGCTCTATGTGGCTGTGTTGAGGAGTGTGGTAAGCTGGAGAAAACAAATTCCAAGATACTTTTGTTGTAACTTAAGGGCAAGTTAATTTTTTTCCTGTTGTCCTTTCCGGTGCAAAGTTCAGCAGGACTGATCTGACAGCACCACAAATACTGTGTTTTAAGTACAATGGTCAAATGCTATCTCTGGTTCCTAGTGGTCCTGGGGAATAGATTCTTCTAAGGAATGGTGGAATAAACAGTGATAAAGACATCCCGGGTTATTTTTGGATTTCTGGCTTGTGGTAAGTTGTCTGCTCTGGATGAACTTAAAAGTGTCATGAAGGCATGCAAAGTTCATGGAAAATATCCCAAAGGTACCATTTGAGTGGTTACAAGATGTGTCTCATCCTTAAGTTGATACCTGAGTTTAGCAAATAGTATTTGTACTCACTGCATTGGATGCTGTGTTCCAATCCTGTACCCGTCTGGTTTGGTTGCTCTCGGTAGCAGTAGGAATGGAGATGCAGAGATCATGTTAGTCACAAACTGTTTTTTAACTTACAGATATTTTTCTAAATGAGAAAAAAAATAAAGTATATTGCATGTGAAAGTGAATTTGTGTAGGGATGACATTATTCTTAAGAAAAGTTTATAGAAAACTTTAGTTTCTGTATTTTAAGGAAATTTTTACTCAGTGATCACTTCCAGCAAAGCTGAAAAGCCATGGGAGTGTGACTGAGCACTACTGTGATTCATTGTAGCAAGACATTGAATTCTGTATTTTTGGGGGACTATTTTATTTTTATGAAGCTTACCAAGGCTGTTCTAGTTTCTGAAGGGTATTTAAAAGACTTGTAAGTGTGACAGTTAGGGACGTGGTTTGGTGGTGGACTTGGCATTGTTAGGTTTACAGTTGAACTCTATGATCTTAAAGGTCTTTTCTGACCTCAATGATTCTGTGATTCTACTAGGACGAGATGCTGAGAACCTGGAATCCTGTATTAAACCCTTAGTAACAAGTGTGCTACTGCTTTGTGGCTTGCCTTCACATCTGTGTTAAAATGACTCATTTATTGCTATCAGAAGGCTTTTGCCACTCATTCTTAAAAGTGGAGGAAACACTGCCCGTACTGACTTCTTATTAGAGAGTGAATTGGAGTGATGGAAAAAGCTTCAAAAACCTATGAAATGTTTCAATTCTTTAAAAAGCCAGAATAGCATTCAAAACACTTGTATTGAAATGGTGCAACACCATTTAGAGGCCCAGGGCATCAGTGAATTCTTTAAGGAATATGACATTTTGTGGAAAGGGAAGAAGTACAGGGCTGTCTGATCTTGATTTCTGATGCAGGGTTCTGTAATGTGGAGTGAAATGATCTGGGTAACTATCTCTTCCTGCAAGTACAAAAAATACCCAAAACAAATCAAGAAATAGGAGGGAGAAGAACATTTTGTTTGTGTACATGCTTACTTTACTAATCAACTTTCTCTGAAACATAGACTCTTCGCTTGTAAATTGTTTAAGAAGTTTAAAAATTCTTAGTTGGTGAATCAGTGAGCTAATGGGTGAACAATGTTCCTGTCTTGTAGTGGTAATACTGAGCCATTTACAAGTGCTGGGTCCTTAAAATGTTCTGGCTGTACTAGTTGCTTTATTCTGCTGTAGAATGGCAGCAGGTCTTATGTGTGTTGTATAGGTTACTGGATAGCTGCAATATTGGCAGATTACAGAATAAGAAAATGTCAAAGATAAATCTTTAACACAGTTTGCCAATGACTTTGTAATACAGGGAAAACTGTCACAAAGCTTCTCTTTTCCATGGACATGTTATAGACCTGTAAGAGTTGGAAGATTTTGGAGCTTGATAGTGGCGTAGTGACAGCTTAGTGACTACTGTGGTGAGGATGATGTTTTTATTTACCCATGCGTTTTTGTCTTCTGCATCCTTAGGTGATGTTACAACTCAGGTGTCACTTCAGCCTGCACTGAAGTTCAATGGTGGGGGCCATATCAATCACACCATCTTCTGGACAAACCTTTCTCCTAATGGAGGAGGAGAGCCTAAAGGTTAGTGCTTCTTATGGTGGTTTATTGCATCAATTTTAATTGACCAGTAGAGCTGATAATCTTTTCTCTCTTTGAAAGAGAGAAAATTCTTTATTTTTCAGAGTTAATTTGCCTTTCTGTATGACAGTTATCACAATTGTGAGGAATTCAGGGGTTTTTAGATGCAAGCCAGGACTATAAAAAGCTAGCCCTGTGCTAAGCATTTTTAATTCCTAAAGCTGATAATATGCACACTGCAAAATACTTGGTTGCTGCTGTCTGTTGTCCTTTCCATCTTCTTATGAGAAAACAGTCGTATCAAGCTGTGCTCATTAAGTTGCCATGTGTGTACTTGGTTCACAGAAAGGCAAGAAATGTGCTGCAGACCACCCAACCTAGTGGCTGGATTTATGCTTCCATTTGAATAGGAATAGTTCAGCAGTTAAAGCCTAAAGGAAGAAATCTGCTTTGGGAGGTTAGAGTAGTGATTATCTACAAGGGATCTGCAATTAAAGATAAAGGCCCTATGATACAGATCTCACAAAAGCTGTTATGATAAACTTCAGGGTTTTTAAATGAGGTTTATATGCCTCTCTATAAATTGGTGAGCTTTAGGTGCTTTGTACTCTGGTTCAGCATTCATAGGTGACATCTGCTTGTGACTTTTGACTCTACCATGGAAGTAAGTACAAAGATGCTCGGAACATGGCCTAGCTAAGATTAAAGCATAAAGCTTTGAAGCTGAAATTTTGACAAGCAGTTCTGATATCAGTCTATTTCTGATAGAGCTTGTTTTCAGGTGACATTGTCAGAAAAGATCCTTTAAAGCTTTTATTTTTGTCTCCCAATTTCTAAGAAGTTTCTGTGAAAGGCAGTAAGCCTAAAATGCCATCTTTCAGTTTCAACTGAATGGTTTGAGGCTTTTGTAGGAAGCCTGCTAAAGCCTGTCATAAGATGCACTTGCAGCTATCACCAAGAGATTTTCAAGACCATCTGTCTGAAGGTGGAAGGAATGAAGAGTTCTCCAGCATTGCACTATGTGAAGTATTCTTACGCATGCTAATTAGAGAGCTAATTAGAGAGGAGCATAAACACCTTCAGATTTTGAGCAAACACTTAAATATCTGACAACTACAAATGTGCTAGGGTGTAGGGGAAAGGAATTAGTTTGGCAAAGTGTTGTTACACTAAACAGTTCTAGTTTCTGTTCCCTGTGCCCCAGAACAGGTTAGCTTAACTGTATAGTGAAGAATTGATCTATTCATGGAGCTGCCTTATCCATATCAAATAGACTATTTAACTCTAGAAGCAGATGTAAATCTAAAATATGAGGGAAGAGGTTAAATACCTCTTACTGTGTGTAGGTTCGTTATATTGATATCAAAGATGTCCATTTTTTTGTACAAAGACAAGCCACAGCAACTTTGTGTTGTCCTTTAGATATGCAAATTCACCTGCTTTCCTAGTCCTCCTCTGTGGCGTTCCCTTTCCTTTTAGACAAGAATGTAAGCGGCTGAGTATAATGTTGGTAACATCCTGGCTATATCTTTGAGGGACAGCATGTTTGACTACTGCACTAATTTCTTGCTTGCCCTCTTAAGCAGGTTGGGACAGAACTGTTAATTGATAATGCAACTACTCTGTCTAGACACTTCCTTCCTGCAGGGCCCAGATGCTTCTGCTCCTCTTTCCTTCTGTTTCTAGGTGATATCTGGAAATTGAAAGCTGTTGAGTACCTGACCTGTGATCTTTCTGTGCCTTTTTAAAAGGAGAATTGATGGAAGCCATCAAGCGTGACTTTGGTTCCTTCGCAAACTTCAAGGAGAAGCTGACAGCTGTATCAGTTGGTGTTCAAGGATCAGGCTGGGGGTGGCTTGGATATAACAAAGAGCTGGGACGCCTACAAATAGCAGCTTGTGCAAATCAAGACCCTTTGCAAGGAACAACAGGTCAGCTTTTTTTCCTTCTCCTCTGCATCTCTCTCTGTAGATTTTATAGGCAAGTGTCTGAGATCTGAAAAGGGGTTTGTGGGCAAATGCTGAGAAGAAATTGCTGGATAATAGGGCTGGGAAATGGAATATCTACGAGTAGAAGTGAAGAACAGTTGCGATTTTTAAAACAGCATTTTTAAAGCAGGACTTAAAAACTGTGAAGAGCAGTGGGGTTTAAAATCTGTCTAGTCAAAGGGGAGGTAGATGGGCCATATTGTGAAAGTGTGCTCTCTTAGACAATAGTTTAGTTTAGGATTATTATTTAGGATAATTTCACACTCCACCCCTGAAAAATCCTCATTAAAAATTCAGTGAGAAGGATATTTTAGCACAAAGGCAAAGCAAGTAATTGGACAGTAACTTGTGCTTAAAATAACAGAAGCAAACTATCATGGCAAGAGATTCCTTCATGGTGTAACTTTTCATAAAAATGTTTCCATAACTGTGCAAAATACGTAAACCTTTTAAAAATGACTTTATCTCATTTCAGTTATGTCTTTAAGGCAGTACTCGAGTATTCATAGGTGTTTATCAGCTCTTTCAGTTTGTGTGTGTGGAGAGCAAACATGGTGTAAAATGTTTGCTCTCCATGTGCTGGAGAGCTCTTTGTCTCCCTGCAGATAAATGCTGACAAACTGGGTACAACTTTGGGATGCAGTGTAAGAATTTATATGGAAAGTGTGTTTTCATAGGTTTACAAAATGTATCCTCCTTTTTGGTGGTTTTTTTTTTTTTTTGCAGGTCTCATTCCTCTGCTAGGAATCGATGTATGGGAACATGCTTATTATCTTCAGTATAAAAATGTTCGACCTGATTATTTGAAAGCCATCTGGAATGTGATCAACTGGGAAAATGTGTCTTCAAGATATGCAACTTGCAAAAAGTAGAGTGGAATTCTTGCACAGACTACTAAAATGTCACCACTTCTACTCTGATACCACTCTTGTAGTAATGCCTGTGGCTTACAAATGAATTGCTTGACTGCTGAAAACACTTAGCTCATCCAAAAAAAAGCATTTCATAATCAAGCAAAGTGTCTGCTTGTTTAATTCTGTGAGAGGTATTTACTCTAGATTTTTGAAGCTTTAAACTGTTGTTTAGGGGGAGGGAGACACTTTAAATAGTCTTTTCCATTGCATATAGAAACACAGGTCACCTTACTGAAGCTTACTGAGGTAATGGATTTCCTTGTTGCAGTAAAATACCTAAATGGAAACATGTACTTCGTGTTGCTATAAAAAAATAAAACTCAAAAGAAGAATGTTCTCTAACTGTCTGTAAGAGACTTGTTTTTAGTGATGGCTGGTCCAGTTACTTGATTTGAAAATAGTTGGAGAAAAGCCTTTTGTAATTGGTTGTATTACAGGGTATGGAGCTTTCTTACAGATTAAAAAAAAAATAGGTGAAAGGAGAAATAGGTGTTGCTGTGTCTGCCTGACTTAGCTGTCGTCAGCCAGCCCTACTTTTTCCTGGATCTCTTTAGTGAGATCTTCATTTATTGTACTGATGCACTGACTTTTGAACTGTTACTTTGTGCAAGAGGTTACAGCGCTGCATCAGGCTGAATTGTTCATCTAGGAACTGAGTGACAGCATGTGATACTCATTTCATACGAGCTGTTCAAGTTTATCTTAAAACATCTTGTAACTTAAGAGACTGATTATGTGCATATATATTGTCTCTGCATAGCTGTGTTCCTGAAGCAGTTATAACAAGTTAAAGTTAATGCTTGAGGTGGGAATGAAGTACCATCTGGTGTAAAGGTCTTGAAAAATGCAAGAAATGGTTGGTGTGTTTCATTCTTTTTTTTTTTTTTCCTAATTCTGTTGCAGGTATTTCTGGATGCTACTGGACATACATAGTGCCTTGCACATAAATTTTCTTTGAGCTTTCTTAGTATGTTCTAAGTTCAGGATGGATTCTTAGGGAAACAAGGAATAGACTTACTTTGCCATGCTGCTAGGCTGCTGTTTTGAAATACCAAGTAAGATTAAGGGGGAAAATGTTTATAAGAAAGAAGTGCTTTTCATTAGCAGATTCAGGGCGAGAAGCTATCACCACCACAGGAACAGTCTTTAGTCACTAACCAAAGCTGCAACTGTTGGGGATACCTCTGTTGGGAATGAGAGTTGGCCAAACATGGCTTATTTAATATTTAAAGTGTTTGAGTTTTTATTTTTTTTTTCTACTGTGACGTATATTTTCTGTAGGCCTAGTTCTCATCTCAGATATACAGCTTGAGCTTCTGCTTAAGTCTGGATTGCTTTGGAATCTTTTGAAACTTATATTGTCATCCTTCATATCCTTCGTTGGCCTCTGAGGGTGTGACAGCAGCAATGAAGAGAAGTAGGTCTATTGGTAATCAGTCTGGCAGCTTTTGATTTCAATTCTTTTTAAAAAAGAAAAAGCCTACTGAAGGGTCGGTATTCTTCTTGTCTGCAGAATCCTCTAAGTTTGGAGAGCTGGTGAGTGAAGTTTCTGTCACAAACTCTGCTCAGCTTTTCTTCTTGGAGAGGGAGCCTGGATCTCTGTGAGCAAACACTAGCATCACATAGATTTTTGCCTGACAGAAGCTTCTGGAAGAAAGCAGTGGCAATTCTGGGTGGCAATTCAAAGCTAAAACTTTTCTGTAGTTATTTACTGGGGTGATCAGTTTATTTTGAAACGCGTGTTCCTAATTAATGTTCCCAGCCTCTGTCCTTGTGTGTTTCTTTCTAAGCACTTCAGAATGCTTAAATTAACGCAAAGTACATCATGTAGCCCTGCATCATTCCTGTTGCAAGACTATTGAGGCAAATCCTTTTAAAGTATTTAATATTACTTACAGAGTCGATTAATACTATTAACAATTATTGGAGAAAGGAGCAGTATGTACCATAGCTTGTAAATCGTGTAGCTAGCTATAGGTATCATAGATATATAGTATCTGGATGAGTAAAAGCCAATACTTAAGTTTTAGTTGTCAGACTGCAGCGTATTGAAATCCTGCAGATAAGGTGGACTGAGTGGGGGGTGAAGCAGTGGCATTTTCTTAGAGGAGAAACAGGCTCTTCAGTTATGAAGAGAATCCTTTGCTTCTTACTTTCCAGAAGTACCTTCAAAGTACAGAGGAGGCATGTGTTTACTGTGGAGTCTGCCTGAAGGAAACTGCGGAGTCCTTTTTTCTTTCCTTATTCAAGACTATATGATGTGGTGAAGTACCATATGGCAAAGATCAAAAATCCCTAGTGGAGTGCTCCTCCTCAAAGAGTGGATGCTGAGACAGGGCTTTGTTGCTGAGTGCCATAGTGCTTATGTTCTTGGTCTTGTTGGTACTGTGTACTCTTCAAGAACGGAGAGGCAACTGTCCCTACAGACTGGTGCTCTGGAAGGGAGTGCTTAAGCTATGGAGGAAACCTGAGGAGCACTAGGTGGTGAGGAGATAAACCGTGGAGTGTTCCTCAAGCAGGATGGGCCCTTGTTCAGGCTTTAAAGCTGGTGGTGAGACCCAGGACGTGCTGGTGAGCTTGTCATGATGCCTCATATCCTGTCTTTTAAGTGACTGTCGAAAGTCCAAAGCTGTGTACAGACAGGAGTGCCTGTGGAATAGGAAGATGAACACTTACTAAATGTTGAAGGCAAGCAGTAGGAACACTGAAGCAAGGACAATGATTTAATGCTTGCTCTGGTGGACAGCTGTAAAGGACAAGCCAAGGTTGGTTGTGTGGTTCGTTTGAAGGAAGGGCTTGGTTAAACTGTCCTAACTCCAAACTAATTCTAAACAGAATTTCATCTAGAGCATGTTTTGTTTTGTTTTGTTTTGTTTTTAAAAAGTAGTAGTAAACCCCAAGCTATCTCTAGAATATACTGCCATTGACTCACCTTGTGAGCTAGTAGGCTCTTACAGACATATTTAAACCTCTTCATTTACAAAAGACTTATTTGTCTTTGTTTTGTGTTCAAGAATTTACTTCTCTCTAGTGTAGCAAAATAGGTTTAAAATGCTGCTGTGCCATTGCATTGATCTTGCAGAAGTTAATCATTGCACTAGTGCAGAGCAAGAGAGTTGTGTTTGCAGTCACGCCTAATACCAAGCAGATAAAATACTGGGAACTTAGCAGGCTTAGCCTGCCTTGTCCTTACAGTGCTTTCCGCTTCGCGATTAAAAAGTGCTGCCTTCGGATCTCCCCGCAGCTGTTTTTACCCCTTTGATTCGAATGGCAAAGCTGCTGCGGGGGTGTGCAGTAGGCGTCTGCGGGTGTTTGACAGAGCGGAGCTGAAGCCGCCCCTGTCCCGGGGTCCCGGCGCCGTGGTTCCCCACTAGGTGGGGGTGTCTGCCCGCTGTGCTCCGCTCTCCGCACGGCTTCTGCCTTCGGCTTCCCGCAGGCAGGTTGAGGAGCACTTTGCGTGCTCCCACTGCACGGGAGAGGAACTGCGTGGGCTGTTGCCTCCACTGTCTAAACAGTTGGGGGTACCCCTGCCACCGGAGCCGCCTGTGGGTGTGCGGGGAGGGGGCGACGCTGCTGTAGAGAAGACAGCGTGTTTTAATATGTACAGTCAAATGTAGGTCTTGCTGTAACTAAAGCCAGGCAGGCAGAGGCTAGAGGAAGGTACTCCTAATTAAAATGAAGATGCTTCTAGGGTTCCCACCTGCTGGCTCATCAGGGTCTAACTAGGTCTCTGTAGGGACACACAACGTCCATGACGTTCTGAATGGTCTTTCAAGCGCAGAGATTTAACGACAGGGGACAAAGTCTGTTACGTTGCTGTAATTAAGCCAAGACTGCAGGTAGTGCGCAGCCGCCTACCTGAGGCTTGGAGGTTTACACTTACAATCGTGCTGCCTCCTAGGGCTTTTCCTGCTCCAGGGAGACCCCAGCTTTTCACTGGATCTTCTCACCTGAAGAGATGGATGGACAAATTAGCAAGTCAGCAAACCTGCTGCCTGGACCTGCCAGAGTGGGTGGTGCACCCACGTAGCTTTGTGACACCACCGAAGTAGCTCTCTGACAGGTGTGTCCCACTGCAGTGTTCCTAAGCATCCCTCTGGGTTGATGGCAAATCCCTGGAACACAGGGAACTCCCTATAGGGCAGCACAGGGGAAGTCCTGGCGTTAGGAATGTGTGAAATGACTGGCAGGCCTGTAGTTGAGGGGTCTGATGGCAAATAAGTTGCAGAAGTGACAGCTTCCTGAAGGTATTTATTTTCTCCAAAACACTGGGGAAACATGCAAAAGTTGCTGGTTTCTCTGTTAGGTATTTGGGGACTTCCAGAACCTGACTTCCTCTGAAGGAGACTTGACCTGCCTAGGGAAGGCAAAAACTTTGAGAAGTCCAGGTCTGTCTTCAGCAGGACTACAATTCTCTAGTCTTTTCTTGGTTTTGCCACCTTATTTTCTGAGGAGGAACCAAGTCTCTGCTTCGCTGGCTTCTCCCTGCTTCTGTTGAGGTCTTTTATGGAGGGCCACCTCCTTCAGAGTGACCTCTGCAGTGCCTTAGTTCCTTGTAGCTGGGTTCCTTCCCACCAGCTGCTCCATAATGCTCGCATTTTAAGGGCTTGTCCTTTATGCTGCTGGCAGTAGAGCTGTAGCTCTAAAATGTCAGATCTAGAAGCAAGTGGCACAGTAAGTCCACTGTTCTTATCAGTGAGTTTTGTGACACGGGCAATATCAGACGAGGACCGCGCAGGAATTTTAGTTTTAGTGTTAATTTAATTATCACAGTTTGAAGGTAACACCATGATTCTGAGAAGGGCTGACTCGCACTGTTTCAGTATTTGGCTTTGACAGGAATGGGTTATATTGCAACCTCTCTTGTGCCTCCAGAAATTCGGACCTGAGGTAGCTAAAAGCAAGGGCTTCCAGTTTGCAGGAATTTTGAAATTTGGCTGTGGTCAAAACTGGCCAGAATTGAAAACTTGTCAGTATTTCCAGGAATCCAGAAGCTCCCCAGGCCCTACAGCTGCTGGGGAAGTCTGATGTTCTTGTCTGTCGGGGCAGCTGTCATGGGCTTCAAGCCTCGGGCTTCTCCAAAGGTCACTGAGAGCTGTTTCGAACAAAGCATTTTGGGCTCACCAAAGTGGTGTTTCAGAAGGCTCTCCCTCTCTCTGTATCTATGCATCTGTCTTCTGACTAAATGCTTTGCTGGGATGTTTCCAGCCGCTCCTAGCCCTCCAGCAGAACTGTGTTGGGCAGGAAGCTGTAGGGAGGAGGGGAAATGCAGTCTTTCAAAGGATGCATCCTGGGACTGTCTTCAACTTCTCCCTCCCATAAAAGATGTTCTCAGAGCTGGCCAGCTTGCCCCTCAGCTCTTGGGTCCTCTGAGTGTTTGAGCTCATTTCCCAAGATGGTGAGAAATTTGTGTGCGAATGCATTTACCCTTTTCTTCCGTTGGGGCTCCCCCATCTCCACTTAAGATTTCAAGCTGTTTCAAAAGACCTTGGGTTTAATTTGGATGAGCTGTGCTGATGTTTACAGGGAAGGAATGCTCATGTGTTTCTTCATATTAATTTTTATTATGAGAGAATAAGGACTGCAAAACTAAAACTGTCACCTGGATTTTTTGGGGGATGGAGAAGTATTATTTCTGAGAAATATTATTTCTGAGAGCTAAGTGTAGGGCTTGGCGCTTTTTTTTGCGTAACTAAATAAGATGGGAACAATAAACTGGAATTAGCCTGTCTGGGAGTCAAAAGCTCCAGTGGGAGTTTTCCCCTTGCCTTCATGAGATCCGGGTCAGTTAAAAGCAGTTCAGAGCCAGGACTGCTGCTTTTCTGTATTATCTAGCTGGGAATTGGAGTTGTTCCTGGGTTTTGTTTTATCTTAAACATAAATTGTAGCAGTTAAGTGGTTGTTGTTGTTGTCCATCTGCTGATGCTCATTGCTGTCCTCAATGCATTCTCTCCAGCTGGTGTGGGACTGCGGAACACACATTGTGTGTGTGAGTGTCAAACCCGTGTTTTATGTAGGAGAAAGCACGGGATAATAAATGGAACTGAATGTTTTTGTTCCAGATGTGGCTGTCTGGCGTAGACACTGTGGGACGGGTACAGGTGTGGGGTGGTGATCAGGGTTCAGCCCTGAAATTGGTCCTTGAAAATAACATCTGCATCTACTGATTTCTGGGCTGACCTGCCCAGATTTCTCTCCAGTGAGCTCTGAGATCAGCTTCATTAGAAAGGAGTGCATTTCTGTGGCCTCAGAGAAGTACCCCAGGAGCTAGCTCATGTTGGGATGTAGGATTGTCCCACCAGAGCCCTCATTCCTTTGGGCACCTGGTGTGTCACCACAGTGCAACCATCTTCCTGCTGTGTTTGTTATTGCAAATCCCAAAGAGCTCACTGTAGGGCAGTTTTGGATGGGTAGAAAAGGGCAAAGCTGTCTGTGGCCAGCTGGGAATCTCTCCTCGTGTGCTGCACCCAGGAGAACACTTGGAGCTAGCATCAGAGGGGTTCCAGAGGGATCCCGAGGCTGGTCCTGCTGGCAAGGCAGTGATATGGAGAAGTCCTAGTCCAGCTGTTGCTTTCTTGTAGCTTCTTGCAGAATCTGAGCTGGTCCTGACATCTGAAAATCCTAGCTGGCCCCTTAGGGTTTACAGTTTTGAAGAGGCTAATATGAGTATTTATCTAAATATGCAAATGTGATCATGAACTTATCTCTGTGTGTCAGTCTGTTAACCTCTTCTGGCTGTTTGGAGAAAAAGTGGCAGAAAAGCCATCTGGTTACGCTCACTCTTGCGGTCTAACATCTGGCTGCCAGACTCCAGAGGCTGCGGGATCCCTGCTCATGTGGTCTCCACGCTTTGATTCCCCGCTACGACCGAGCGCTGGAGAGGAACTCGCCCCTCGTGGCAAGAGCACGAGCTGAGGACGTGTTGGAAGGCCAGGAGGTCTTCACCGTTAGACCTTGTTCACGTGCCGGTGTTGCCAGGTGAACCCAAGTGGCAGGTATCTGTGCATCGTTTTCACATTGCCTCGTCATGGAACCCTTGGTCTTAAGAAAAAGCTGTCACTTGGGCTGGAACTGCCCTTGCAATTGCCCAGGTGTACCGTAGAGGGGAAGTGCTAGTCCTGATGTCATAAAAAGTGAAGGCCTCCAAAGTGCAGGAGAGCAGCGGTGAGTTCCTCCTCTGCTGAAGGGGACCCGAAGCTTGAATTTAATTCTTCCTCTGCTGAAGTGAACGTATACCTCTCACCAGAGTGCCCTGCCTGCCACGCCAGCAACATTTTGGAAGTGACAAATTCTGAGTTCCTGCAGCCACAATTACTCAAGTGCTCATTAGCTGGGGTGGTCAGGCGGAGGTGACCGCCTCCAGCCCAGTGCCCGAGATGCTCACCTAGGAGGGAGGCTGGATTTCCAAAAATACTGTAGGCAGTATCCCGATTGCTCAAGGGGCGCCGTCTGCCCTCATCACGGGCTTGTTCCACTAATTGAGCCCCACATCCTCTTTCTGGCTGTAAGCGTTTGGTGACTTCAGATGAATTGGCAGGACGTTTTGAATCAGTCAGCACCCCGTATGCAGTAAATAATTTTTTTGATTCCCCCAGACTTGCCCAAAGCATTTTCCAGCTCTACAAAACTATTTTCTATTGGCTTGAAAGGGGAACAGGAATGAAATAAATTTGTTGACTGAGTCAGAGGACATGTAACGGCAGCTAAACAAGAACTCTGATTTACTGATTTTCGTCACGATCAAATTTAGACTTCATCTTCTACAGATATTTAGGCTGCAGAGTGAGTTTTTTTCAAAGGAATTTACAATGAATTTGTTCATCTCCAGTCGGAATGACTGTCTTGGTGGCAGCTGGCAGTGACATTTGGGTTATATTAGCTTGAATGCAAAATTAAATATAGCACAAAATTAAATATAGCACCAAGCTGTAATCAGCAACATGAAAAATAAGGGAAAAAGAAGAGAGAACTACCTGCAAGACTGCAGATCAAAAGGAGAGAATTATTGGGAAATCACAGGATCAGTATTTTATGTTTAACTTTCTTCAGGGAAAGCCAAAAAGAGCCTATAGACTGAAAATTGGGATGACCACATTCTTTCTTAGAGCAACACAACATCGGCTTCTCTTGGAGAAATGAGCAGTTTTTATCCTTCCACTTGAACAGAAAAACAACTGCAGTGGAAGAGACAGAGAGAGGAGAGAGCTCTCTTGTTCTCGTGTGTACAGTGTTCTTGACAATGGTGAGAGACTTGTAGAAATGTACTGACAAAACCCAAGGAACCAGAGGAAAATGATATTACTGGAAAACAACAAAAATGAAAAACTTGTCTTTGTAGAAATCCAGTTGGTTATCTGTTACCAGTAATTTTTTGGTGCAGGTTAAAAGCTGCTAACAGAAGTTAGTATCACCACCATCCACCCGAAACAACCTGTCACCTCCAGTGACCTCGACTGTCAAGTTCTAGTTTACAGCCAAGGATTATCTGCCTTGCTAACACTAATCCTTAAGAAAAATACATCAAAGAAGAAGCAGACCACACCTAGACCGAACAATATCCTATTGCCCCAATAACCTTCGCTCTCAACTTGAACTAACATTAATCTAAGCAGTATAAACGTGTGTATGGACTGCTCTCCTGGAGGTAGTCGCTCCTTCTCACCGAAGAAAATGCTCCCAGAAGAGCCTGTAGCTGCCCGTGGGGTTTGTTGTCTGATGTATAGACGGGCCAGATTCAAACATCCACCTTTCCAGCAATTGCACATCCCAGATCACCGCGACTCGGGGGGGAGCAGGCAGCTGGATCATCTACATCGGCAGGGAAGAGCACTTCCAGCAGGAGATGGTCTTTTATTTTCACAGGAACAAAGTAATCCGTTTTATATCACTTCCTTTACCACGTGGCAAAAGAGAGAAGGGAACTGACAACAGTAACCCCTGGCTTCTCGTGCTCTCTAAAACTGTACAGATGATGCCATGCAAGTTAAAAAAATCAGGTTTTGAACAAAAACTCCTTTTCACCAGGGAACTCCCTATTATTGTTCATGGTCCACTATCCACTATGTGGAAAAAATCAAGAGCTGTCACGTTGAAGTGACCTGCTTTTATTTCATTCCTGTTGGAGTCCAGCCTTGCATTGCTGTGGTAGGAACCAAAGAAGATCTACCACTTTCTTACAACCTTTCTGTGGACTATTTTCTGCTCTTTGTTGTGTGCCTTTAACTGAGATCGTGTTTTTCAGTGAGACAAATGAAATTCAACTTTTCCATTAACCAAAGGGATGCTCTGGTTTACAGGGGCATATAGGCATTTCATAATGCTGTGCTTCATCCACCTCCAGGGTGGCCAAAAATGCAAAAAAATTTGGCTGTAAAACTTTCCTGTGTCCTTCCTACTAGGATGAAGTTTGTCCTCTCAAGTATCGCAACGTAGCACAGAATGGAAGTGGTGCTCGGTACACCTGGCAAATAATCCTGTGGTACTGCTGGAAAAATGGCATTATGTACAACATAATGAGAAAATTGCCCTAAAATATATATTCTGTGTTTAGAATGATTGATTTGTATGATATCTTACCTGTGCGAAATGTCTTGGTTTGCTGAGAGCCAGGTGATATTTTTTTCTTCGAATTTGGCATCTCCCCTTTATTCTCTGAACTTGGTTTTGAGTTTCAAGCTTTCTGTGGATCCCATTTACAATGAATGATTAATAGACTTAATTTGGTTTGAAACTAAGCCAAGTGAGGCATTGCAATTTAAAACTGAGACTGGCCCAGTTTCAGGTGAAAATTTCCTGAAGGTAGTGAAACATTTGATAAAAATGAGTTCAGGAAACAGGTGAATTTGGGATGTCAGTATATAGAGGTCTAAATTCTGAACAACTACTTTTATCTCCAATTTATGTTAAATTGTTCACATGTGGTATTAATAGCCAGGAGTGTCATGGAGTAAGAAGTCGGCTGCGTTTCAGTGATCTCTATATCAGGCAAGTCTCAACACTTCTCCAAAGCTGCAGAAGTCCATGAGGTCCTGACTGCCAGTCTTCTCCTGCATCCCCAGCATTGGAGAAGAGGAGACTGAGGGGAGACCTCATTGCCCACTACAACTAGGAGGTTGTAGAGAGGTGGGTGGCCTCTTCTCCCAAGGGAACAATGACAGGAGCAGAGGAAATGGTCTGAAGTTGCAGTAGGGGAGGTTTAGATTAGATATCAGGAAGAATTACTTTACTGAGTGGTCAGGCACTGGAACAGCCTGCCCAGGGAGGTGGTGGAGTCACCATCCCTGGAGGTATTTAAGAAACATGTAGACATGGCACTTCAGGGCATGCTCTGGTGGCTGAGATTTTATGGGTGTTTTGTGTGTGTATGGTTGGACTCGGTGATCTCAGAGGTCCTTTCCAACCGTGAAGATTGTGTGTGTTTGTGATTCTGTGTGTAAAACTTTCATTCTTCACAAGCCCTCTGGGAAATTTCCTTAAGAGACAGGGTATCAATACACTTCAGAAGGAACACAAGCAGCAGAGACCAGAAAAAACACTGCTGCTCTTGCTGCTTTCTGAGAACGCATCAGATTTGTATGTTTGGAGAAAACTTGAGCGCCTTGAGGAAGTGTTTTGTGTTTTTTTGCTGGGAACTGAAAGAGCCCCCCATCCAGCGTGATGAGGGTGTGTGATTGTCTGATCGGTAACGCTGGGTTAGAACAGCTACGAGCAAATGGGCTGCGTGCTCTTCTTTCAGGACTATTTAACAGACTGAGGTTAAGAAATTTAACTTGGCGTAAAATTCTGCGCCAGCAATTACTGCTGGAGCTGTGGCGGTGTCGAGAAGGTCATTGCCTGAACCCTTGGCCCAAGATGAAATTTGTGTGAAAGGAAGACTATAAGTAGGGCTCGGGGACCGCTGGCTGTGCGTGGGACGGGCTGGCCCGTCTGCTTGCTCCCCCTAAGGCATGGCCATAAATATCACTGTGGTAATGAGAGCTCCTAGAAAAGTCTGAGACAGTTCTTCCTCTGAGGGATGTTGACTTAGAAGAAGTTTGAATAGCAGTATGTGTTCGCTAATAAAGAGGTCTGGGACATCCTGTATTCTTTTGAGGTCCCCTAGGGAATCTGTTGGCCACATCTGAGGTATGTTTGTACAAGAATTCACATCCAGTATCCGGAAAGGGGTATATGAATGTTTTCCCAAAAGGTGAATGGGTGATGCTTGTAAAATACTGCTATACTGGCATGCCAGTAAATGCTTCTATTCTGAAGATACCTGTAATTACGGTTGTAGAGGAAATAGATAACCATGTATTTGTTGGGAAGTAATCAATCATGTCATGGCCTGACTTATGCAGGAACTTATATGAAATGGATGATCATAGTGTCTCTTTGTATTTTAAAGCCAGTAAATTTAATATATTTTCCTTTCTGTTCTTAATTCCTACATCATTTGTGTTACTCTTCCTGTCTTTCTCCCTGATGAGAAGTTGAGTTCTCCCTCCTGAAGTTGAGAGCTTTGCTCAAGTCTTAGCCTCTCTCATTAATTTCTGTGATCCATTAGATTAGTAGGATGCCTGTGACTAGTCTGAGCCTCTGCACTGAAGTGTATGGAACAGCTAGATTTTCCAAAGGCCACCTAATCCCATATGATAAAAGAGAGCCTCAAAAAGAGGTGATCTCTGTTTTAGAAACAGCAATAACTAATCCCCATCTGAATCACGCTGATGTAATACCATTTATTTTTTCCTGTAGAATAAAGGGTTTGGATAGGAAAGTCTCAAGGGAAAAAGAAGGAGCTGTAGTACTAATGTAGGCTGGAGACTCAGGTCGCCAAGAAGATAGATTATATGTGGCGAGCAGCGGGGTTTTCTGAAGAATAAAAACTTAATTAAGATGTTCACAAGCCATTTTTTTGTGTTCCCATGCTTTGCTTATTTAACTGGGCTGCCAAAAGGCATATCCTATATGGTCTGTCACTGATCACACGTACACGGACACCAACCACGGGGCGAGTATTTTCTTGTAGCTGAGCTATGAACCTGTCCCCGTTTTCCAACATCCCTTTGTATGTGTGGTCATCAGCCTGGTACGTACAGCTCTCTTTGTCCTGCCATCACCACTACTGCGTGCAGAGAGCGAGAGAACCTGCTTGTGATGCTTAATCCCTTGTTTACTTACCACAGCATCCCATTGACTTTGCAGAGGAGAGTCCAGCAGTGCCACCAGTGCCACAGCTCTGGAGAAGAGTGTGCTCAGAAGTAGACCATTTATCAAACTGAGTTTTGTTGACTCGGAGCCCCAGTCCCACCAAACACTTCAGCAGGTGTTTGATTATAAGCAGAGAAACACTCACAAGCTTAAAAGATAAAAAAACAACCATGAATTACCTATCTGGGCAACGCTAGGAAGTGCAGCAGCTGGCCAGCTGTGCCCTTCAAGAACAATACAGGACTCTTGGCATAAAGTTACCTTTTTGGCCAACATTTTCTCAGGGATGATGCAGTTTCTCTTTGATAGCCAGAACTGAAAGGAAGATAAACTCAAAACCCAAATAAATTAAATGAGGGGGGAATCTAGCAAATGTAAACCTACATCTGCAGCCCGTGTAAAGTTCCTGACCCTGCAATGATGTGACTGTAAGTAAGAAACCTTGTATGAAAGCAGAAATTTCATTTTGGATTCATCAGTGGACTCTCTCACTACTGGAAAAAAAAAAGAAAAAAAAATCACACTCCCTTATGAATTGCCAAGTGAACGCACAATAGCTGCGTTTATTT
The DNA here is from genome assembly GCA_026546715.1 of Gallinago undulata. NCBI lineage: Eukaryota > Metazoa > Chordata > Aves > Charadriiformes > Scolopacidae > Gallinago > Gallinago undulata. The sequence continues at coordinate 49,596,852 of JAOTQQ010000023.1, forward strand.
TATTAGCCTTCTGACCTTTCCCTTCTCTGGTGAGGTTTCTTTTTCCTATTAGCTCTATTAGAGCGTCTACTGAGATGGCAACAAAACAAACAGTGTTATTGTTGGCTAATTCTCTCTTTTAGCAGGGAGCAGGGATGCACAGGCCTCGAGCAGATGCTGGCCTTGCACCTCTAGCCCATGGCAGGTGTGGGAGGCCCACCACACCCCACCACACCACACCACACCTGGGACACCAGGTCCCGGTAGGAAGCCCTCACCATGAGCCACCACGCCGAGGATGCTGCCTTTATTTTCACAAAACACTTCAAGGGGGAGCCTGGGAGTAATTTATTTGCCTCCAATGGAAGACTGTTATTTTGTTTCATACAGTTCATGTGTTTTTTGCCCAGATAGTGGGCTTTTTTCCCCCCTGATGCTTCCTGTCCCCGTGGTTTCTGGGGCAGGTTGGTTTGCTGCTGGAGAGACGGGCGTGATGGTCGAGGCAGCGCTTGCCCAAAGCCCCACGTGGATTTTGTGTCCTTAGTTTACCGACCAGTGGAAATGGCTGCTCAGCATCAGCAGAACTGGGTGTTTCAAAAATTTATACCAAGCATTAAGGGTCGGCTGTCACGCTGGCACGGGCAGGACTGAGGAATTTTTGGACTTATATGGAAGTCTGAGAAAACTTCAGAAATAATTCTGGAATATGCCCAGCAGACTGCATGGTAACAGAGGAGCTGGCTGAGGAATTTATAGCTGTGGGGAGAGAATAATCATTTTTTCTAAAGAAATTTTGATCCCCAGAGGGGAAAAAACAACTCAGAAGGCTAGTGGAGAATTTGTCAATTATTTTTTCCTCGGTGGGTAACTTATCTGGGACCTATACACATACATCATGGTAATAACACAAACACTGCTGAAATTTCCAGAGGCTTTTAAGCAGGAGAACTTGGGGCTGGGATCTCACCAGCTTTCCAGAATGCCAAGATTACAATGCCATGTTATTCTAATATTAGTCACTTCTAGCAGATAAGATTGCATGTGAACCACAACCCATCTGCAGTTTCAGGAAGGCCAAACCAACCCATTTAGGAACAGTTAAATTGCTAGTTCTTGAACATAAGTGATGGAATGATAAATGTGACCTGTTTGTTGTTAACGCCAGGGAAGTGCAGCCAATTTTTCTTTAGCCTAAAGAAAAAAGCATATTATATCTTCATGTTGGCATTGGAGTCTTCTCTTTTTAGAACAATGGCACACCGCTTTCAAATTTAAAGGGGATGGCCAAATCAATTGCTCTTATACACTTACTCCATATGATTATTTTGTTCTTCTAATTAATTTCTTTATATTATTTTACCACTTGGGAGACTTAGTTACTTGCCATGGTATTAGACACTCTGTAAATACACACCACCAACAAACCCCCCCACCTTTTTCTCTTTCTGAGGCTGCCTAGGTAATGGTGAAAACATGATGGTAGCTGTCTTTGTTGTTGCACAGGAGGTGTGTCTCAAGCAGGGTGTCTGCCCGGTGAAGGGGCAGCTGGAAGCATCCCTGACACCCCAGCATCTGCTGTGCCCGCCTTTAGAAAGAGATGGGGCAATTGCTGACACTCCCAGAGGAGCTGTACACCTAAAAGTGGACAAACAATTAACTGTGCTACTAAAGGAGATGTGATAAATCAGAAACACCTTAGACAGAGAGGAGAAGAGGGAGGAATAGGGCCAGGATCCATCCAACCACGGGATAAACCTTTTCAGGACCTTAGGGACCATGCACCACCTCGGGTAAGGTTATCCTGAGCCTTTTGCTGACAGTCATATCAAGATGATCTGGTACCTTGAGTTCCCAACCCAAAGACTCAGGAGCTGGGACTGCGGTGTGGCAAGTAAAATTATAACAGCTGCAGCATCACAAGGGCTTGCTTGCAGCACCAGCAGCGATGTTCACCTCGCTCTGTGATTTCCCACCTCACCCTGCGGTGGTGGCTTGAACACATGAGGGGTTAAGCCTCATGGACTAGGGTGAACACGAGTGGTTCTGCCCTTTGTGTTGAGAGGTGCTTTAGGGCTGCCTCTGAAGAGCTATTGCCCAGAAGGCCCCAGTACTTAAAAAACAGCTAAGAAATTCTTCAGTTTTTTTTTTTTTTCCCTCTTCTTTTTTTGGTGTGTCTGATGGAGCTGCTGAGAGCAGCCCAGCCCACCAAGGAGACCCTTCCCAGGCTTTGCCTTTGCCTCCCCGCTGTGCAGCGCCGGCCATGCTGGAGTCCTAGAGTTCCTCCACCAGGGCTGTGCCAGCACAAAAACACAGGTGAGAACAAACAACTGCCTTCTAGGTTAGTGCCCTACTATCGTTTTCACCTTTTCTGGGCACAGACAGTCTTGCAAAAGCCCAGTTAAAAGCCAGAAAGGATTAGGAGTGCCTCTTTCCAGGGCCTTGGTTAGACCCAGGCAGTACCTGTAGTCTCCCTGTTGGAGCCATGGAGTACGTCAACAACGTACATACCCTTATGCACCGGGATGATATATGCTCCATAAACTCGAAAGCCTTGATTGGCACAGACAGAAATATTTCTAAATGAGCGCTGCAAAACATCGTGTGGTTTTAAAATGGCAGCTAGGCTTTTAATATTTTTTGAGCAGGAGCAGTGAGGAGAATAACCGAGTCAAAGGAATTCCAACCCAACGCACTCGTGGCATCCCAGTTAATAGCAGGGAACCAAAGAGTGCAAATTACCCTAATGATCCCTTTTGCTTTAATAGCTGAGCTACCTCTGTATTTTTCAAATAACTGAGGTTGTAAAGTTTTCTGCTTCTTAACTAGGTTGTTTTTTGCTGTCAGTTAATGTTATGCTTTATGAAGTCAACGCGGTGGTTTCCCGCCAGTTTTATTTCATGTTTTACAGACAAGTCATCTCTATAGGGTACTGTTAGAAAAATATTTTATAAGATTTCATGTCTATTTGCTAACCACAAACAGTCTCTCCGGTGAAACGGAATGCGTTCAATTATCTTAATTTTCCCTAATTTCTCTTCTTCTCTGAGAAGCCCCTTCTGATGTGGAGAGCGCAGCTGTGCGGGAGGGAGCCAAGAGCAGCCTGGGGAGAGAACGGCAGCGCTGGTAGGGGGAAAGGGGGGGGATCCCTGGGCTCTGCTCCCCTCTCCCCGTGACCGGANNNGTTGACATGGTGCTCGGGGATATGGATTAGTGTTGGGTGGTGTTTTGTGTGGTGTGAATGTGGTGGTGTGTGTGGTGTTTTTTTTTTTTTATTTTATTTTATTGGTTGCACTAGATGGTCTTAAAAGGTCCCTTCCAACCTAGGTGATTCTGTGATCCCTGGTGGGTGCTGGACACCCAGGGCTGGCGTTGCTGCTCCCCAGCAGCCTGCCCGCAGCGCCTGTGCTCGGCCCCAGCGCAGCCGGTGCCGGGGAGGGAGGTACACACAGCGGTGCCAACAAAAACCCTGCTGCTGCTGCTGCTTCTCTGCTTTCTCTTCTTTTTTTTCTTTTTTTAACAATGTGGACTGGCACGGCCCGCTCCCTGGGAGCAGCCCAGGAGGCTCTTAATGCTTTCCTTTCTCGAGCACAAGGGTAGAGTGAACGGATTGACCCGGGGAAGCCGGTTGCCTTGACCTTGGGGAATATATTGCTTGGAGCGTTCGGAGGCTGGTTAACATAAAGCTGAGATTATTAAAGGGGATGTCTTCAGTTTGGGATACAATGAGTCTTTACCAACTTCTGCACTCTCCTTTAATAGAAGCCAGCTGCTCTAAATACCGTCTTTTTGAAAGTTCAAGATTCCCAATATGGCTCTTTGCAATATACTTTCCATATGATTTTTTTTTAAACGTTTTGAGTATGGCCTGATGGCCAAAAAGGCTTTCTCATCTCTGCAAGCCTGTGGATGTAAAATAGCCCCCGCAAGGTTCCAGCGCTGAATGGTGTGCGGGGTTGAATCATTCTGTTGGAAGCAAGGACAGGCAAATGGAAAGTACAACTCTGAGCACATTCTGTCACTGCAAGGTGCGAAGTATGTGTTGGGTATAATTCCTATTTATACTTGTATTCCAAAACAGTCCAAAATCTCAGTTTAAGTTTGCTCTTCTCAGCAGAGTGGAACAAAGTGGTCATCCCATATTGGGCCTGGATGCCTCAAAGGCATCCTGTTACTCCAAGTAGCCTTTCCAGGGAAAAGATGGCTCTCCACCTCCTGGAAGGCTCCAATCTGAGGCACGAGTGCTGAGTGTTGATGCTGCAGTATTTCACCCACAACAACCAGAGAGGGGCTTGCTGTCACCCTGGTGGCATGCAGTGTGACATGCTAGACCCTGGCATTACATCTTCTTTATATAGCCTCTCAAAAAGTAATTCCTGTCCACAGCAGCGGCAGTTTCCTGTCTCTGAGCAAAGGGTCCCCAGTCAGCTGCAGTAAAGGCCTGTTCTGCATGCAAAATACCAGGGATTAATGAATATTTTGTATTTTAGCTGGTGTGGGTAGATAGGACAGTGTAGGTATAGGCTACTGGGAGGTTGAGTGGCTTATTATAATTTATTTTAATCTGTTGAAAATGCAAAGATAATTTTTAAGCAAAGCCAAAATACAGTATTACAGTACTGGCTACCTGTGTATAAGCTCTTATCAGCTCAATCAGACTCATTAAAACACTTAATACCTACACCAGTGCAAATTACTGTTCAGGTAATACCTGAGATGAGATGCATTTTGATGGAAGGAAGATCTTAGAGGAGGTGTGGGAATGATCTACCAATAATTGACCCACCTTGCTATAAAATGCATCTACAGGAACATAAGAGCAACCAAATGGGTCAGGCCAGAAGTTCACCCAGCCCGGCAAACTGTGTCCTACCATTGCTTGCACTGGAAGCCAGGGAATGATATAAGACTAGGGAAAACAGAAAGGGATGCATCCCTGTCCTCCAGCAACTTGTGTCTGAGCCAGAGGGGAGTGCCTTCGTATGTAATAGCCCTTGAGGTATTTCTGCTTCACAAACCTGTAAAGTTGTCCTTTGAACCCAAGTCGACTTTTATACCCACAACATCCTGTGCTAAACGTACTTGGGATGGAAAGATATTGACAGTGGATTCCTCAGGTCATGAACAAAATTAAAGGTTTTATCTGCCTTTTCACCATTGTCAGCAGCGAGATCCAGAGAAGAAGACTTGGTCTTCTTGCAGAGATTTTTAACAACCAGATGTTCCAAATGATCTGAAATGAAATATTTAGTAATAGTAATAATATATGCCAGGCTTCTGAGACACAGTGTCTGCAGCTATGTCTGCCTTCGGAGGTCCAGGTATACCAAAAGGGCCATAATTCCTGTCGTAGTGATTCACACTGCATTTCTGCGCGGTGATTTTCCCATCTGGCATCCTTTATGCAGAGCAGCAGCTCTTCTTCTCTTCCAAGATCCTGTTTCTTTTTGCTTTGTCCTTTTCCCTTTGAGGTTTCTCACCAGTTCGGGGAGGATAAGTGGGTAGGGAGGTGGTGTTGCACAGGGTGAGAAGGAGTGCACACCTCAGAGCAAGCATCTGTTGTCATCAGCTTTTCTGATTTCATCGGAGCTGCTGCACCTTCCCTTCGGTGCCTTCATGCAGCAAACGCCCCGAGTAACCCCGGAGCCTAAAATTTGTCATCGCCGGTGCCCATGCTGGGCTAAACTCACACCTTTTATTCAGGATGCAAAATTTTCAGGCACTGGAGGGAAAAAAAAACACCTTTGTGTTATGTCCTAAAGAAACCGTAATGTGCCGCAGCCACCGCCTGCTGACAGCTCATAAATTAAAACCAATTAAATGCACAAGACACGGCGAGTCACTGCTTCCTATTGGCCTGCCTCCCCCCTCGGGCTTTCTACAGTCAGGCTACGAGGGAGCAGAAGAAACCCCAAGAAAGACCCCAACCCCAACTCCCCAATAGTGAAAGAAGGAAAAAAAGGCAGGAAAGGCAGGAAAACAAGTCTTGTGACCCATTAGCTCTTTTGTTTGCAGTACAAATCACTCTGTTATAATCATAAATTTGAGGCCATAATTGGACTCCAAGTATAAATCCGTTGCCAGTGATTACAGGCCGAAGGCCCCGAGCGATGGAGGCTGCAATCCAGCGCTGATGCGGTTTGGGGGGAGGCCTCGGGGAGGGGGAAGGGAGCCTGGGCAGCCGCCAGAGTATTTTCCATGAGCACTCTGTAGCTGGAAACAGATGCTCCGTGCTGCCAGCCAGCCAGCCCAGTAATGTAAAAAACATTAGGAAGATGATCCCCTTCAAAGCATTCTTTGCTTTGCTCATTGTCCGGCAGTGGCTTGTCCTCCTCTCAGCTCCCCTCCAAAAGCACCACGGGGGCATCAGGAGGGTCTCCCTGCCCCATCCCTACGAGAAGGGGGGAATGTCCCCCTCAGGCTCTTTCTTTGCCTGAGGTCCTGACTGAACACCAGAACTACAGAAGGGCTTTTAGATCTCCCCAGCAATATTTCCTGAGCAAATGTGAATGTTCTTCCTGCAGGAAGGAAAGGTTAAACTCATTTTGTACCCAGCTGTCCTCCTGGGCACCACCTTGCCCTCCACTGCCCCGGGGTGAGTAGAGCTCTTGGTTCATAACCTTTCCCCACAATGTAAAGCCTGGCTGTGGAGGGTGGCAGGGGCTAACACTGCGCCAACCACTTAAAGTTAAGCTATGATAACTGGGTGCTGGGAGAAACCCACCCAGTGGCACAGTTGTTCTTCAAAGTCAAGATGTCCCACCAAGACCCTGCTACTGCTGCTCAGGCTTGGGGGCTGGAGCCCACTATTTGCAACCTCAGTTTTGGGTTTGTGAAAAATACCCAGGTTGTTAAGGCTGAATTCTGCACTGGTGCTTGGTGGTCCTCCCCTTGTGTGTGTTCCCGCACATTCTGCCCTTAACTCTGCTGATTCCCCAGGGGACCATGTACCGAATGTGTGGTGACCAAAAGGGAATGCGAATTTAGGTGGCAGGAGGCTCTTTGCTGTTGGCTACAATGCAGGGACATCTTGATGTAACTCCTAAATCTGCATGTGCCCCTAGGAGCGTGTTCCTGCCTCTGCCTTTCTGCAGCCAAAGTAGCCAAGATGAGGGACTGCTGCTGTGGAGATGCCAAGGGAGAGGTTGAGACCACACAATGGTGGGCTGAGAGAAGGACCATTGTGTGAAATGGTGGATCAGAACAGGTTTTGTCCAGGTTGGAGGAAAAGATGACACGTTAATTAAGATGTGAGAAACTGCTTTTACAGGTAGTTGTCCAGATGTACAGGTGCAAGATGCAGACGGCCTAGATGAGGGGACCTGGAGAAAAGCCCAAGTCCATAGTGAAGCTCAGGTTGTAGACAGGGTGGTGGGGCTGTATGACCACGTCCAAGAAAGCTGGTGTGCCATAACCCTGCCTCAGCTGTGCCACTGCTCTGCTCCTTCTTGCCCTTCCCAAGGGCTCTGGCCCCCAGCATGGTGCTGCTGGCCCCCACACCCCAGAGCAGGGGGCTGGGTGAGGTGAAGATCCTCTCCAGAGAGTGAGGAGCAGCAGGGTGGGAGGCAGTGGCTGGTTCCTGTGCTGGGTGAGGCCTTGGGCACTCCTTATGGTGAAGCAGCTGGTCTTCACCACACTTGGCCCTTCCATCACACCATGGCTCAGCGGACTCCTAAAGATAAAGTTCTTGTTCCTGATGAAAGCTGGTTGATTTAGTGCAATTGAATAATTGAATGGAGCTTTGTTTTTTTTCCTACCAATTTTTGACTTAAATTATCTTTCTCTTACTCCTAGCCTTGCATCCCTGCTGCAGCAGATGCCTCATGGTGTTTTAAATGCTCTACCCTAAAACCAGTGTGGCTGCTTTTTTTGCCTAAATAGAGATTGGTTTGCTTTCCAGTTCTGGTGTCCAGATAGCTGCCTGCTGCCTGCATTCTGGTGACATTTTTCTTGTTTCATATTTTTTCTTTTAACACAGTATTTTAAGCATCCAGGGTTTACACAAAGCAGAAATCCAATGTTCCCCACATTGACCACCAGCATGGGTTGTGGGACAGATTTTTGGATATCTGGGGAAGCATTCCCTATGTAGATACACTTTTGAGCTTCAAACTGTGAAATAATTCTGTTCTTCCTCTTCTTCCCATGGCATTTCATCCAGTAACATATTTTGGGAACTTCCTTGTCTAGCTACCTCTTACACAGAAAAACATACTTGTTTTCCAGCTTGTCTGCTGTTTTTTTTTTTTTATTTTGAATCTTAGAAAGTGAGAGCAAGTGTTAGTTTTTCTTAATCATCACTTTTTTCAAAGTCACTTATATTTTACCCATGATACACTACTGTATTTTTCTTTCAAATAACTTTTTATTAAATTTGTGTAGCGCACAATAATTTTCTTTTACTGAACTTGCATTTTCCTCTATTAACACAGTATTTCCAGCCAACATCAAACTTCCTCCATCTTTAACAAGCCTTCTGGGGGTATAAAATTTTTTGGCAGTGACAGAAACAGTTCTAATCCTATCTATGCAACTCTTACTGCCATTTGGCTTATTGTTTTTGAGTCTTAACCATGCTAAACACTCATTTAAGCTAGACTGCTGGTTCTTGTTCTTCTTCTCTCTGACTAGCATATGGCCCTCTGCTTGACAGGGTGGTGTGATCCTGACCAGAAGACTGTTGTAGAGCAATTTCCTTGTAAGAAAATACTATAATAGCTCAAATTACTCTGCTGTAAATGGGGTCTACATAAGGTGTGCTGGGTGCATATGAGTTGGAGTAGTGTTCAATACTACGCTGCCCAGGGCTCCCAGCATCAAAAGCAGCATAAGGCCATCTATGCTACTCTCTTCTTATAACGTTAGCTCTAATATATAATGTTTTAAATAATACCTTACAGAGAGTGGCTGCCATTATTACTGGTGTCATAATGGACCAACACCTCCTGGTACAAAACACATAGCTACCATTTGGGTGGTGTGTTGGACGTGTGTGACACACCAATCTAAAGTTATTTACAGCTTTGGTGGAAGATCCACATTCAGATCATGAGCACAGGGATTTCTCTACTCAGGGAGGGGTAAGTGCCATCCTTGAGGATGCAAAGGGAGAACGGGTTGGATATTGGACCTATCTAAGAATTGGAAAGAGCACTTAGCCCTTTGAAAATGCCTTGTGTATAGCTACCTCCCTGTTTTGTTAGGGGAAAGCACCCCTCCTGGCCTTCTGGAAGGGAGGGAAGGGAAGGAGAGAAGAGAGGAGAGAAAAGTGCAAAACTAATGGACATGTTCACAAAAAGATGGCAAAAGAGGGGAAGACAGATAGTCTGGGAGATGTTGCTAGACTTACTCAAAATATTCTTGAAAACAGAAAAGCCACGACCATTTTTTGAAGGGAGATTTTAAAGTATTATGACTTATCTCACAGCTGCTCTAAGAAAGTGGAGACAAAAGCAGAGTATTGAAAGACAAAATGGAGCATGTGCCAGCACATGGGGCACAACTCATGCCTCTCAAAACAGAGGCTCTTTGCTGGCTCCTGGCAGCACCTTAAGAGTGTGACATGAGTCCTCTCCGGGGAGGACTGGCATGACCACCCATGGGAAATCCATGTCCTTTAGGAGGGCACCACTGAAGGTCACCTGGTCCAGCTCCACTCTTGACAAAGGTGAGTCCTGGTGAAACCCCAAATGTGGGGAGGCACACATCACCTGCGACCTGCTCCAGTGTTGCAGATTTTTCCTCATGCCAAGTGAAACCTCCTAAGTCACTATCTGTGGCCATTGCCCGCTTTTGTATCACCTGGCACCAGTGAGACCAGTTTGACTCTGCTGTCTTCATAGCTCCTCACTCTGTATTTGCTCATAGCTTTCTGCCTGCACAGCCGATGCTTTTCCTGGCTTAGGCAGCACCCAGCACCACCTGGGGGTTCAGGCCAAGACCTGACCAGGTGTCAGCATTTGGAGAGGTAATGCTGCGGTGCTGGTGGGGCCACACAGCCACCTGGACTGGTCACTCTCCCCACTGTTACTGTCAAGTTACTGTGGGCTGAATTAAGTTGCTGGGGGGTCAAAGAGGGGCTAGTGTGGGTGCAGGGGAGGAAGAGCAGCCCTATCTTTTCCATCTCTATGAGCTATTTTAGAGGCTCAGATCAAGTTGGCAGTGAGTAAAGGTGAGTGGTCTTCAGAGCAGAGCAGATGACCCGGTTGTACCAGCTGTCTAAATAACAGATAGTAAAACTAAAGGAGATGACACCTGTGTTTTGCCAGGCTTTTCTAACCATGTGGGTCAGAAAGACAGTGTTTCTGTAAGAAATTGAAGGTTGAGATTTTCATCTAATCCAGATGCTTTCAGGAGTGGGGACTTCATTAAAAAGTTCAGTATCAGCAACTCATGATACAATTGCAGAAGTTGGCAATGCTGAATTTTCTGTTTGCCAGCATTTTTAGAAGCCAAGTTGAGCAGTGAACAGTGGCGGGAATTGCAACATTTCCCCCATTTCAGAAATGGTCGTAACTCTCTGTAATATCCATGGGACCCACCTGCTGACATTCTTTGGTAAAATTTTCTGATAGATTATTTTGTACAAGCAGTTAATTGCTCTCTCTGGATGAGTTCTGGTTGATGACAAATTCAGAGCAGAAAACAGATATCAGTGCCCACAAAAGACAAACAAAAGAAGCCAAAGTATATGCAATTTACAATAAGATGATATATTTAGCTCTGTTTAACATATGTTAGCGATGAGGGCAGTGAATATTACATTTAATCGGATCCAGAAAAATGATGAATATTAGTCCCTCTGGAATTATTTCTGGTGAATTTCCAGGAAGATGCACAAGTATTTTAATAAATTAAACACAAATGGAGAAGAAGGAAAGAAAAATAATCAACCTATTTCTTCTTTTCATCTTAAAGATTCCAGTTTCAGATCCTCGCAGTCTCACAGAAAATGGTCTAGGATGCTGCATTCAAACAAACAGAAATAGTGTGCACTGACAGAAGTAACGTTTTCTGGGTCTCTAAGATGCTGAAATTAATCTGTAATGTACCTCGATGCTTCCCTTAACCAGGGCCAGTTAAGGCTTGCTGGGGTAGGGTTCCCAGGTGCAGAACGACAGCCCTTCTGCCCCAAATCACCCCCAGGCTCTGCTGAGTGATGCTGAAGGGGCTGTGTGCCCACAGCTGCTGGAGCAGACCCCCATCCAGAGCAACATGAGGCTCTCTTCGGTGCTTCTGCTGTTAAGACAGACTCTGGGGACCTTTTCGCATGTTTCTCTGCAGGGATGGGAAGCCTGTGCATGGAGCGGGTGGACCACAGCCATTGCTGAAGGAGCAGGGCTGGTCTGTGGAGGAAAGAAGGCTGAGCAGTGGGCTGGAGGTGGGCACAGGCTGGGAGAGGTGCTCCAGCAGGGCAAATCCAACTACCAGGGCTGTAGGCAGCAGGGCTTGCAGCCCCTTTTAGGGGGGACAAAGGGAATCCACTCTACTGCGGGTGGCTGCTTGTCCCGGCAGAGTCTCTTCCTCGTCCTCACAGCATCCTAGGTCAGGGATTTCTCCTGATTTGCAGCCTAACGGTGTTTCAGCCCGGTGTGTGCTCGTTTGTGCCGGTGTCAATGAGATCCTTCTCTTCAGGCAGTTCCTTCTCCTCCCTGCTGTTCACCTGGGATGGGGTTTGTTCAGAGAGGAGTAGTGTTTTGTTCTTTCTGTGCTTTACATTTCCACGCACACTGAGCCAATCCCCCCTAGTGTATAAACTTGCTTGAGGAAATCAAAGCCTGTTTTTCTGATCTTCCTGTGTTTGCATGCAAAACGCATCATTTAGCAGTTCCTGAAGTGAGTGTTTTGAAAGACCAAGGGAATGTTTATTGCTGGTTCCCTGTTTCAGGTGGCACTAAGATTTCTGTGCCTCTCAACCTCTTGGAAAAAGGGGTTGTGTTTCTTTATATTGATAGTCTGGACCCAAGATATTTACAGTTGTGACAATCCTGGTGTTTTTCTTTGTGAGACGTCAGAAAATCTCTACTCAAAGCTGAGCTGTGGTGGAGGCCTAGGAATAAGTTGTCTTCTTTTTAAGCAGGTATTAAAATTAACTGTTTTTATCATGAACTGGCTATAATATAATAATAAGGTATTTGTACATGGGGAACCAGCTTTTGGGCTCACAACCAATTTTCATATTTTTTTTTTTTTTTCTCTTCAGTATAGGGAATTGCTGCTGGTATGAAATACCCAGGGGCATAACAAGAATTGGCCACTCTGTGATGTCCAAAGGATGTCTCAGGCTGTGCATTTTGCAAGGGGTCTGGAGAGAGGCAGGTAGGAGGGGAGTGGGTGCTTTGCTCTGCCCAGAGAGCCTTCTACAGCCAAAAGAAGGGGCATTATCTAAAGCAGAGCCATTCTTCTGCTATAGACTGAACAAACACCCAAATCAAAACATGGTACAGAATACTGTATGACGTGAAGGAAAGGAATAAATGTCCCTCCTCCAGTGCCTTGCTATGAAACGGGAGGTCACTGAGGGGCCAGTCACTAGTGATGGGATGAAGGGAGAGATTTTAAGAGCGAGCAGATGGTGACATATTTTAAAGAGGTTATAAAAGGGGGAATTCTCAGGGCAGATGTGTTCTCAAAGACACGGGAACAAAGCAGTGGCAATGACAAGGAAATATGCAGAAAATGAGTGGCTGTTAGAAGATGGCAGCAGCCAGATGGTTGATATTAACTCAGCAATCACTGCAAAGACAAAGTGCAGCAGCAGGTGAGTCAGGCCTCAGAAGAACTGCAGCTGTGCAACAAGCTGTGCGTCCTCCATCGTCTTTACAACGGTGGAAACATCTGGCAATGGGACTTCCGACCTCACACTCTTCAGCTTATGTGTTAAACTCCACAGAAAGCCCTGCTTTGAACCCTTAGGATAAACTCAAGCCTCGCTGTAAGAGAAACTGCTTCTGGTTGTATGAAAAAGTGGTGAGAAACCTGCAGTTTCACCTGGTTCATGAAAGCAGATGCCCCTTGGCAGGTTTGACACCTGCCACCCAGCACGACAAACAGGATGACATAAGCTTGCCAGAGGCCAGCCAAGGGATCATACATAATGAAGTGTTTTGGTGGAGCATCTAAGACTTGGGTAGATGTTTGAGCTCATCCAGTCACCAGGAGAGTGGGCATGAGGTTTGTGAAAGAACAGGGAAGGTGTAGACTCACTGGAGGAGTAAGAAGGAGGATAAGCTTGAGGATATTTTTTTATCTGAAGGGATAAGAAGACCTGAAAGGACAATAGAAAAGGGAAGAAAATGGTCAGAGAAAGTACACTAGAGATTTTAGAAATAAACAAAAAGTATGAGCTTGTAGGTCTATAGATGAAGCACTCTACAGGCAAAGCTGTGTGATGGGGGCAGCCCCTGGCCCCATCTTGAAAAAGCAGCAAAGCTGGCTACCAAGTGCATCTGGGGGGGTGCAGCCCTTGGGATCCCCAGGTTGTCAGCGTAGGCATTCAGGGTTTTGCCAAGCCCAGCACAGCCCTGTGGTTTGGGCAACAGGAGCAGGACAGGTTCCTGAAGAGTGCTAGACACGTTTAGCTTGGCTCCTCTCAGGAAGGTCTGTTTTATAAGTTTTCCTCTTGGTACAGTACAATTTTACCATTCATTTTTACTGTATAGGAATTATCTGCACATTTTGGAGAGAACGCTTGCCAAAAAGAACTACTTCTGTTGCTTCGTAACATCAGAGTCTTAAAAAAAGCCTAAGAGGTTTCTTAGCTCTAGTGCTGAAAACGTGGCACTTCTGACCAGATGATGTCCTCTCCAGAGACACAGCCGTGTGGGGGTGTGAATGCTTCAACAAGCAACTGGATTTCTAGGGCTTTCTCTTTGTGATAACAGTGAACAGGACCTGCTTTGCCTGAAACATTCTCTATCGACAGCATAGTGTTCATCATTAACGTTTGGCCAATAACTTTTTTTATTGGGTTGGCTGAAGCCTGGCTGAAAGCTCAGTCAGGCACTGGACTTATGAATGTGTTTCTAGGAAAAGATTTTATTGCAAAGGTTTAAAAGTTCTCACACTCTAATCCCCATTTGCAGGTAAAAAAAAAATGAACTTTAAATGAAACACGTACATTCATGTTCAAATGTTTTATGTCTTTTACACAACAAACTTGTTTGTAACTTACTGCCAAAGCTCTGGAATGAGACACAGTTTTTGACTTATGGCATCTGCTGATTGATATTTTACACCTATCCCCAGCGGCTGAAATGGGAATTCATAAGCATCAGCATGAATGCTAAGAAATCCTGACACGGATACTTTGAAGTCCTGTTATTAGTCTGTTCCACTTGCCTCCTCTTGGAGCCCGTGTGGCTTTTTAAGGTGTTGCCAACCACCACCAGCCCTGCAATTTAATCGTATTCAACGCAACTTTATTGTCTGTCTGCTGCTCCTGAAGAATGCTCTCTGCATCTTTCTGCATTTATTGCAATGCCTGCTAAGCCCTTTTGCCAGGCCTTTTCTGGTGAAATCTGACAGCGTGTCCATTGGTTCTTGGCAACTTAGTTCAGCTTATTTTTTCTCCTTAGCTGTTTAGAGATTTATATTGCAGCAACTCCACACTGTTTAAGTGTCTCAAATCTGGCATCTGCAGATAGTGCGTTGATGACGTTTCGTGAAGGGAATTTTGTTCCTACCTTTTTATAGGGTTGCAATTTAAGATCTGGACCATAACTGTCAAGAAGCCTAAAAATTTCACTGGTCCATTGGGTTGTAAAATCTGGAATTACCTAAGGCAGAATGTGGGTTTGTTGTGTTTCATTGTTACCAACAACAAATTCTTCCCTGGCTCATAGAGAAAACATGAAATGGGAGAAATGTTACTGGTTGATTAGCTGCAGTGATCAGATAATTTAATAAGAAAAATTGTGGCCATTGTACTGAAACGAGGACATTTAGGAGCGTGGTTAGAAGTCTTTGCTTGTCATTTTAATTCAGAGAGCTGTCTGTCATCTCCTATCCAGGTAGCCTGATGGTGACTTGCAAGAAGAGCAAAAGCTCTGTTGGTGTGACCCAAAGAAACCAGGAGGGAAGACCTGAGCTCTAAACAATAATTCCCAGGATGTTTCTCCATTTTTACCCCTGGCAGACTTGTGCTCACTGAAACAGCTGGCAGGTTTTGACTGGGTCCAGGCTCTCGACCCCAGCAGAGAGCACTTTGCTTTTGTCACTGGGCTCTTTTGAGGACATGTCAGAATCCTGTCCTCGCTGAACTCTTGAGCAGCTCTTCTGCTGGAAGAGGCAGAGGCATGACACTTCTTACAGATATTTCTGTTTATCCCATTAGGGAAAAACTCACCTCTGGACAAATGTATTTTCAGGCTGATAACTGTGATAAAGATTAAGGAAGTTAATGGAATTGGCATATTTATACTTCATGTGGTTCCTCTGAATATTTCACTATTCTTCCACTGAAGAAGGAAAACCCATCCAGTCACCTCAACCTACAGACTGGAAAAATAATGTTCAACTTCTTTATAGATAATGTGATCTAAGCCAAGGTCTTAGCATGCTCGTCCTTAAATGGTATCCCATGGGAGGCAGCAAATGCTTTAATAACGACTGCTCACTGATGGATCTGCCACGTATAGAGATTTTTCTACATAACAAATACATATAGTTATGTACAGTTATATATACAGTATATATACAGTATATGTACAGTATGTATAGATATATTTATATATGCATATATAATTTTTGTATAATCAAATGTATCTGGCCCTTCTTATAGCTCTATACCTGACTAGTAAGTCCTAAAGACAACTCATCACATCCTGTTCACTGTCATCTCACACCCCAAAACCAGGTCTTGTTAAGGACTAGGATAAGGTGGAGAGCCATGAACGAGGTTTGAACTGAGCCATGAACTTTGGCTTCAGGTATCCAGCTTCGTTGCCTGAGCCTCTCACTTGCCCCTGCAGCGGTGGGACAAACATTGTCTCCTGCCTCAGCTGCACTTTCCCCAAATGCTGCTTTGCTGCAGGGCCAGGGGAAGAGAAGGAGAGGAGGTTGCTGGAATTGCTGTGTGGGTAAACCAGGGTGACTTTGCAAAGAGGGCTTGGGCACTGATGTACCTCAAGCCAAGCGATGCGGGGCTGTGTGGGCAGCCACAGCAGAGTGCTGGGGTGGTTACTGCTGGAATAGTTCAGATGATGCTCTGTGATGGCACGGCCATGGTTAAGACATGTGTAAGACATGTGTAAGACAAAGCTTGCTTCCACGGTGGTCACAAGTTCATGACGTTCCCCTTGAGGGCTGAAGCCTGGCACTGGTTCGTTGTTGTGCTTTCCTGCTGGCCATCAGGTCACAAGGCTGCAGGCTGGGGGTAGGTGCCTGTCTGCAGCCAGGACGTCGCCCCAGGCAGGGCAGTGCTGCACAGCAAGTGATGGTAAGGAAAGTTCCTCGCTGACCCCTGCAGGAAACCAGCTCCTCTTCTGGGCTCCTGGGACAGCAATAACCTTGTAATTACAGACACCCCTATAATCAGTGGAGATTGCTTCAGGCAACCCACTTACCCCTCTAGCCACAAGTATCCAAGCCACTGGCTGCCTTGCTCTTCAAGCTTCTGGGTGGATTTCCTCTAGAGAGAGGGGAGACTGGTTGCTGCCATGGAATTTGCTACTGCCCTTTATGAGCTGCCTGCACTCAAGCAGAGGCCACAGGGCTGTCTGTGTTGCTCCCAAGCAGCCTGGGGGAGCTTGTACTGCCGGCCGGGGTGGTCGCAGCAGCGTTTC
The DNA here is from genome assembly GCA_026546715.1 of Gallinago undulata. Lineage (NCBI taxonomy): Eukaryota > Metazoa > Chordata > Aves > Charadriiformes > Scolopacidae > Gallinago > Gallinago undulata. The sequence continues at coordinate 49,613,612 of JAOTQQ010000023.1, forward strand.
CAGATGTGCAGCACAAGAGAGGGAGCAGCTGTTTTACCCTCGGTGGGGGGAGAGATGGAAGCTAGAGAGGCAAAACAAAAGCTGGACATTATCAGGAGGTGTCACATCTATAGATGTGCCTAGCCCTGCCGGTGAAAGTAGTCAGTCTGTCTTGACATAATCCAGAGAAACTGAGAAGTGATGCTGACAGCAGCCCTCTGCAACACCGTGTGTTCAGGTGTCTTAAGGCACCACGAGCTGTTGTTTAACCCCAGCCGGCAACTAAGCATCACACAGGCACTTGCTCACTTTCCCTTGGAGGGATGTGGGAAAGAATTGGAAGAGTACAAGTGAGAAAACTCATGGGTTGAGATAAAAAACAGTTTAATAAGTAAATCAAAGCAAAACGAGGAATTAATTCACTGCTTCCCACCCAGGAGAGCAGGGCTCCATCATGGATAACAGTTACTCGGGAAGACATCACTCTGAACATCTCCCCCTTTTTTCTTCTTCCCCCAGCTTTATAACCTGAGCATGACATCACATGATATGGAATAACCCTTTGGTCAGTTGGGGTCAGCTGTTCCAGCTGTGTCCCCTCCCAACTTCTTGTGCACCCCCAGCCTGCAAGCACCAAGTGGGGTGGTGTAAGAAGGAGAAAAGACCTTGACTGTAAGCACTGCTCAGCAGTAACAAAAACATCTCTGTATTATCAACACTGTTTTCAGCACAAATCCAAAATCCCATACCAGCTACTGTGAAGAAAATTAACTCTAACCCAGCCAAAACCACCAAACTAGCAAAACCTCGTTGCTTTACAGAATTTAACATGAAATTTTATCTTGTACCTAAATTTTTCCCAATAATATATGGATTGAATTTCCATGTAGAAATCTGAAAATCCCACCAGAAATGGGAGGCAGTCTTCTAGGTTGCTGGGAGCCAAAGCTGGAGGAGACAATAGGATCTGAACCACAGAGCAATCATAGCATGATAGATTAGTTCGAGTGGGAAGATGACTTTAAAAATCACCTAGTCCAACCTCCCTGCAATGAGCAGGGATGTCTTCAACTAGATCAGGTTGCTCAGAGCCTCATCTAACCTGACCTTGAATGTTTCCAGGTATGGGACATCTACCACCTCTCTGGACAACCTGTTCCAGTGTTTCTCCATCCTCATTGTAAAAAAAAAATTCTTCCTTATATATAGTCTAAATTTATCCTCCTTTGGTTTAAAACCATGGCTCCTTGTCCTATTGCAACAGGCTCTGCTAAAAATGACTGCCAGTGTTCAACAGCTCTAGGTACTACCACTTGAATAAAGCCAGTTAGTTTAGGGAATGTCCTCTCCTCATAGCAGTACCCAGTGCTCCCATCCCCAGTGCATGGTGGCAAAGGGTTGTGTAAGAGGGCTTGTAGAGGAGGCAAGACTAGGGTCAGGGGGATGAAAAGGCAGCATCTGCAGACATCAAACAGGCAACTTGGAGAGATGATGGCCATTAGAAAAGCTGTTTTCCAGAGGAAGCAGTCTGAAACAAGCCAGGAAGCAAGGAGTGTGTATGCTGAACTGGCCATAACCCACTAGCCCCAGCTTCTTTCCAAATCCCTGAAAGGCAACACAGGATTGTACTGAAAGAAAAGACAGGATTATCCTGTGTCTGGAGACCCATAAACCAAGAGGTGGAAACTTCTCCTCAGTAATTCTGGTGGTCGCAAAGATGACACATTTGCCCAGACTGTCTTTGTAGTAACCTTAGTGCAGAAGTTGGTAGACCTAAACCAATGCCCTGAACAGCACCTGAAATCTGCCAGGCAGCAAGTCCAGGATGGCAGAACAGGATGCTCTTGGGGGGCCTCACAGCCACATTCTGCACATCTCTTTCATGAACACCCTTTTTTCTGAGACTCAATGATGTTTTGGGGAATCTACAGAGGCCAATAGCCAAAACACACCAGCCGTAAACCAGTCCTTCAAGGCCAGTTCAGCGTAGACAGGTCATTCATCTTGGCATCCCTGAAACTCCCAGTGCAGCAACCTGTGATCTAGCCAACAGAGAAATACTTCCACCTAGCCTAGATTTACTTGAAAACAGTCCAGAAGAGGTAATGTGAATTCCAGTTTTAGTGGCTTAAACTCCATCCTGGCCTTTTTTCTTTTAATCTCCTTTGGGTGTTACACCACTGACTGCAGTCCAAATTGTATTATCAAGGGTTTTGTCTTGGTGGTTTTTCTTTTTTGCTACAGCTTGTTTATTTAGCTTGTTTAATGAAAACTTGTCCCAGGCAGAGAGTCCCAGGAGCTCATGAGGGGACTGGGACACATACTCCTGCCGAGCAGCAAAAAATGGTGCCATGTGTTTGTGTGAGATGTATTCCCCTCATCACTACACCAGGCAAAACATCCTTTAGTTTGAGTGTGCTGTCTTTCACCTGTAAGGGGGAAACAACTCTATTGGTGGGGGTTAAATGCCAAGCTCTAAGGTACAGAAAAGATACAGGGCAGCTACTGAGATGTGAGATCCTCCTCATTCTACTCAGTAGGCCAGTTTTGTTTTGATCTCTGGTGCACCTGAAGACAGATTGTCTTGCGAATCATTATCTCATCCCAAGTGCCCATAAAATGGCAGACACCATGCAAAGGTTCACCATTGAATTAAAGATGATAAGCCCATCCGCCCTAGGAAATCGGCATTTGGAACAACAGCACTCGCCATAGACATGGGGACCAGGACAGACTACGTCCACTCTTGTCACCTCTGCAAAGACAGGAGAAGTGAAGAGGGCTGTGTTCATCTGCTGTCTCTCCTCGTGCACTTGAGCTGCTGGTTGTGTGGTGCATGGCTGATGGCTGTGCTTTTTTGGTTTGTCTCCATAAGGCTATGTCAAGACTTTTAGTTTAAACAGCCAGATGAAGAGGAAAAAAATGGTTGGCTTTGGATTGAATTAGTGTAGAAAGGAAGAGGTTTTGTTTCTCACCCAATGAAGCAGGACCAAACTAATTCCACTTAGTTTGGCAGGAAATATTCCTTTTGAGTCCAAATTAAGTGTGCGACTTCAGGCACTTCCAAGAACAGAAAGGAAATTACCAGCTACAAACAAAACAGCAAGAGGAAGGCATCAGACCCCTACATTTTCCCAGTTTGCAGGATTTGAGAGACCTATATTTGTGAGCACCTCTGTCCCCAGAGCCATCCACCTGCATCTGCTGCGAGAGTGCCCAGGTGAGAAACATTTTGCACCTGGAAGTGCCACTCTCTTCCAACAATGCTCACTTTGTATAAATATCTTTGTTAAACCCCTTCAGCTTAGTTGGATTCAAAAATTGGATTCACAGAAAGAAGAATTTGGCCTCAGATATCTTAGACTGATGATCTTACAGTATGTTTAAGTATTACTCATAGCTGTAGGTGAGTGGAAAGATTTTTCAAATAAATAATTACTGAGAGTATCAGATTTTCCTGATATTCAAGAAGAGGGAACAATATCATAATTTTGAAGAAATTCTATTAACTTTTGAAACCCATTGGGAGGGGAAGTAACAGTAATGAAAAACTGAAAACAAACATTGAATTATTCTTCTGAAAGAGTAGCTGTTGTGTACACACAGACACACAGAGACCCGCACCTGCATCTCTTATGCATGGATATCTTGATGGAAGCAAAGCAGTGTTACAGCAATGGCATTTCCTCCACTACGCTTAAATTGTCCGATTAAAGTGAATAAGCCAAAAGATGCCTGCAAGACTGAGCACAGCTCGGCTGGGAGAGAAGGGAAGGAAGGAAGGAAGGAAGGAAGGAAGGAAGGAAGGAAGGAAGGAAGGAAGGAAGGAAGGAAGGAAGGAAGG
>JAOTQQ010000023.1:49617534-49647958 GCA_026546715.1 Gallinago undulata
GGAAGGAAGGAAGGAAGGAAGGAAGGAAGGAAGGAAGGAAGGAAGGAAGGAAGGAAGGAAGGAAGGAAGGTTGGTTAATTTTTCAGAGCAGCTATGTAAATACATTCCTCTGACCGCGTTGTGTGCTACAACCCTACAACCTCATGAGTGTGATGTGCAGCTTACATAAAATGCACTCAAACTCTGCCTCTGGTGCAGCCGGTCAGGTCAGGGGCAATTCCCATGTGCCAGGGTTGGGAAACACGTATGGATTGGAGCTTCCCCTAAGGTTGGTGTCTGAGTCATGGTGCATTTTTTCTGAACGTGGAGCACTAGCCAGAAAAGATAGATGGGAATTTGCTGACACTCTTGCATGAACAGCTTTAGCCAAAGAGACGTCCATCAAAGGCATCCAAAGGGGCATCAGCCCTGGTCCTGGAAAAGCAAGGAGATCAAGCATGATGGAGAGGAGGAAATTGAGAAGAAGCTCAGCAGCCAGTTCTGACCCAGCACAAACATTCTTACATTTTACTCTGATGTCTCATTCAAAATAACATACACAGTCTTTAATCATTCAAACCCAGCAACTCTTACGGTAAACTTTTGTCATACATATATGTTGTTTCCTTATGCTCCATATGTGCCTGTTCTTTCTTCTCTTTTGCTTTGATCATGGACTTGAAGGGGGGGGTGGAGAATAACTTTGTTATGTTTTTGGGTAACACCTTACCAAATTAAACATTGGTCCATGCCTAGAATTTCTAGGCACTTCCTCGATATAAATAAATAATGATAATCTATACTTTTGGAAAAGGCCACAATCAAGTAAGTTTGATCTTCCTGTAAACATCCTAAGTAAGAAACAGCAGAGCTCCAGTCCTCCCAGGCTGTGAGAATTAGCCAGATGCGCTGTTTAAGAGATACCAAGGATAACAGCCTAAATAGTTACAAATTCTGTGATCCAGATCTTAAATACAATATGCTAACTAAGAACATGGCCATGAATATCCACTGAAATTAGGGGAGATTAGGGGTAAGGTACAGGGGAAGTACTGAAAAATGTTCTGCATAGCTCCTCAGAAAAATACCGTAGATGCCTTTCCTTCAAAGTCTGGACAAACACAGTAGATTTTCATGCTGATTTTAAACATAGGAGGAATCAATGGCATTTGTCCTGGAGGGAAGGGAAGACCACTAAACAGAACTGAAGTGAGGAAGGGAATGGGGTTTTCCTAGCACTCTTCACATATTGATGTTGGTCTGTACCAGTGTCCAGATCCCTTGGCTCAAAGGCAAGACTGCTCATGTGTCTGGGAGTCCAGCTCAGGATGGATGTCAGAAACCCAGCAAAAGCCAAGTGATACACCCATTCTGTCCAGTACTTGTCTCACCTGCACTCCTGTCGCCCTGCTGATTTTGTGGGAGATGGAAAGCACGTTATGCACTGGGCCTGGCAAGGGTGATAGGCAAGGATGAGGCTACCCAATGAGTCAGAAAATGCTTACAGGAGATAGCTCTGGCAGCCAGTGCTGCTGCAAATTCACACTTCTTTTATGCAACTCCCATTTATGTTGTTGGTAACCATGTAAGCCATAACTTTGGCAGCCCCTTGTTGGAAGTAATAGTTTCATAAGTATGGGAAGTTCTTCAACAACTTCTTAAAGATATAAGGGCATCTTCAGGTTCAGGTACTTTGTATGCCACCTTTCTCCATGGCTGAGTTTGCATGTACTGTGAATAATGACAATAAAACTGAATTTCTGCTTTAGTTGGAGAGTGCAGGTGTGGAAGTGGTGGGGTGAGCCCAGTCCCATAGCACCAGTAGCAGGAATCAGGCTTCAGTCTGGAAAGGGGTGCAGCACACTTGTTCCTCCTGCCCCACACTTGACATACATCAACCTCACATCAGCCCCACACCTACGACTGCCTCCTGGACTTCCCAATAGCTTTTAGTAAACGTGAAAAAATCACAAGTACAAGGTACCACAGGAATGAAACTGGGGTTGGAGGCACTGACAGTGAGTCCCCACAGTGGGTTTTTCCAGTTACAAGTCCCACATTGCGCTATATGATTTTTCTTCTAGACATTCTTGTTGCTGGCTCAGAAAATACTGTGTCTCAAAAAGGTGTTTAAGGCATGGTTTCTTCTCATATTAATATGAACAAATGTTTCCTTCAAACCATCCTTATGTGTGTCACAGCCTGAGTCCTGCCAGGGCCAAAACTGTGACCTAGTAGTTGTCAGTTGCATTGTCTGATGTTGTCTAAGTATAGGTGCACATTCAACATCATACAATAAAAACCCATGCTGCCTTCCCCAGGAATTCATTATCTCTTCAGGTTACACAAAGCCCATAAAGTTTTTTGGGATTTTATTCTTGGCTGAACAATCTGGCCACATTTTAATACGTAGTGATCTCAGGACCCTGGGAGATATTTACATAGAATGATGCTTTATGCTTAACTCTTGAGCTCATCTTTACAAGGAGCCCTCCAAGACTGTTATATTGTTAGTTCTCTGCCAAATTAGAGAAGTGGCAATTATATGAAGTGCATGCTGTCAGCAATGGAAGAGCATAACAGTGAGTGTTGGGTGTATGCAGCATCTGAGCGAAAATGTGATCTTGAGCCCCTACAAAGCTGGAGAAAAATTTTGTGGTTCACTTCATTTAATACTTTTACAAGTTCCACCACGCACAGAAATCCAGCTGCAGTTACTGACTAGACTTGTCTCTCACATCTCACTGGTGTCCATTCAAAGTCCTTTCCCCACCCTTTCTTTCCAACGTAGGATGAAGTGGTACTTGATTCCTCTGTGCTTTTTCACGTCAAAAATGCTGTAGCCTTCAGAAGGCACAGAGCTGACCAGTCCTTCCTGATGGAAACACAGCTGTGCTTCCGACTGCACCATGGGCTCCGTTTCCACTGTGTTTTCCTCTGGGGAGATAAAGATGCCACTGGCAGAGAGGCAGTTTTCTGTGATGAGGCAGTTTTCTGTGACGAGTCAGAAAGTTAAGTGGTCCCTTTGGCTGGTTTCCTTTGGACCCTGCTGAAGCACTTGCTCGGTGCTTGGCAGAGGACCGTAGAGATGGAGTTGGGCATGGCTCTCTGATAACAATTTCAGGTATGAAAATGTCCCTTGTTTTTTCTGCACAAAGCTATTTAGGGAATGACAGAGACTGTAGGTCGAGGCTGTGCCTCGGATAAATGCCTGCCTCTCCCTGGGACTGTGCCTGGGGCAGGGCAGATGCTTTTTGCTAGGACTGCTGTCAGGGGTTGTCACATTGGCAGTGGGTTTGAGGCCTCTCAGCTCATCAACATTTTTGGACTCACATTACAAGTTATATGTTTCTTTTAACTCTCCAATCAAACTGAGGTAATATATGGCAACGGACAAGAAAGTGATCTTGACTGATATTTTTTAATGTAATGGTCAATTTCTCTTTGACCTTGACCAGACCTGGATTTTTGCTATGTCCTATGAGATTTAAATACTTAAATAGATAAAAAGATACTTGCTTGTGGACCTATCTTTTTCCTCCTCCATGTCTCCTCAGTCATTTCATTCTTATCAGATCTGCAATGCTGCAGTCACAAGGAACTAGCCCTGAAACTCCAGATGGCACATCGATCCCCATCATGCTTATCTGGATACAACAGATAATTGCTTGTCTGATGATTTCAGCAGAGCTAAAGGCTCAAGTCTTTAGTCACTCTATTTATATAAAGAAAAGGGGATGTTCCATTGCACAGGTTTTCTCAAAACTTGCAAATTCTGTCCCTTCAGGGCAAAGCTATTTCTCTTACAGCGTACGTACCGGAGCTGCACTGAAGGTAGATCCTAATCCCTGTGTTAAGTCATGCAAGATTTATAGATTTGGATAAACAATGTTTGATATCCCTTGTGGCAGACCCATGGGTTATTTCATAAGAAATAATGAGTGGGGTCCTATTCCTTCTCTAGCAAAAAGTTTGATCCACCGCGTCATAGAGTTGGCTAAGAGTACGGAAAGCAGGAGATTTATGGATGATAAAAAGGATGACATCATGTTTCTGGCCTGCTCTCCATGTTGCTGCTGCCTGCAAAGAAGTGTATTTTAGTCAGACTGCTCTTCTTCCCACTTCAGTGCCCAAGCCTGCATGCAGGGATGAGATGGATCATGACCAAGTCCAAGCCCTGGGCCACCTTATCCCCCCTTAGCACAGCTCTTCTCTCCATGCTGGCAGGGCCAGGCACAGGAGAGCCTGGGGTGCCCACTCCTCCAGCTACAAACTGAGAGAGCCCGGTGTTTGGGAAGGGTATCAGGTGTTAGGATCAGCTGAGAGAGCTGTCACGTAGCACTTGGCAAGTACAGTTAAACCTTCCTACAGCTGGGCTTTGCCTCCCAACTTTTCTGACATGGTCAACGAAATAAGGGTATTTGTGGACATGGTGGGTAGTACTGGTCTGGCAAGAGGACCTTTCCACTGTTGTGTATTTACCTTTGTCCAGCTGAGGCACTCAAGGTGACCAAGGGGTGGAGGAGAGAAATGCTCCTACAGTGCATAGCACGCAGAATTGCTGCAGCAAGGCAAGTGAGTCCCTTGTCCCCAAGGGGAGCATCAGCTTAGTGGCACGCATTGTGCAGGAAACAAGGCACTGACTTGCACTGTCGTTTTACACTTTGCAGTTTTTTGCTGCTAAATCTCACCAGCACTTGCAATAACCACTGTGCTGTGTGGGTAGTAGGCTTTTACAAATGACCGTAGAGATTTAGGAGCACAAGTCAAAGAAAAAGTCACTTTGGAATCCCAGTGCTTCAACACAATCCTACTGGTATGTAGGAGATGGGAGGACTAGACTTGTTTTTGACCTAAGTCACTCCATGTGCCAGGCTTATGACATGGGGCACTTGCTGCTTGTGGTCACCGGAAACTCTTTCTGTGACTGTTGGTACTATCAGGAAATGTCAAAATGGTCAGAAACACCATGTCTGCTCTCCTGACATAGAGGATTTTTCTGGTGTAAGGAGAAATGTCACACCTTCCGAAGCCTTGAAGCCAAGGGTAGCTGGTGGTCAGTAGGGGTCAGGATGTTCATGTTCCAGCAAAAAGTTTGGCACTTACCTCCTACGAACCCTCCTTTCTAAATGAATGGCTAGTGTGTGTAGACTTCTCTGAATGTCTCAGCCTTTGGACCTCACCCTTCTATCATGTATTCTAACACTTCTCCTCTTCCAGTGTTTTTCTTATCATGATGCCTGCTTTAAAGTATTTGTGGTAGCAAAAAAAAAAAAAAATGTCTCATGGGGAACATGTTTAGAAGCTTGGATTTCACATATATCAAATTCAGACAGTGAAACCCGTGGAATGCAGGGTTCCCCAGGAAAAAATGTGGCCTGAGCTATGGAAAATGAGTTTTCTTCCAGCTCTCATAAAGTCTGCAGCAATCTCTGGAAATCTGTAGGCTGCTCACTGGATGACCAGCTAACTGCCGAAAGTCCCAGTAGAAATTCCAGGCATTTCTGAAAGAACTGAATAAAAAGCATCTGTCTGAGCTAGTGCATAATCTCTTTTGATCTGAGTTCAGATATGAGGTTTTATAGAGGTTTATGTCAATCAGGGTATGAAACTATCATAAAATATGACAGTAGATAATACTAAATTTATTACATCAAAGTCAATGGTATATAACGACTTTACTCAAAGGGACTGCATCAAGACTTACCCAAATATTTTTAGCACATATTAGAGAACCAGACTTCAGGGTGGATCCCTTCTTTGCTATGTATTTATGTCTGCTTTTATAATTTTCAGGCAACAGTGATGAACTTTGTCCTCCTGCAGAACATTTGTAATACTGATGGAACTCAATGAGAAACCTTCAGTCAGCTTATCATTGTATCAGTGTAAATTATCAAAAATATCAACACTGTTCTGGAAAAGGACATGCAGGCTTTGTCTTACAATGTTTTTGATCTCTCTGAATCTGAGCTTCTCCAGAGACTACCTGATCTTTCAGCAGGTAGTCAAGTCAACACTGCTCTATCAGCTTCACAGAGATGCTGGTATCTTAATGGAGGGACGTCAGGTGGTGAGCTGTACCATGTCTCTAATAGCAGCTGGTTGATTGTTTCTTCTAGCGATGTCCTGTTTCATACTGTTAAAATTACTTGCTGAACCTCAGTCTTCATAAACATATCCTCCCTTGGTCCCCCTCTCTGTAACTGTGATGGTGCTACCTGTACAGACCTCCTCCACAGGAGTGGCCCTGCTCCCATTCCCACATCCACGGCTGGCATGACTCCTTCCTCATCCCAGGAAATAGCTTGAGTGTATTGGAGCTGAAGCTGTTGTGACAAAACACCTCCCACCCCACCAGTGTTACAACCACCTCTATAGAGGAAGGTTTTCCCAGGCTGGCTCTAAGCCTCATATTTCCTGGGAGACGGGGTGTAATGAGAGAAGAACCACCAGATCCAAATAGCATCACCCCTCATGGTGTGGAATAATTAAGCACGAAGGCAAATAGCAACTAATGCTTGTCTAAAAGTTTTGTGGTTTCATCCCACTTACAAACTTTGCCCACAGAACTGAAGGTACTGTGTTATCTGGTAACCTTCCTGTAGGCAAACCCAAAGGAGAATGGGTAGAGGTGTTGATTGCTGGGTTTGCTGTGCTCATCTGAAGGGTGGGTTATGCATTAACAAGGCTGATGCACGTTGCTGAAGTGCTTTGAAATAGTTTCCACTGCTGCAGCTTTTCTTCCATAGCGTTAGTCTAGTGAAAGACTTGAAAAGTCAATGCTATCAATTGTTTTTCTGGGTAAACAGCTTACAACATTTCCTACAGGAGGAACCAATTTTTAGCTTTATTTATGTAGTACTTGCAAAGAATTAATTTGTTTTTCTATTGTTTACAAGATTTCTTGTTAAGGAGGAAAAGGTTGTTGTACACACATTTGCTTATTTGACTGAACGCCAAGGGAAGGCACAAGGAATTTACAAGCAGCTATGATGCGGTATAATTTCAACAAGCAGGTCTTTCTAACAGACAATAAAGACCTTTGAGGAGGTCAGCAAATTAAATGTATACTGGATGCAAAGCCTGATGGTTCAGGAGTTTAGGGAAATAAGCAACTTGCACTATAGAAAGATAGTTTTCTGATTTGCCCTGAAGTCATTTACCATTTAGGAAAGGGCATGCTTTTATCCATTTCTGAAGATTATATGAATTTCAGGTTTTCAAGTAATGCAATGTGTGGGCTGGGAAATATGCCTTTTGGGAAATGTCCTTGTGTATGACCTCTTCGGCAGCTGAATTCTTGTCTTTCTGCTGCAGGAGCCTCCTTCCTAGGCAACTGTAGCAGCAATACTTTCTGACGGAATATGTGTGAAAAATATCACACCTGACCAGATGTGATTATAGTGGTAGACCAGCAGGATTATAGTGGTAGATCCAGAGGTGTGAGCCTCATGTAGACTTGCCCTTTATTGACCTGACTGCAAATGAATGTTTATTTAAGCAGAGGGTATAGGATGGGGGATGCTGATTGAGATAACAGGTACATTGATTGATTGATTGATTTATTGACTTCTCTGTCTTTCTACATACACAGAAGATATTAGCAGATAGGATCTGTAGATTTATTTTGAAAGAGACGCCCCAGGGTAATGAACCTATTCCCATTGCATAAAATCCTGTTCTGACTGGTGTGGGGAATGTGACAGGAGGGGATGTTAAACTCCAGCTTCTCCTGCACGGAGGAGCTCTGCCAGCACAGCCACGTTTGGGGACTGTGAGGAAGGAGCACCCCACACAGCAATAGCTGTAGGCAGGCAGTGCTGACCGTGCCAGCAGAGCAATCGCCTGGCAGCACAGAGCTCCATCCCAGGAGCAGGCTCCAGCTATTCCAGCGGGACACATCCTTTGCCGGACCTCTGCGGAGGGCTTCACCTTGGCTTCACCACCTCTTGTCTGTCTTTGCTGGCCAAGGTCTGATGTAGCAGGTAAGGCTGGTTTTCTCCTCCGCTAAGTGCTGGCCTTTCAAAAACGTACATACTTCACCTGAGTGATTTATGTCTCAGGCTTTTCTGTTCTTCAGAATTTATAGTCTGTCCCAAGTGAGCTCCAGCCACCAAAGGCAGTTATATATAAGGTTATACATAAGGCAGTTTCCATACAGACCCCTGTTCATTCCCATTCAGCTGACACAGGCTGTCCACTGTCACATCACAGTGCCCGTAGCTACACCTGCAGTGATGTTGGGATGGATGATGGAGCTGACAGTGAGGTATCTGGTACTGTGGTGACCTTACAGGGAGCGACTCCCCACCCCAGGGCAGCCTCAGTTCTGACAAGAGACGCTGAAGGGGTGTTCACCTTGGCAAGGGCTCTCCCAGAAGAGGTGACATGGTCTCTGTGACTGACAGCTGATGTCCTTGATTTCTGGTGGGCAGGAGGCTGCATTAGGCAGCTGATGGCCAGGCCTTCCTTTTGCCCATTTGCTGGGAAAATCCAAAATGGTGCCAAGGCTGCTGCATTGATGTGGCAGCTTTGGGCAGCTTTGGAGCATCTGTTGAGGGTGCAGCATGTTTTCTGTTATTCATAGTTGTACCAGTTTTATTGGTAGTGCAGCATTTACATCAACAGCATTTGGCATCCTTACAGTGGCAAGCGATCCCATGGGAGGTCCATTCGGAAAGGGCATTTCTTTGTGCTGCCAGAACAACCTGGGACCCCACGGCTAAAGAAGTCTGCTGAGGAGAAGTCCTGAGTAAAGGGTACATACAATGATTGCCACATACTTAACTTGAGGATGTGACACAAAAAGGAGAAATTTGCCATTTGCTGATCAAGCTTCTCTGACGTTGTCTTAGCAGGTTTTCCTCTTCCCGGATGCTGTGTTTCCCATCCTGCCCTCCATTGCCCCGTGAGAAGGCCTAGGCAAACTAGAAACAGCTCATCTCTGAAATGAAGGAGCCTGCTAACCTGAGAGGGCAGCTCAAATGGGAGCACTGAGAGCAGTATCCAGGGAACGTCTGCTCTGCTGGACACTCACCAGCAGGTCCCTGCTAGGTGTTGAGAAAATCTGCAAGACCACAGGGTGAGCAATGGCGAGTGTAAATGGAGACCCACTTAGAAAGTAATCACATCCAGGAGCTGATTCCATTATCAATGTGTACGGTTCCTGCTATTATTACTGATCCTATAGAAAATCTAGAACTTTTCCTATGCCTAGTGCTTATTCTATATTTTTCTTCCTCTGCAACGCTGGGCAGAACAGATTATCCCAGTTTTGATTCTGGCGTGCTCTGCAAATACAAAAAGTATTTTTCAGTTTGAAAGGAATACTTTATTTTCTGTTTTCTTTAATTGTTAACATTAGAATTAAATCTGCAAGCAGGCTGGTTTTTGTTAACCTCGGCACTTCCTTCCTTGTCTTTTATGTGTGCTGGTGACTCACCCGGAGCAGAGGCACAAACAAGGTGACTTGCAGTGTTATTTGTAAAGCATGTATTGGGGGATTCCTGAACACATCCAGCCTCTTCCTTCCATTTGCAAATGATCAGATGAAATGCAAAGCACTTCCTTAGAAAATAAAATAAAATAAAAATAAATCCCAGATGAGTTGTAAATTTCAGATGTCTCCAAAATAAAAAAAAGTCCTTTGAAGAGATGTGTTCAGGGCTGCTTATGCTCTTTGTGTCAGGCACGCTTAGAGCCTGACCTTTTCCTTCATATTAGCTACCCTTATTTCTTTTCTGCTGATTATCAGGTATTTCTAGCCATTGCTGGATCTTCATTATACCACCTCTGAGATGCCCCATTGCATCCTCCCTAACCAGCCCGGCATGTGCAGCTTTCTTCTCCCACCCTCCCTGTTCCTTCTAAGCATTCCTTTCAAGAAGTCTTCTGTTCTCTGTTTCAGCCAAAAACAGAGTCATAAGTTTTGGGCTTGGTTTGAAAAATTCGAACGCAGCTGCCTTGGGTGGGGTTGGAGCCAATGACCTTTCCAGTGAAATAAAAGCTTTAGTTCAGAGGTAACTTTTCTTCTGCTGCATCTCAATTGTTCAACTCAGGCAGCTCTGTGTTCAAGTTCAAATCTTAAGTTCAGCCCATTCATTAAAAAAATTATTTCCCATCCCTGGTATGTTCCAATTGATGTAATTTAAAAGAGCAATAGCATGCATCCAGCCTTTGGCTTTCTGTTCTTCTCATGTCCCTTGATCCCTCGGTAACCTCACTTAGCACTGCCCCAGTTTCCAATTTCAGAGTAGAAGTGCTGCTTCTTTTCAGAGTAGAGGTGACCAAAATTATGCACAGCAGTACAAACTAGGCATCGCAAGAATTTTGTGCAATCTCATTGATTCATTACTTCTTGTATTGGAAATATCTGATTCATCTTATGGTCACGTTTGCCTTTCTTATCGATGCACCACATTTGTGGCTTGACATCACCCTACATAATACACTGAGGTCTTGGTTTTCAGTTGTTTCACACAAACAAATTCCTGGGCTGCAGACACCCTTCTTATTAAATATTAAGTATATGACCTTGTACTTTTAATTCCAGTTCTGCTGCTCCAGTCTTCAAGGTCATCCAGTTTTTCCCAAATTACATGACAGTCCTTCTCTCTTGGTGGTTCCTTCTGTGCCACCTTAGCCGCAATTTCATTAACACATGATGGACTGTAGCAAGTCATTCGGGTCATTCCTGAAAGTGTTGCCATAAGATCCAATACTTTCCACTGGGTGAATTCCACTAATCACTTCCCTTCAGCACAGTCATGCCCTTTCTCTGCAGCCCATTCTCTGCTTTTATAGTCTGTGGTCACCTGCAGTAATCTCCCCAGGCAATACAGTAGGAAATGTTCTACCCCAGGCCAAAAGGAGTGTCTCATGCATTTTCTTCTTCCAGAAATCAGTTATATTGTACCCCAATAATCATGTTAGCCCTACTAAATGCACTCTACGGTTTATTGCCTTTTCCACAGTCACAGTCACAGTGCCTTTAGTTGCTTTGATTTCACCATTTTCCAGTTCCAGGTGATAGTTTCTCCACAATTTCTGCAGAATGAATGTATGGTCCATCCATGCATTATCTTCTTTCAAATTTACTTACACCCTTGTTTTGGGCAACTACTATTTCCAGCTACTACCTTTAGCTATCACAACCTTGCTCCCATGTTCAAGGTTACCGTCTTTATTTACAGCTCAGAAACTTGGACCTTGTCCAAACTGTTCTTCATTTCAACCTTTTCAATTCCACCCTTCAGCCTCACTTTTCAGTCCTTCTACTCTTTATATGCATATGTTCTTTCCGACTCCTTGCCTTTCTAATTGCTATACCTGTACTTCCTAAACTCTTAGTCAGCGACTTCTTTATTGACTAATTCTTCCTTCCCATTCCTTACAGATTCTGTGCTTGCTCCTTTACTCCTTTTTGTGGTAATGCTACTTTGTGCTCTAGTGTTTTCTTTAGTTAGACAGATATGCAGTCCTCTGTGTGCGATTTTTCAATTATTTGAAAAACAGGCTGCAGACAGTTTTTGTACCTGTAGTAAAAGCTCTTAAAATCTGTCCCTAGAGTAATTTTCTTTTGACTTCATTTTGTAAAATCAAATCTTCCCCCTTCTTTTTTTTTTGTTTTTATTTGAGGCTTTGAGTCCTCTTCACACCAATTTTGACTGTTTCTTTGGAGTAACGCTGACATGCAAATGCAATAAACATCCGTTAAGGGTGGCTTAATTGAACTGATCACCTAACCACTTATAAATAAAGTAAGGAGATAACTCTGATTTTATAGAAGGCAGTGTACAGCATGCTGGTTTCAGCACACACTGCTTTGCTGGAGAGAGACATGACGGTGCACATATTTTGGCAAACACTGCTATTGCTGCTTATTAAAATGATCTAACCCTAAAGTCAGACTTTCTTTGCAAAGCATTGCATGTGTCTATTCAGTTTTTGCACAGCTTCTTTCTTAGTGCTATTTTTTTTCTCCTCTTAAGGAAAACATATTAAGAATAAAATCATTCTGGACTTCACAGTTTTGCCAGGTCTGGAGACCACCTTTGGTGGCCAGTGTGAGTGGAGGCAGAGCCCTCTTTGGCACATCCCTGATCTGGTATCGGAGCTGGCAGCCACGGCATCCCAGGGACAGTTACCCAGAGCTGGGCAGGCACGTGGGGTCTGAGCAGGTCTGAGCAGGGGTGCAAGGTGATGGTTCACACGGGCAGGGGGATCAGGCAACTCCATGAGGAAGATGCTCATTGGCAACGGTGGGAAACCCTCAATCAGATCTTCATCAGCAAATGTCTTTGCTGGCATCAGCATTTTGGAGGGGCCTGGTGTCTCACTGCAACACAGGACACTTTGGGATGGAGAGGGACCAACACCTCCTCCTCCTCTCTGGGACCCTTCAGCAGCTTTGCTGATGATTTTCCCTATTGTCTGGCCTTAGCAGTGCCAGGTGTCCCCCTGCAGGGGTGGGACACTCCTTTCTGCTGGCTCTGCAACATGATGAGGTGCAGCATCCTGGTGGGCTGCCCCCCTGCATCTCCTGCATCCCACAGGGCTCTGTGCTTGCCGATTCAGCCCCCTGTGCCAGGGAGCGAGGGGCACACAGCTTCCATCAGCCTGCCCTGATATGGTGGGTAGTGGGGACTCCTGCAAGCCCTGAGCTACAGCAGCTTGAGCCATCGCTTTGGTCCTTATCTCACATCACCGTGGTTTAGCCCCTAATTTATTCTGCGCATGGTGGAGAGCAGGCAGAATAAATGTCTGGCAGGCAACCGTGTTATGTATCACACCTCAAAGACAGGATTTCTGTAAGGAAAGAGCCCCACAATAGACTTGATTTCTGCATATTTGCTGAGATAACGCATGCACTTTTTCTTTTTTAAGTCCCCTAGCATATGGTACCTTTTAATCTGCTGCAGGTCAGTCAGGGGACAATGTACTTTGAAATACAGGCCGAGTAATACAAAAATAAAGGGACTGGCTCAGAAGAATGAAATTGCAAAATCTAACGCCACAGAAGTGTTTTTACATCAGGATGCTCCTCCAGCTTCTGCTGCTGTGGCTTGTAAGGGCATAAAGGTGGGGAGGTGTGCTTAAAGCTGTGGTTGGGTGTGCCTGAGCATATGTAGGAACCAGCCTGTGAGATGAAATGTGAGCACAAACTCTCCACCTCCAGGCAGAAAAAGGGCATAGAAGGAAAGAGAGACTGGGTGAAACTCTAGCCTTGCTGAAGTGGACGGGAATTTTGCCACTGATCATGTGATACAGGAGCTTCCCAATTACTCATTGTAATATATACTGGGGAAAATGATAATACGGCAGGGAAAATTTGGTGCTTGGATAAATAAGTGTTTTGATATTACACCTGTTTACGTGTTTTCCACCAGAGTTATACTGGGTCATTTCTCCTTCAAGGATAGAGAAGCCTGGAAAAACGCCTGTGAGGAGAGTAAGTAGAAAGAGCCTGTTTTCTGCCCATTTAGCTTTGTCATATGCCAACAAGATCCTAACCCCACGTGAGTGCCTGTGGCTTTTCTTCAAAGGCTCTGAGTCGGTACAATCACAGCTGATGAGGACTGCCCCCAGTGTGCACTGTTGTTGTGCTCAAAAACACAACCTCCTCGGAAAATATGATGTTACAGTTTTGGCCAGTCAGTCAGTCTGTCACTCTTGGTTGGCTGCTCCTGTTGAAACATGATGATACTGGTTTGCTTTTTTTTTTTTTTTTCCTAATTTTCCATCAGCTCTTAGACAGATCAGACTATGAAACGTTGACTTCCTCCCAAACCTTTGGATCCCATTGGCATCTCCTCTCTGCTGGGCCAGTTCATTGCACTTCCAAAGCAGTTCTCAGCATCATCTGCAGAGCTGCATCCCTGGTTTATTGACAGGATTTTCTCCTGCAGACTGCACTGAATACAGGTCTTCCTCACAAATATAAATAGAACCATTTCAAAATAAACCTGTCAGATAAGGAAGAATTGTCACCCCTACTTGCACCAGAAGCACGGGAGATTTTCTAGTGCCCACAAAACATGCAGTTGCCAAAGACTAACTGATTTTCTGAGCGTACACTGTGTTCTCGTCCAGAGGAGATGAATCGTTTCTGAGTGGGGTGGAGATGTCTCCACCGACACAGGGTGTAGCCAAGGGATTATGGGGAGAAGTGCAGTCACTAATTTTGATGGTTGACTGTAAGGGACATTCCCCCATCCCAAATGCATGGTTAGTTTAATAAATTAGAAGGATTTTTTTTATTATTATTTTTAATTAAAAGAAGGCAGGGATGTGTTCAGTTGTAAACAGAAATGCAAACACATTTGGTAACTAAGCAGTTTGGCCAATGTTCTGCTTGTAAAGGCTGAGGTTTTCTGTTAGGCTTTGGAATAATAGCATATAGCAGTACACTGAGTATTTGTCATGAAATGATTTCATCTTCTATGTTAATGCAGCCTACTCAGTGCCGAGACTGATGTTTTTAAAAGTCAGATGTGACAAAGGAAAAAGTTAATCCTTTGGAGAAAGAATAACATACTGATTAGCTTCACTATTTAGAACTATAAGAATATGCATTTAGATCATGTTGGATTTAGCATCTCAAGACTTGAATACAGCTCCTCACAAATATGATCCTAAGAATGTGAAAAATGTTTATTCTTTTAAAGAAAATAAACTTTTTTTTGGGGTGCTTTTATGACCAAGAGCTTTTAAAATTAAAATTCAAAGATAAAAACCGCTTTGAAATAGCTTATGGCAGTTGATACTGTATGTTTACATATTACATTCTTTTTTAGTTTAGACAGTGAAAATAGATGATGTGGTTACTGAATTGGTTTCTAGAAAATGTCAGCTGCACATTCCTTTTAACACATTGCTAAAGCTTTGGCCAACTATGTCTAAAACAAAGCTGCCACTATGAGTTGTAGAACTGAAGGAACACCATCGCAGTTTAAGGTATGAAATTGCCTCGCAGATATAGAGTGAGACCTGAAGAAGACACCTGGCAAGATACAACCAGAGGAAGAAATGAAGAAATAAGACAATCAGCCCCCCTCCTCCGAGAGACTGCAGTCCTGCTCCAAGAGATGGACTTCAAATAAACCCAAATGCACACACACAATTAATTAACCAAGGTACAGTGTGGAACTGATAATGACATGGGTAAGAGGGTCTGTGTGGTTGCAGAGTCAATCCCCTCACCTGTGACTGAGGGCACATATGGTAGGAGTGTCTGTAAAGGTGAATTCCAGTGGTCACCATCTCAGAGTGGGATACGAGTTTCTAGGATGATATGTGGTGTGATGAAGAGCTTTGCACTAGGGAAGAGCTGAGATGTTAAAGTGCAGCAGTTCCACAGTCCATCTTCAAGACAACATCACATACATGACAGATTTGAACAAGAAGGGACATGCTAAATTGTTGTGTTGAAGAAGTGTTTCTGAATTGCTGCTCTTGCAGCCCGGTGTAGCCTTGTAGCCTGCACTGACAGGGTAGCAACATGAGAAGCAGTAGAAATGAGAAATACTGTGCTTCCAGGGTCAGGAGGATCCTGACACTCCTTTCCCCAGTGCCAGTGAGGAAATACTGTGAGGTCTTTATAACCTTGACTGGGGAACCCTTAAGAAGTACCACCTAACAGCACCACCCCTCCACAACTCTGTCCATCAGCCCCAGCACGACAAACCACACTTTTATACAGTGGAAGTAACTCCCCTGAGTGCAAGGTGATTAAAAGACTCTGACATACAGGATTGCAGACTTGCTTGTGTAAGAAACAGACACAAGAAAACATCTAGTCCAACCATCAACCTAACTCTGATTAAAAACAAACAAACAAACAAACAAATGAAAACCCCGCCCAAAACACCACTAAACTATGTCACTAAGCACTATGACAACCAATTTAGTCAAGTCTAATTTGTGTGTTACTGCCACTTTCCTGTCTTTTAGTTTTTGGGAAAGATTCAAATAGTACTTCAAACCAAGACCTCCAAAATGCCTTAATGAGTCAGAAATAGTCTTTATATTGTAAATGTCTTAATCACTTGATTATGTGTTTTCCATTAATGGCATATCCTGAAGAGTCTGGCTTTGCTGCTCTGGCATAGCCTTTAATGCTAAGGATGTTTTGGCTGCTTTGCCATGTAAAGAGTGGGCAGCCAAGGGCAGAGACTTGTGTGGTACAAATTCCCATTGATCTCTGAAAGCCAATTCTGAGGAAGTATCAATTCAGATACTTGCATAGGGATATTTGTATATCCTATATACTCTCTATATATCATATACTGTAGCTTGAGGCTGAATACCATTGCGTAATATCGTGGTTATAGAATCTGCAGCAAGACTGTTTCCAATATTCATGTCAGGCCCAAACATTAATCACATTTTATAAATTTGAGGTTTTTTTTTTTTCTGAATGCAGGAACCAACTGCTTGGTGTTAGCAGGTAGTGAGCAGCTGGCTTCTGCCCCCAGTTACGCTCCTGAGGTGCCTCACCAGTGACACCGAGGCCAGGGTCCCACCTAGTGTCTCCTCTCTGTGATTCTTTGCTGGATTTTTACCAAGTACGAATGAGCATAATTTGGTGAGTATTTTCTGATTTGTGGTGGTGCTTTAGAACATGTCCAGGCAGTGCAGGAACCCACGCTCTGCTAGAAAGCAAGAAGTGCTTCTAAATCACTTGGGAATTTTTGGAAAATCTTACCCTAGATCCTGCAGATTAGTAAGACCTTCTTCCAAAACCCAATGTATTCAATTACTCCGAACACAGAGAGCTGAAGCTTCAAAAACAAAGAGCCCGTGGAAGGGCTCCAGCATTTTCTGACCTAGCAAGCCTAGTGTGTGCCAGCAATCACATGCTTCAGCAGAGTAATTGTCCTCACAGGGACAAAAGCACCAGTGCTGTGAACTCCCTCAAAAAAGCTTCCTTGCACAGCTTCTGCCCCCGTACTCATGACTGCAGCCTCCTTCCACGTGTGATGCTGCATAGTGATAACTCGGACTTTGGTTGGCAGTATGTGTGCTCAGAAGATTATAAAGAGGATAACGTGGGCTTTACTCATTTCCTCTAACATTTAATGTATCAGCATTGCTTTCATTTAGCGTTCCTGACATGAGGGCTCTCATTGTAAGATTTGTATCTTAGCGATGAAAAAAAAAAAATTATATAAAGCAGAGTTCAAATAGTCTTTTGTTTTGTGAGGGACCAACTTGAAAAGTAGTTGGATAACTGCGTTGGAAGAGAGCACAGAATTCTGTGTGTGGTGTAGGTTGGGCTCCATTTTCACGGGGAGCTTGGAAAGCTTAATTGTTGGCACACTGTGAACTCCCTCATCTGCCCATCAGTGCTCCCCGGGTGAGTGTGGTGAGGGAGGACACGGGCACACAAACACGCTGCTGCCAAACAAACCGAGCATGAATTTGCAACTGATCGGTTCTCTGATCGCTGATTTAATGACCCTTTCCAGCCTGTAGAAGAGGTTTTGCCTCTGACCCTGATGGGATAGAGCCCTTCAAAGCCTTTCATCCTGCCTGTGATGAATGGCTGCCCCAGTCCCACAGAAAGGGCAGCATCTACTACCTCATTACAGAGCTATTTACTGTGTGATGGTCTAATGGCTTTCTCTGCTAATGTATATCTTCAAGGTGGGGACTGTCTCTGCTCTTATTTCCTCCTTCACTCCATTTTTTATTTCCTCAGTTTTCTGTTGTTTTACACTCTGTACCCTCTCTCTTTCTTTCTTTCCTTCTCTCTATTTGCTCATCACTATCTGCCTTTTCTTCCTTCTTTTTTCTTTTCTGCCTGTTTTCCACTGTTGTAAAGGTGGGGTTTTTTTTCATCACCTTTCATCTTCTGCCTTCTCTCCCGTTTCTTTCTTTGCTCTCTATTCTCTTTCTTCTGCCTAGCTCTTTCCCCTCATCAGCCACACTAGGAGACAGCAGGGAGCAGAAACAGGACCAGCTGGGTTACGTCCTGGTAAGATCACACGCTGCTGCTGACAGGACCCAGAACATGGAGAAGAGATGCCTTGAGGCTGTTTTGTTTCTGGACACGTGATACAGACAGATAGGGAGGGAGAGACAGATTTTTCACGAGCCCTGCTCAGTTTTACACACCCCCTGAGACCACGGGACAGCGTTAGACTGCCATGGGCATCAGCACAGCTGGAGAAGGTAACAACAAGAGGACAAGCTTTGCGTGCCTGGTGAAATGAAACCCAGAGAGGAGGTATGGCTTCGAAATGAAAGGCGACAAGCTAAGGACAAATCTTTGAGAGGAAGACAGATCTCTGTGCTGTGCACGGCAGGCCCAGCGTGGTGAGGTTTTTCTATGTGGGAAGGACACAAATGCTGAGCATGGCCCTGCTCCTGGTTATGTTTTCCAGGAGAAGGCTCCCTGGCTTGCTCCTCACCGCATTTCTACCACGGGCCTCTCAGAGGGCACCCGCTGGACACAGGCAGGGGCTCTGGGCAGCGTGGGTCAGGTCTGGCAAAGGGCTGCAGCTGAAGGAAAACCCAGCGAGGTGGCACTGGGGGCCCAGTTAAAGGACAGTGTTAATGGAGTCACTAAGGCTTTTCTGAAGTAGCATCGGCATCTTCAGTAATTGTGACAGGCACTGCTGACTGCGGCCGTTTCTGGGTCTCCACAAGCCACCAGCGCTGTGACATGTTTTTTTGCATTGCTGGTGGCGCTTGTATCCATTTGGAAACCCCTGCTCTGACTTCTCTCTTCCTCTCAGAGGTTAATGACACATTGAAGAGCCTGTCATATCCCAGGGTGAAAGAGAGGGGCGGGCTGAGGGGTATTTGGCATTTGATATTGTGTTAGCTGGTGTGGGAAGGCAGCAAGGAATGCCGGGACTTGGCTCATGGCCTCTATTGAGATGGAACAGCACGGGGAGGCTGCTGGATGGAGGCCACTGAAGATGCTGGAGTCCAAGGAAGGCTTAGCGTCTGAGAGTAAGGGAGAGCGTCTCGATATCCAGAGGTCTGCAATGCAATGGCATGTTTAGGCTAATCTCATGTTGCTAAGGAGCCCTACACATGTTTGGTGTTGGCTCCTCTTACCCTTCCTCAGGTGGCCTCCCCCTCCTCCCAGTGAAGTCCATCTGTTTGGCCACAAGCCCCATGACTTTTGGCTCAAAAGGACATGGCCCATCACGAAACCCCAGAGTATGCCTTTCACAGCCTCAAGGAGGATCCGTGTCCAGCACCCCAGCACCGCTGAGTGCCTCCAGCTGTTTTTTTGACAGGCAACTCCATATGTGAGTCAGATGGCTTGGCTGGCTCTGCCCCATGGGGCATACTGCTGGGAGAGCAGCTGGCCCAGCCCGCTGTGGGCAGGGACACATCTCTGGTGCTGCAAAGTCATTGGTCTCCTGCAAAGAACTTTTAGAGACTGGTAAAACAGCAGCAGCACCTGGGGCTGGGGAGCAGGTGTTCCTGAGGGTCTGCTTTATGCTTTCTGGTAGCATGTCTCTCTCTGACTGGTTAAAAGGGAGATAAACCCCCTCCACATACTGCCAAACTGGGTTTGTACAAGCAATGGGAAAAAGTTATACTTAGCCTTTCTAGCTGGGCCTACCTTCAGGTTTCTGAGGAGGATGCCCTAAACTACTGATCCACACAAGCATCACCTGGGGTGCCAAAGAAGAAGCACCCCACAGAGCTGCCTGTTCAGCCATGGGCAGCTGCAAGCTGCAGAGATGTCCATCACTTCTACCTTGGTGGAGGGTTCCTGGCATGTGCCTGACCCAAGCCCAGCCATTATCAGGGAGAAAGAGTCAGGTTCTAGTCCCTGGGGAGCTGTGGTCACATGGATTGAGACTTAGCCAGTGCCAGCTCAGCTGGCTTGCTCATCTGCACACCATCCATTTTGGCTTATTTGTCTACGTTCCTCGCATAGGTAGCTGGGGATCACTCCTGGCCAGGCACCAGGCAGGCAGCTTGTGTTTTGTTACCAGAATGAGCAGCCATGCCTTCTGGAGGAATGGCCCAGTGGTGGGGAAAGGCTTTTCTGAGCTTGCAGATCTATCCTGAGGTTTCTGAAACAAGAAAGTGTCTGTCTGCCAGCTTAGCCTTGCTGCATGCTCCTCATGCTCTCTGCCGGGCTCTGGAGACCTACATCTGATGCTGCATTGCAACCCCTGGGCCATCTCAGTCTTTGCAGATGCAAAGGGAAAGGCAGCTCATGACAGTCATCCCCTTGCTGTGCTCATGGAGAGGATGATCCGTCTGGAAGGTGCCCCAGCTGTGAAGCAGCTCTTCAGCATTGTGACCGGTGGGCACGGATAGGCATCTGGGTGCCTTGAGGAGACCTGCATTCATGTCCTCAGGGCTCCACTCCTGACTGTCACAGATTTGCCAAAGGTACTTACCTGAGATTGCCTGCTTTCCTGGTGGCTTGTCCACCTCAATAGTAACACCAGCCAGAATGTCAGCCCTTCATCAGGTCTTCTGGGTTATGCGTGCTTGAAAGAACATATGCTGTCATTGCACACGAGCTCTTCTCTGAAGCAGCTGTACAGCTGCTAAGTCAAGCATTTAGTAGTTAAGAAAACCTATGTTTAAGGTTTCCTGTGCCACATCAACCAGCCTTCAGTTTTTGATAGCACCACCTCTCAGGATCTTTTCACCAACTCCAGCTTCCTGCTTCTCTTAGTCCAAGCCTCTCCCTCTCTCTTACTTTACTGCTAGTTCTAGACCTTTTCTCTCTTCCATATCTCAGTCTTCTCCCCCTCTCAACTCCCAGTTTCTACCTATCAGGTTATCTGCTCTCACCTGAGCCCCAGCATGCTCCACAGCTGTACTGACTTACAGTATACCCCTCTTCCCTTCCTTCTGTCTCCCAAATCTATCTTCTGATTCAGATGGTCAGTCACACATTCCCAGTTACTCCTCAGCTCTTTTTCACATTCTGTTCCTCTCACTGGTTCCCTGCTTTTGCATTAAGACCATGGAGTTTGTTCCTACTCTTCGCATGCCAATCCCTCCCCATCCTGGAGGACCCCTAGAACTACATCCTGGAGCCTCCCAACAGCCATTAGCACTCAGGAACACCAGCTGCAGGTCCTGCACCTCCTCCTCAGACCTGAAAGAGAGATGCCAAGGGAGAACAGGTCCCAGGGATCATAGGCAACTGTGCCTGAGAGGGAATCCTCAGCCTCTCAGACAGCTTAACCTCGTTAGTTGTCTAAAGTCCAGAGGACATCAACCATCTTCACAAAATGCGAATCTTGGTCAAAAGGCCTAAATACAGGTAAACTTCTTATTAAGCTGCAAGAGGGTCTTGCAATGGATATTGTCAAGTGAATATGGCATGTGTACAGAACAGCTAGTGCAAAGACTTTACAGGTGTGGATGAGACTCTCAGAAAAGTGAAGGCATTGCTCACTTAATTGGATGGTTTAATTTATTCCCTTCTGGGGATATTAGCTCATAGGATGTCACAGCAACAGGTCTGTGATTTTCATGAGGTAGGACTACTTTCCAGGCTGTTACCTCTTGCTGGCACAGCAAGTTTCTGTGGACATGCCATAGGATGTGTAATGCTGCAGTGTTTTTCGCTGAAATCACAGACAGCAAATAAAAAGCATCGGGTTATCATCAAACCACGCCATAACCCACCCTCCAGGGTGAGGGAGTTTGGTTGGTCAGAAGCTGCACAGATGGCTTTAAAATATTGCAGTAAGAGTTTCATTTGGAACAACTCTGAGCACCATTTCTGGCTTTCTGGCTAACTGGAAATCCTGGCTCCAAGCTTCATATGTCAGCCAAGAAGATGTAAAAAGAGCATTGGACAGGATGTCTCTTTAGGCAACATTTAGAAACCATGGTTATAATCTTACTCTGCCCAAGTAAGTAAAACTACTTCTTCACATGATTGTATGCCATCCCTTTGTGCTAAAGAAATAAAAAATAGGCTATGGGACAGATCACAGGTTGTTTCCAACTCAGTTTTCCGAAGTTCCTACAATTGCGTTTCCTAAAAAGTTTTTGACAGCCAACTAAGCAAGTTTGCTCCAACACGTGTAGTTCTGGCTGAAAATAAACAAAGAGCAAATGCAGTCTGACTTTGGCCAGACTGCCACAAGATTAATTGGGCAAGACATGCCAGCTCAGGAAATTAATTTTTGTTTGGACAGCTTCATTATTAGAAAGGATGGTTTTCCTTTGCTCAGCAGAATGAACATCTCCAGTTTTTAAGAATTGTTATAGACGTGCATCAGAGCTAAAGTGAAATAATGTTCTTCACACCTGGTTAGCAGCTTGGTGACAGGGGATGGGATGCAATGTACTCAGACAAGCTGTTATATAAAAATGGGCAGGTTTTGGCTTCTAGCGAAAGCTATCTTTTCCTAAGGACGTATTCAGAGAAAGGAGATGCTTTGGTATATTCTGCATCGTGACACGAGTCTTCAGAACTGGGTCAGGCTTAGGACAAGCCTGAACAAAACCAGGGCCTAGAAGGGGATGAGAATTTACAAAACCTTGTTGGGATCTTCCATGTTTCCTACTGTCTGAGCCAAACCTTACCTCAACAGGTCTGACTGCAGGTTAGATGGTCTCTCAGAGTTCTGGGGATCCAGTTCAGAACCAAAGCCCGAAGGGAAACCTGGGGTTTGAATCTGAATCTGTGGTCTCCCTTGCATCCCAAGGGCAAAAATATTTTTAGTTTGATTTTGCCTCAGCGTCTGTGCAGCTGGCATTCTGGAAGACCACATATGAAGCAAACTAAAGTAGTGAAATCAATCATCATGCCATTTTTTGTTGTTGTTGATTTATCAGCAGAGGAAAGCACTCATCATGTTTCATGTGCTTGTTTTCTGAAAGTTTCTCAGAATGTAGGTAAAAGCGTGTTGTACTGTACACATGGTATTGTCTGGCAACAGCCTCAGAAGATCTCTTTTCAGGCATATACAACTTTGGTTTACCTTGGAGGTCTCTCACGTGGGTCCTCTGGATTTTCTGTCTCTGTTCTTCTCAGCTACTTAAAGATTTCTCATTGAGAGCTTGGAGGACAAAACAAGCCAGAGGAAACCCTCGGGACATGATGGTTCAAAATAAAATAGTCCCCTGCTCTTTACCTCCTGCTTCTTGAGTCTCTGATGTACCTGCCCATACCTCCTGTCTTGTGCACCCTCTCTGCCACTGGCCATTGGCCTCCACACACTTCCCTAGCCACTCTTCTCCTTCCCACCAGTTAGAGCTCACACACAGTTCTCCTCCAACAGCTTCCCATTGCCTGCTGAAGAGACTGAGGGTTGCCCCAAAATTGCTGCATTTTTTAAAAATCTAGTTTCTTTATTTCTTATTATGCCATGTCCTTTGGGAGAAAAGCCTCCATATACATGCCAAATATATGTTTTTTTCTCCCACTTGACAGCTATTCCTCGTCTCCTCTGAACCACAGAGGAGGAACCTGTGCCTCCTTCTGCCTCCTGCTGATCACATTGACTCTCCATCCTGCAGCTCTGTCCAAAAGCAAGCTCCATGTCTGGGTGTGAAGGCCCGAATGGGACACTCCAGCATCATCCAGCATGCTGGAATGGCTCAGGCTCTGTTGGACTACCAGAAGCAGTCCTCTTATGTGTCATTACACAACCAGTGGGATGTAGCTCACTAGACCATTTGTTGACATGAATTAGACTTTGAACTCAATACCAGCTGCGTTGAAAAAAAAAAAAGTGATTTAATTATTACTGTGAGTTTTTGCCACAGAATATCATGCATTGTTTTGAAATGTCTGGCTGTGGATGTTACTTTAACATATTTTTTAGTCTGTAGTATGATAGTATTAGATGTTCCTCGTCCTCCCTTTCCATTGTCACTCAGACAAGTCAAAGCCAACACAGCTCTGAAAATTTTAAATAACTTTCCCATTAACCTTTTGTATAAAGTTTATAACACATTTACAGTAAGACTCAGCTGATTAATTTTTTTATGAGTTCCTAGGCTTAGCGTGGGGGTTTTTTGTACGTGCCAAAAATGATGAGGGTCACGTGGCTTGGGCAGGTCCTGTCTCATCCCTGCTCTTGCTGCAGCCTTGGAGTCTGGGACTTTTTATCAAACACATTTGTAAAATCCAATAGGCAGGGGACGTGTTCCCGCGGGGGTGCAGCTGGACACACACTCCTCAGCTCCTGCTCCCAGCTGAGAGGATGAGCGCCGGCACTGGTCTGGAAGCTGGCCAGCCACGTGAGCACAGCACCGTGCCCACGGTCCTATCCCACCTCCAGAGGGGCCAAAACACAGCAAAATCTCTGATTATGGCTTTCTTCTGGCCCCCGTGGCCATTCCCCTGGGAGTAAATTTCTTACAGTGGTGGAGGGAAGCATGAGAGAAGTGGGTTCCCCACCTGCCTCTTCCCCACCCTGCAAACACACGAAGGCTCACACGGCTCTTGTGCCTGCCTCAGTTTTACACCTTAAACATCAGGTTGCTGAGATCCACCTGCACAGTAAGCCATGGGGAATGCAGGCACCAGATGATGCTGTTTACGCTGTGCACCTCCTCAGCTGTGAGCCCTGGAAGAGCAGGAGCTGAGCGTGCAGAGGGGCACAGCCTTCTTGGGGTGGCTGGTGTCACATCTGCTCGGTGCAGCCCCCACAGGCGGGCTGCACACAAGACTGAGAGAGCTGGGGTTGTTCAGCCTGGAGAAGAGGAGGCTCCAGGAGGCTCCTAATAGCAGCTTTCCAATATCTGAAGGGAGCCTACAGGAGAGCTGGAGAGGACTCTGTCAGGAAGCGTAGTGACAGGACAAGGGGTAATGGTTTTAAGCTGGAAGAGGGGAGATTTAGGTTAGATATTAGGAAGAAATTCTTTACAGTGAGGGTGGTGAGGCACTGGAACAGGTTGCCCAGGGAAGTCGTGGATGCCCCATCCGTGGAGGTGTTCAAGGCCAGGCTGGATGGGGCTTTGAGCAACCTGCTCTAGAGGCAGGTGTCACTGCCCATGGCAGGGGGGGTTGGAACTAGATGATCTTTAAAGCCCCTTCCAACTCTAGCCATTCTATGATTCTAAATGCAACTGGAGATGCCTCCACATCACATACACTGAATTTTCTACAGGTAATAAAACATTCCTACACCTCTGCAGCACCCCTTGTCTCTACATAAAGATCTCCAGCGTACATATGACATACATTGATGCAGACCCTAAGCATCTACAGTAATTTTTTTTATTTATTTTTTTACTCTGCTACTATGTCTGTGAAGCAAAATGGCATACATCCTCCCCTTTCACAGGGTCACAATGAGGCAGTGATCTGCCCAAGGCCACGGAAAACAGTGGTGATGGAGCAGCGAGGAATCCTCTTCCTGCCAGTCCCAGGCTGGTGGACTTGGGAGGAGAAAAGATGAGCAAAGAGAAAAGCTGATTTAACAGTGAGCAAAGAGAAAAGCTGATTTAACAGTGGGGGAAGAGCTGGCAGAGAAAAAGAAAGCACCGTACCGGTGAGGCTGCAGGTGTGCCTGATGTAATATGGGCAGCACAGCTTGTGTGGATGTGTAACACAGAGACACGGGAGGAAGGGCTTGTGAATCTCCTCCCTGCTCTTGTATCTCACACTTTCTCATCTTTAAATCCCTTTCCTTTCCCTCCCGTGCATTTCAGCATGTAGATCTGCATTCCAAGCCCAAGCAGCAAAGCAGAAGCTGTGATACTCAGATCCTCTCTGGCAGGCACCGGTGAGGAGCCCTGCGCCAGGAGGGCTGGATGCAGAGGGATAGATGGGGCTGGCAGCAAAGACCACGCTGTGTGCTCCTCCTGCCACAGAAGTCCATGTTCCCCATGAGGCGGAGAAGGATCTCTTGTGGCTATAATGTGTTGGCAGGACTATCTTCAGCTCTCAGCAGAACGCTGTGCCCACATATTGAGAGCAGCATCCTGCAGCGATGCGCTGCCTTCCCTCTCGTACCACAAAACTCCTCTCCTAGAGTTGAGCCACCCAGCACCTTAAATTGTATTTGTTTTAGCAAAATCCCACAGGATGCTCTATTGCTAAGGGGTCAAGGCATTCCCGTTCCCTTGGACGGAAGGCGTGCCGAGGTGTCTGTGGTGGGAAGTGATGCACTGCCAGGATGCTGGCCCCGCTCCTGCAGAGCGTCCCACTCTGCGGCACAGGAGGACAGACAGCCTGACAGAGGGGCTGCAGCGCCCACACGGACGGGGTGGAGTCAGTTACTCATCTCTTTGAAATCACAATTAGCTCTTTGTTTCGTATGTTTTCCAGATGTCACCTGCTGGCTTCAGGGGGAAGGGAAAAATTAATGTGAAGAAACTATTTTAGTAATTTGCCTGGAAAGCCAGGTGCCTCTCCAGCAGGTTGAACCACTTTTAAGTCAGAACTTCAGTCGAAAGAGAGCTGGGGTTTCACCAAGGGCTGCGGTAACACAGGAAGCAGCTACCAAGGTGTCTCAGGAAGGACTGGTTTTCCTTGGGGCAGAAACCCACACCAGATGCTCCCCTCTCTGCCCATCAGCTCCCTGTGAGACCAAACTCACTTTGTCAGGGAGCACGGCCCCGAGCCCAGCCCTGCCCTCCCGTCTGTGGCTCCCGTCGGGTATGGGGGGCCACCAAGCTCTCCTCTTTCTGTCCCTGCTTTTGTCTCATGCTTAGATTGGCCCCGTTTCATACGGAGCAGGTGTAAGATGGTGCAACCTGGTTGCCATGTTTGGGGTGACAACATGCTGTCCTCTGCATATGAACCACCCCCACACCAAGTCCTCAAGAGAAAGCGGTGGCTGCTGGTCCATCCCTTCGAAGATGGGTAGGCTTCGAGACGGCAGGTGTGACATTTGAGTTCACTTTAATGTAACATCTTAGAGCCTGTCTGTATAATTTTCTTGCATTTGATCTCTGCCTCCTTCCCCCCAAGCCAAACCACTTTTGCCATTATCTAAGAGCTCTCTGTTGATGAAACCAAATGAGGAAAATGCAACATGTTTTAGTATACTCTTAGCATAGTAAGTTTTTATGAGGAAATAACTGATAAAAGCCTTCTTGAGTATAAAGGGCAAAACCAGATCATAAACATGAAATAGAAATGTACCTTTAAAAAACCCGAAACCTTTAGAAAACATGGAAAAAATGTGTCTGTGTAATGTGAAGAAAAGTCATAATTTCCCCTATTAACACACACTAAAACAGAGCTAAATGATTGCACTGCATTTTGGTGAGTCTGTTTTTAGGAAGGTGAGTCTCATGCTGCTTGATGAGAGGTTGCTAAGCAGTCTACTATATTCATTAGTTATGTAAATAGGGATGTAAAATAGCTCCTTTCTTGCCAGTGCCTAAAGAAACAGAGCTTGGACCCTGGCAATAAATAAATTAATCCCAGTGCTTCTTGGAAGTCTATCAAACTGATGGGATTTTTTTTCCCCTTTTGAGTAGAGAAATATGCTGTTTGGAGAGAAGAAAGGACTATCCTTGAGTTCTTGGCTCCCTTCTTGGCGTGCATGGAGTACAAAGAATCAAGGCGGGTTTAGGTATTTTTGAGTAAATGTGAAAAATATTGAAGGGGATGTTTTCCTCCTGGGATTAAGGTACACAACAACACTCACTTTCATCCTGTCCCCAGGCACTATTGTATTAGATAGTCTTACAATGGTGTATGAGGTTTAGAGAGAAGTCATCATAAATAAGAACTAGAAAGCATGTGTTTTTATGTTTCTCTGGTTACCTCTTTGAGAAGTACTTCATGAAGCCAAATAAAATCTTTCAAAGCAAAAAAAACCCAGTCCCTTATTCTCAGTGGAAATCAGTCCTTTTCTTGAAATCTCAGTCTTCAATTCTTCCAAAGAAATAGCCATATGAAAAATGCAGCCTTGGTTGGTCTTTTGAATTTCAGCAGACAAGGGTTTTTCTTCTATTTTGCCCTTTCTCTCCATCCTCCCCAAAACCTTTTTGTTTTCCCTTGCCAAAGAGGGAATGAAAAGGTGGAAAAACCAGCAAAATGTAAACCATTCTCAAAACAAAAAAGTTACAAATAGAAAAACTTTGTTGTTGTTGTTGTTGTTGTTAAGCCAGATTGCACATTAAATAGTGATCCATAGGACTTCAATAAATAAACTATACCATCTGTCCCCCGTGGCCAGCCAGCCAGTCCTATTCTTTTCTGAGGCCACACAAAGAAAAGAAATGTAAAACTTCACTATTTTGGATGATGCATTGCACTCATTTTTGGTTTGATCTCACAGCTGCCAATTCTTCACTCCTTGAGAGGTGGAAGGCGTCTGGCATAGGCAGTATGTTGTGTGATGAATCACAGGCACATAATTAGGGTCGTTTCTCACTGGAAGGTAGATAAAGTCCTGCTGTCTTCTCAGCACAAAGGTGTCAGTAACGAGGGCAGTGTCCAGAAAGAGTGTGCATCTCCTCGTGAGAAGAGAAGAGCTTGCAACAAGTGCATCCTTCTCTCATCCCTCACTATAGCCCTCTCCCCATTTAAGCTCCACAATGCAGGCTGGCAGCCCAGAAAGCCAACAGCATCTTGGGCTGCATCTAAAGAAGTGTGGCCAGCAGGTCAAGGGAATTGGTTCTACCCTTCTGCTCTGCTCTGGTGAGACCCCACCTGGAGTACTGGAGTTCTGGAGTCCTCAACACAGGAAGGACATGGACATTTTGGAACGGGTCCAGAGGAGGGCCATGAAGATCATGAGAGAACTGGAGCTCCTCTCCTATGAAGACAGGCTGAGAGAGTTGGGGTTGGAGAAGAGAAGGCTCCAGGGAGACCTTACAGCAGCCTTCCAGTACCTGAAGGGGGCCCGGAGAGATGGGGAGGGACTCTTTATCAGGGAGTGGAGCCATAGGACAAGGGGTGAGGGTTTTAAACTGAAAGAGGGGAGGTCCCTTCCAACCCGAACCATTCTATAATTCTATGATTCTTTCAAACTGCAATATTCCCATCACATCTCTGCTGGCCCCTGCCTGTCCTTCCAGCCCCTGTGAGTCCTGTGTCCATGGCACCACAGAAGCCAGCAGGGCAGAGGTGGCATACAGAAACCTGAGCTTTTATCTGGAGGAAAATCCCACCAAAGTAAGGCTTGATAACATGGAAAAGCCAAGTGCAGTTTCGACTCCACTTTAATATGCATTACTCTGTGCAGGTTTGCCACCATAGCCAGTTCTTGCCTTGCAGTAAGATCCAACCCAGGAAGTTACAAAATTAGTCTCAGCTTAGGTTTAAAACTTGTACATAATCAGCCCAGGTCCACAAACTGATCAGCTGCTGCTAAACCTCCTAAACTCATTGCATGTATGACTATTTTCAGATTCAGGCCTAGACTGTGATCTACTTTGTACAAATACCCTGAAGAAAAATCATCTTCCTTGGCAGTTAATCTTGTATTTCAGTTCAAAAAATACCTCTTTTCAGCAGACTGTAGATTTGCAAATGTTGATTCCCATCCTCTGGCCAGGAATGAGCAACCTGGCAGGCAGTTCTGCTCCTGCCCTGCCTCCCTGACAAAGCAGACTTTAAGCAAAACTCCGAAGCACCGGGCACAGACAGTTTAGTGATTTCTTTATCATCCCGTGATGACTTTTTCCTGTAAAACCAAAGCTGCATTCCATGCTATTTTGTAAGGCTTTCAGGAAGCTTCTTATCCAAGTGGAACAAATGCAGTCTGGCCCATTACATTTTCCTGGAGATTTTTGAAATTTTTTCAAACTGAAAAAAAAAAAGGGGGGGGGGGATCAAGTTTAATAAATACAGTATTGTTGCTTTTGTACTTTCTTTGGGATTTATTTCCTTTGCAGTCAATTTGTATTCACTCTCTGCTCCTTTACACAAGACGCTTAGGGACATTTTGTATTTTGGCATACCGTAATGCTCTGTTTCCTCTTCACAGAGATAATGAACTGCAGATGATGGAGCTGAGGGATGTTTGCTACCTGCAGGAGGGAAGCGGTGCCTGGAGCTGGTACTGCCACGCAGGCTCTGCACTGCACAGTGAGGATGCAAACTGGCTCAGGTGGGGTCACTTCTGTTCCCGTGTCGTTAGCAGAGGGGGAAAGAAATAGTATTTTTAATCATCTTATTAGATAGTTTGACTTAATAGGGATTTTAAAATCGAGTGATGAAGAGTGTGGGGTTTGCTTATGGCTGGTGCTATATGTGCATAGACTCTCACAATCAAATACTACTGCTTATAGACGACTGCACTCACCCGGGGCTTCCTCCCTACATTTAAATGTCCTTTCCTTCTTCCATTTTCCCTTCTGTAAGCACGTGTCATCCATATCTTCTGACTTTTACTGACCTCTTGGCACTTCCTCTGCAGCGCAAGTGGGCCTGGAAAAACATTCCTGGGTCATGAAAGTCAGTCCTCTCATCTATAGCCGTTGTGTCCAAGCCCTTACCTAGGTTCTCCAGAAGCAGGGAGACTTCTTGTCTTCGCTGCAGCTATTTGGATGCTGCTTCAGCACAAGGTTCCTCTAG
>JAOTQQ010000023.1:49669695-49695235 GCA_026546715.1 Gallinago undulata
TTTTTTTTAATGTGGTTGGACTCGATGATCTCAAAGGTCCCTTCCAACCACTAAGATTCTGTGATTCTGTGATTATCTCAAGAGGAGTGATTTTGTGTTTGGAGGCCGTCAGGAAACATCACTTCCACAGGTAGGGTAGGAACCCCCAAGGACTCCACCCAGCCCACCAGCTACGCCAGGGCACTGCTTTTCCCCGGAGCAAGGTAGCAGCCCTCCTGCAGCACTGATGGACATCCCTACAGAGGGAATGGAGTTTTGTCATTTTTCAGTAGCTGAAGATATGGCCCAAGTGGAACTGAATGAACACACACAACATGCAAGGCAGGCAGGGGGAGAAGGGCTTTTGGTAAAAAAGAATGTTAACTTTACCAAGTTTTCAATGAAAAAAAGAAGGGTGGAAAATGGAGAGATGAGGGGAAATTGCCCACTGATTACAAATACAAATGGAGAGTCCAAAGAAAACAAGCTTTACAAGAAGGTTATTAAGTGGTTACCATAAAGTTTCTCTTCACCTTTTGACCCATCCTATGAGTCACTCCAAGATAAGACTGAGTAAAGAATTGTCATATGGAAAACTAAGCAAAGGCAGCTCTTCTCATAAATAAATAAGCATTCTACCCAGGGGGAATTACAGAAATGTAAAGTTGATTTCTCTTCTCCTGATATCCTTTAGCTTTGTGTTTGTGGGCATTGCTTTAGGCACTTGATGGAAAAAAACCTAGCCTTGAGCTCAGGACCTAGTAAGTAAAAAGAATTAGAGAAATACAGTAGTACAACACTTCTTCCCCTCTGCCCTTTGCCATGTACAAGAAAAGTTAATTGTCTACACAGCCATCGCCTCCCGCCTTGGGCTCCAGCAAACAGCAAGCAACTTCTACGGCAAGACTCCTGTGAGCTTCAGGGGAGTTTCTAACAGACCAACTGAAATAATTGACAATCTTCTCCTGATGTCTGTGGCAGGATCCATCCCATGTTCTGCTGCCGATGCTGCTGCCTGTCACGAGGCAAGCCTCTGAGATAATGATAGCCTGTGCTCATATTTGGGTTTACCCAAGTCAAGCAGAGAGCAGTGGGAGGCATGGCAGAGCAGAGAGGCTGCATTCCACATGGGTTTTGCAGACAGCTACTCTGCTGGTGAAACTGAGCTAGTTTCCAGTTACTTGGGAGGGTATATCTGCCTAACACCGTCTTGACTCACCACAAAGCTGTCTGTAGCTGTAATTGCTGTTGAATAGCACTAATGAAGTCATAGCCCATTCTGTATAAAAGCATGTTAAAATGTCTTGAGCTGGTTCTGACATGCATTTGGCTAGGGTTTTATCTGATCCATTGGACCTTGACATAAGATTGGATTGCCCTCTTTTGGTACTAAAGAACCTCCTGCTAACTGAGGGCCCGCTCCTCCAGCAACTGACACCAAGGTTGTCCCAGCAGGGGCAGGGAGGGAATGTGCACAGCCAAGTGCTCCGAAGCCAAGCCATGAGGAAATGGTGAGGTTTTCTACACAGAAGTATTTTTGGAACACCACTTCTTTATAAGAGATCAGTGATAATGAACCCAGACAAAAGAACCAACTAGTAAATGCAAGCAGATGATGTTTCCAGATGCTCCCAGTAATTTCTCTAACACAGGGACTCCGCAGTACCTGATAGCTGAGGAATGGTGACACACAAGGATAAGAAATGATCCGGTTTTATTTTTAGGGGTGCTTTTTTTCATACAAGGAGTTTAGGTTTATCTGCTCTGACACTATCATTTGACAAATTTTGGTGCAATGAGTTTTGTTTGGATTGGACGAGGGCCTTCTACATTTTCTCACATTAAAATTGGCATTCATCACCTTGGAAAGAGAGAGTGTATGAGTAAAAGCCCACCAACACAAACCAGTTGCAAATCCCAGCAACTTCTCTCCCCCATCGCCTCTCTTCCCCTTCAGCTCAACCCCTCGCAGGGAGCTCCCTGCCCTCCCTCCAGAAACCTGACAGCCCTCGCGCTGCGCAGTCGATGTGATCCTGGCTGCCACCACACCATTGAATTTGCCTGTGCATTTAACTCATTTCTTCAACTCTTCTCTTCTGCATTATCTATTTAGACAGTATCTTCTCTGGGCAATATATCAATGACTGGAACAAGGAAACCTTCTTTGTACTGTGATAAATAAAAAAATAATAACAATAATGGCAATAAAGGTGGTGATAATAACAATGGCAGCAGCAACAGATTAACCAGGTTATTCAGTTCATTCTTCAGTGAATGCAGTTGATTGGAAAAATTAATTAGATCAATGTCTTATGAACAGCCACTCCACTTAAGAAAATATATGCAGAGGACTAAGGTACTCTCCTATCAGCTGTGTCATGGTACCTGGCCATGCAAGTGCTCTTAGAGTGTGGCAGAGAAAGCAAGGCATCTTTATATAGTTGCAGGAAGACAATGTCCAGGATAAATGTCATCACCTTGCAATTCCTGCAGAGGTGCATAGGGCAAGTGCCACTGCTCAGCCCATGCAGAGAGGCCTGTTGATCTGCAGTAATGTCACTGTGTGCCTGAGGCCCAGACTTACTCACCTTGCACAGACAGCAATGCCAGAAGTCCCTTAGAAGTCCAGGGTGTAGCATTTTTAATAGTACTTAACTGACAGGTGACTCTGTGTTTTCTTTTTAAAGTCATTTTGTCAATCTAAACCCAAGTGGCAGACAATCTTTGAAAAGTTTGACTGTAAATCCCCCCAAAGGTTATTTTTTGTTGTTTTGGCAGGAGAGAAACAAGCTAGAAGATCCTTCCCAGACCTATAGGGCCAATTTCAACCTCAGTGTAAGGCTATCTCCACCAGCAGATGTTTCATTTATTGCACTGAATTGCTGGAACGTCACGGTTGAGGCTGGCTCTTTGACTGATGTGTGAAAGCTAAGAGGAACCCAATCAAAACACCTCAAACCCAAAAGAAACAGATCTTGTTTTGCTGTCAACAGCCTAACAGACAGTACGTGAGGCCCTGTTTCCCCTACAGGCGATCAAAGAGTAACTTGATCAAGGTATATGAGATAAACGAAGATGACATGGTCATGCTGGGACTGGAAACACGCCTCCAGCAGTGGTGTGTGTATGCCTGCTAAGAAAATTGCAAGGATCTTGTTGTTTCGAGATGCAGCTTTCTGCTTCAAAAGGCTGTTGAGAGCAAGTGTGAACATGCTGGGTCCTTGCTGTCCCAGACATTGGCTGTGGTGGGAAACCAGGACCTTTCCTAGAGACAATGGCTCATGTACTGCAGCGAAAATAACTCTGTTTTGGGAAAATCTAAGGGGTTTTAATTATTGTTTGCAGTAATAAGGCTGAAAACACAAGTCTGTTTGAAGCTTTTAATAAAAAAAAAAACACAACACAAGAGAGCCAAAGATGTTTTCCCAAGTGATTGCTGTCCTTACCAGAACCCCAAGAAGTGGGATCCTGTCTGATCCAAGTTCCTGTCTCCTCTGGCTGACGCAGGAGAGTATGTGATAATTATCAGACTATTCTGGGTTTACAGATTTTCTCCAGCAAAAATTCCATCCTGGACTCAAGACAAGGTTGGTCAATGCTGACATGCTTCTGCAAAGCTGTTTGTTTTTCAATAAAACAACATTTTTGACCAAAAAAGGCTTTTTTGAAAAGCATTTCCTTGGGTCAGGTGCTTTTGCTTTTGCACTGTATCCAAAAGTCCATGCTGTCAAGTGCTTTTCTAGTATTCAAGTATTCTGCATTTTTCAGTCAAATATCTGAAAAAATTATTTAAACTTGCAAAATATACAGCAGATCTGGCCCCTGAAGGCAGATAAACTTAGAATGGAGAGCTGATTTGAGCATTTTAATGGCAGGTTTTTTTTATATCTAGATATTTGTTTGACAGTGAAAAGGTTTTGCAAGTATATAGTATTTGCAAAAGTATTTTTGATGGGAGAGCTCCTGAGGCACAGAAAGAAAGGCAAATGATATGGAGACAGGAGCTGTGACTTCATTCTGCTTCGTGAAAACATTTTGGCTTTTTCCCAGTCTGGAATAAAACCAGCGTTAGGCTCCCTCATAAGTCTGTCCCATAGCGGTGTCCTTTCCTGCTGAGTCAGATAACAGTGCCGACCAGGTGCCTTGGTTTCCTTAGCACTTTGGTGGATCCTTGAGAAAACTGTGAATGGATTATGAAAAAGAAACAGCCCAGCCCACGCAAAACCCCCAGAAGCCCTCATCTTTCATGTAATGTTCAATTCATTGCATCCCAGCTGTGACACTCCTGTTTCCAGCATGCCACAGGCATTTTCAGTGATGATACACAAGTGCGTCAGACATCTGCTGCTTTCATCCCTTGAAGCCTGTCTCAAGGGCACATAGGCAGAGGAGCCCCTCATCTTCCTGGAAAATATTATGTGGTCAGCAGGATGCAGAGTATGTTTGCAACATTTCTTCAGAGCTTCTTGTAGCTGTTGGAAGGACTCCCCACGCACTGGAACGAGGGCCTTGCAATTCCTCCAGCCAAGTGTTGAAAGCTGTTTTCAGGCTCAGGAGAGCAACAGCTACCTTCAAGTGAGGATCAGAACTTTTTCTTCCTGTATGTACAGGATTAGGGGCAGTTATTGAAAAAGAAAAACCAATTCAGTTTTTCTGGTTATGATTCTTAATGTTACAGGAGCATATACTAATGGACTAGGAAGGTTTAGGATTGAGACGTGGACTCATCTCACCAAATGAGTCTTACACTTCGTCTCCGCACATGCTATCCTCCACCCACTAGTGGATAGTGGAGAGAAGTGGTGCAGTTCACCTCTGCCTAAAACAGGTGTCTTCAGCAGGGCAGATGAGCAGGACAGCACCAATGTGACTGTAAAGGCAGCTGAGATAAGGGGGTTAGCTCCAGCACAGATTCTGCAGCAGGTCCCTCAGCGATGGAAGCGGGGCAGGGCAAAGGAGCTGCGTATGAGTCCCCAACGTGCTCCCGGGACACTGCAGAGCTCTCACATGGAGGCAGGAGATGGATTTGTTGAGGAGAAGACTGTTCCCTCCTAAGAGTTCACAGGGAATGGGGTCACCCACACCTCACCAAGGTGTCCACATTCATGTGTGGGATGAAGCTGTGGTCTTCAGACTTCCCGCAACTTGGGGAATCTCAGTCCTTGGTCACAGAAGTAAACAAGAACATTTACTATCCCTATTGCAAATTTGTAAGATCATTTTTAAAGTCTGTTTTAGGACTGGTGAATTTCAGGAAAATCACAGCAGCTACCTTATGTTAACCAGCATATGATCTGTAGGCACACCTGATTTTTAGGATTTGTGCTTTCTATATTGGAGAGGGAGATACCTCCCTAGTCCAGCTACCTGATTTTTAGGATTTATGCTTTCTATATTGGAGAGGGAGATACCTCCCTAGTCCAGCTTCAAAGATCCAGAGAGAGCAGAACACTCTTTTCATGAACTTTATTATGGTAAAAATCTATTTACCACCGAAGGAAATTTCCACACATTATCTGTTCTTTGTAGCACACACACTGTAATTCCAGGTAGCAGGCACTTTCCTCTGGAATGAAATTAGGCAACGGTGTAATTCTTTTCATGCACCACATGTGCTGTCGTTCATTTTGAGGATTTCATTGTGCCTTGCAAATGTCAATTGCTTAAGGCACGCAGCTCAAGTAGGTATAATTTATCGTTTTTCATTATATTTATTACCGAGATCGTTTGAGTGGAACCCAGGTGTTCTGGGGTAGAAACCTTTCCTCCTCAGCAGGCAGCACTCTCTGGCCCTCGGGGAGAGAAAATTCTCTTCAAAGTGATTCCCAGGAATTCATTTCCTTATCCTGTGATTAGATTTTCTAGCCTTTCTCGATTCTCAGCTGGGGTCCTTTACGTTTATGCAGCTGGGCACACATCTGAGTTCTGAGTGCGTGGATACCTAAAGTGACAATCCTGACATGAGTACTTCTGGAATCGCCTTGAGACCCACTTCTTACAAGGGGTCACGACCTGTTCACAGAGGGAGCCTGGATTCAGCAAGGAACCAAAATTTGCAGCATCCAAAAGAGTCTTCCTGGCCAGCATAACACCCTTTGGGGATGTTATGGTTTGAAAAACCCCTTAACAATATATTGTCTTTTAGACATTCTATCACCTGATGACCCCTTCCCACCTGGAAAGGGGAATTGGGAAACCAAAAGAAACACAAGGGTTGAAATATAAATAGATTTTATAGACTAAGACTAAATAATTAACAATAATACTAAAGAACCAGTATTAATCCCGATACTGATATAAGACACACAAGAATTATGCTCAGCCAGTTCTCTCAGCAGGAAGCTGTGCACTCCCAGCAAGGACAGCAAATGGCGGACACTGGGAGCGCAATGGCTTCAGGAGGAAGGGAAGGCCTCAGGGCTCTGGCACTGGGGCAAGGAGTTCTCTGGACCTACGCCATCAAGGGAGAGAGAGCTATGCAGCAAACTTTTCTAATTTATAATGGATGTGATGTTCACAGTATGAAATAATCCTGTTGGCCAGCCTGGGTCAAATGCCCAGGCCTTGCTCCTCCTTGTCCCTGCACCTGGCAAGGCTCGAAAACACTCAGACCTTGAATCCCACAGAGCCTGGCTGGCTATAGGGTAAATATTTTCACAAATTCAGACACTAAAATCTTCTAGAAGTGCAAGTTTCCCCAGAATTAAACAAAAGTTAGTCCTGTGTCTCTCAACCCAGGACAGGGGAAAAGTGCCCCAGTTCTCCTGGATTTGCCTCGTAGTTGCACCATGTGCTGGGTAATGGTCTGTGGCTGGGCAGTGTGCTGCTCCTCCATGGGGAGCACTCACAGGCAATGCCAACTTGC
Source organism: Gallinago undulata (assembly GCA_026546715.1). Taxonomy (NCBI): domain Eukaryota; kingdom Metazoa; phylum Chordata; class Aves; order Charadriiformes; family Scolopacidae; genus Gallinago; species Gallinago undulata. The sequence continues at coordinate 49,676,540 of JAOTQQ010000023.1, forward strand.
CAACTGTACATCAACCTGGACATTTTTCAATCCTTTATTTAGACCATGGTGTATGTGAATAAAGGATAATTTTACACTTGAGAGTGTATATTTTACTTATATTAGACTTTGCAAAAATGTTGGGCTACTTTAATTTTAATCTCCTATTTTTGCCCACTCGTGTGTGAGAGTTGAAAAAAAAACAAAACCCTAGCCTTTAAAAGTGACTGGATTGTATTGGTTTTACCCTGGTAGATCTCATAATTCTTTTACAGAAGTAGGGTAACTAACCACTTTAAAACACAAGTATTCTACACAATTAGTTATAGTTGTCCTTTAAAGTGAATATTGAGCAATCCTGATATGAAACCTGTGCAGCCTGTGTTCCAAGAAGTGCCAGAGCAGTAAGCCACAAATCTGTTAGTATTATTGACAGCAACAGGTATCCTGTAACACTTGCCAAGATGAATATGAAGCATCAGAGGCTAGGTGGTATGTATGGCCATCTTTTACTTATCTGGTTAAGTTTCCACATAGTATCCGGAAAAATAAAGTTCTCTGTTCATTGACTTCTGTTATGTCGAATGGAGATGGGATAGATCAGTATTTTGAGTGGTGTCTTAGCAGGGGACTGGGGATTTGGGAACAACTAAAAGAAAATCTATATTGAATGGATGTATATAAATATGCTTTCCTGAGGTTGAGGTTTTTAACTGATTTCCAGGTCTTCTGTCTTTAATAAATGGCTTCATTTTGTTGCAATTCCCGCTATGAGATCATCTAGGTTTGAACCAAAGTTCTGAAATGTCTTTTGACCAAGTTGACTATTTTGAGAGAGATTTACAGAGCACATTGACAGAGGCATGTTCTTAACTTGGATTTTGGCACTGTAGCATGTTCATGGAGAAGAGAGAAGCAGAAGTTTCCACACTAATATTGGCAAAAGTCTTCTGTGGACTAGCAGAGAACTATAGCCAGAGCATCTCTTCCCAAGGGGTAGCTTCATGCAGAGTTTTGGGGCTTGACTGGCTCCACCTTTTTTGTGCTGGGGGATGACTTGGGGTCCCTGCTGCCCTAAAGAACCAAAGAAGGTGTCTGTAAGTGGACTATTTTGGCTGTGTAGCAGTAAATAAAGGTTCTGCCTGATGATAGCCTTGGGGAGAGAAAATAGAGATTAGGCAGCTTGTCCCAGACAGGCTTAGGAAATCTCCAAGTGGCTCACAACTAACTGACATTTGTAAAATATAAGAGAGCCAGTGAGAGAGAGCAGCTGCAATGTGAGATTTGAGCTTGTACAGTCAGTGTGACTGGAGGGGTAAAGACAACGGTGGGGCTACTGGTACCTATACCAGTATAAATTATACCTCTTATTTTCTGTAAATAAGTTACACAGGAGTAAATGCATTCATATTCAGGTTGTATTGCTTTAGCTGCAGTATTATACTTAAAAATATGCTGATCTTACCTGCAGGAAAGGGTTCAGCCTCAGCAGAGGGAGAAGCAACATGAGTAGCCTTGTGGATACTCGGACTCTGCTCTCTTCTGGACCTGGCCCTGGACCTTCCCTCTGCAGCCCAGCTCTGGGCCTGGCTGGGGGCTTCAGTGCACACTTGTCCTCGTGGGAAGTTAGAGGCACCACAGGCTGCTCTGACTTGTAGATAGCCATGTGGAAACCATCAGCTGCTACAAGCAGCCTTCGGCACAGCAAGAGCTGCTGTTCAATACACAAATTAAAGCAAACCAGCTTTTCTTATGAGAAACGCTTGGGGCTCGATCCTTATCAGGCTGGGCTTAAGATGAGTGCTACAAAGGACAGAATTGCTCAGAGGTGATAGGAAATAGTGCTGTGACACGTTCTTCCTTCGGGCACAGAGCTGGCCAGAGACCAAAGTGGCTGCCAGCACTAATCAGGGGAGCTGGTAGACCTCTGCTCATGCATCTGCCTTATTCCCCAACTGTAGGTGTGCTTGGAGCTGCAGCTGCTGGAGGACACCTAGTTATGCCAACCTTGATTTGACAGTGATGAAGAATTTACAGCTGCCCCTTAGCACAGGTTTTGTGGTTTCAATCCAGGACTGAGCTCTTGGTCTACTGTCGTGCCAGGATCTCACCAAGATTTTGCCTGGCCTGCTTCTCCCTTAACAGAGGGCAATCTGATTGCTGGAAAGACAGCCACTGTCAAGTTAAAACACTGATGGGAACTGGTACACCATATGAGAGGAAGAAGCCCCACAATCTCTGTTTGGAAAGGACAGGAGTCAATCTTAAAAACTGTTTTAAAAAGGTCTTTCACTGATAAGTGCTAAAGTCCTGATTCTTTCCCACAGTTCCTTGAATCAATAATGACTTCCTAAGGGCATGTGTCCTGTGACGGTCATCTTAGCTTCACAGAGTTTCAAAGCCCTGTATTAGCCCATATGCAGGCTGAAAAGAAAGATTTTTTGCATGGTAATTTATCTCCAGATTATTCAGAACTCTGGAAAAAAGTGCTAGGGAAAAAAATCTGTCTTTTTGTATGTTGCTTTCTGTTGATATAGAAAACTGAAATTTAGCATGAAACACATACTTTCCAATATTTGTCATTCAGAAAGCAACAGCTTTCAGTCATTTTTGGTCTGGCACTGAGACACATCTCAGTCCTCAGTTGTACTAGGAACAGTATATCCCACATGGCAGTACATGATGGAGAAATGCGAGGCACAAGAGGTCCCAGGTGCTGCAGTTTTGGAGGCATGGACTGGCCAGTAAGCAGGAAGCCACAAGCGGGGCTGCAAGGTCCTGAGGAGACACAGGCAAGGAAGAGCTATGAGAGTGAACCTTCCTCTGTCCCCTCTGGAAGGAGATGAGCTTGGGTAGAGGTGACCATGGGAAGGCCGTGATTTAAGCGACTTGGGCAGCAGAGCTGAGCATGGGGAGGGAAGGCAGTAAAAAAGTGGAGGAAGTAGTAATCTTCCCCAAAAGAGCTGGAGCTGGCAGGTCAGCAGGCGTATTCAAACTCTGCATCTCCCTAAGGGTGAGCTTTGATCCTGTGCTGTTGAAGGCTTAGTATTGATTAGCAAGTGAAAAACAGGCCAGAAACGTACAGCTTTATTAACTCTTGTGAAAACAATTACACACACCAGTTTTCATTCTTGTTTCTTGGAAACAACTTGGACCAGACCTCTTCAATTTTGACAGCGTCTCCATTTCTGAAGCATCCTGTGACAGGGAGTATCAGCTCTCTTGGTCTCATGACACTCAGGGTTAGCTGTGTTGTGCTGTTTAAAGAAAGCCAAGTCCTATAGCTCGTTTTTTCCTTTCAGCTTTGTACAGAAAGAGTAGATACAGATGGGCCCAGACATATCAGTCCCAGCTGTTGTGTATGATAGAAAGGAGAAGGAAGGGACCAGCAATGGGACTTCCAGGGAAGAGTTTCTGCATAAAAAATTCCTGGTGATAGAGACACTGGGAATTGTGGCTTTACTGACTATAATGAGAAAATGTGGTGGTTTTCTTTTTTTGTGTAAGAACAGGAAGGAGAGTGGAGAATGTATTTTGTGACATATCCCAAAGCTGGGTTTTAGATTGTGATCCGCACAGTATTCCCTACATGTACAGTTCTGTTGGTCTGATAAAGCACAGGATTACTGCAACAACCACAGGGATGGGATGACTGCACCTGTCCCTGAGGTTGCAGTACTGTCTTCATATAAGAAATATTTAAGATGTATTTAAGTGACCAAGCCTCCAAGATAAATATTTAAGTATGTCCAAACCTGAGGCATCTGATGTACTCCCACGATATGCCGGCATTTTAAGAGCAGAAGTTAGTTGTACCAGTTTATTAAAGGCAAGAGCTTTCTAACCCCTTCTTGGGAAACATTTGAGAAAAGGGAGCCTGTGTCTCAGGAGTTTGGTACAACAGAGCCCAATACATTAAAACAAAGGAGGACGGGTACAGCTGCAGTTGGATACATTTCGCTTTTGGCAAATGAAGAGTTATCACATCAAGGAAACTGCACATCAAGGAAACATTACCCATGGTTGTGGAAAGTGTTTTAATCAGACAGAGTCAAATAGGCAATACTACACTATATTAATTTCAGACAGAGCTGCTGACATCTTTACAGATTCTACTTGTGCATAGAACTCAGTTTCAAAGCTCTGCACTTTCATCTATTTAATCAAATATCTATTTCCTCTTTTGTACGTTTATAAAAATGTAACTATGTATTCCTCACTGTTAGAAGAAAATTGACTCCTCTGCCCCAGGAAGGTTACTTTGGGGATTTTTTAAATGATTCAAAAGAAATTGGGTCTATTTCTTGACTAAGCTGTTCAGCACTTAGCAAGAAAAGACATTAGGAAGAAATTTAAATCATTATGAGCAGTGAAGCTTTTCAAGGGACTTCCTTCAGAGTCCATATGGTTTCCAACACTGCAGGTCTGTAGGAGGAGATTAGACAAGCACCAGGCAGCAATTACTTAGTTGTCCCTACCCAAGGGTAGGGGAATGGAGTGGATGGTCATTCTGTTCTCTTTCTGCGAGAGGAACACATGTCTGTCCAGAAACAAATAATTTCATGTGTTGTTCTCATCAGTGATCTCATTGCTTAAAAGGGCCTGAAAAAGCAAAAGAATTATTTAAATGTTTGTAAAACATAATTTTAAAATAGCTGAGCTAAGTCACTAAGTATTCATTAAAAGTTGCTAGAATGCACTTTGTGTGATGGGATCCTCAGGGATGTTCTGCTGACATGCTTGATTAAGCAACCTAGATCCCAAATAGGCTTTTGAGTAGATTGAGTTGAAAATCATGAAGTATGGTGAGGTTAGAAAAGTATTGGGGCCATATTTTATGAAGTTTACGTAAGTGGCCAGCTAATCTGAGGGAGCAATTCATCAGGTTTTTCCTTTGCCTCTCTCCTATATCCTTATGTGAGGAAAAAAAGCTAATGTGATCCAGATGGATTGAGCATGCTAGTCAGATTATCCCCCTGGATGCTCTTCATCTGCTCACACTGCTCAGTCAAAAAATATCAACTGGCACGCCCTATCTCATGCAGAGAAGGCGGCAAATGTATGTAGGCCAGCTATATTGGAAACTTTTTTTCTGAAACAAAAATATGCATGGTAGGTGACATTTGTAGGTAAATATAATGTTCAAACATTGGCAATGATATCTAAAAAATAAAGTTTTGTGAGTCCCTATTATTTTTAAATATTAAAATATTTTAAGATGGCACTTTAAAAATTATTTATGGGTAGCTCATTTTTCCTTTTCGCTCCTCACGCCTCCAATCAAAATTGTGCGCAAGTCTGAGAAGGCAGCTGCCTAAAGAAATCTTTGTATGCAGATTTTATTTGGTCCTACACCTCAGATTTTATCTTGCTCTGTGTGCTATTTAAGTGTCTTTCTGAAGCTAAGCATTTTTTCTTACGTCACCTCTAAGAAACACTGATCAATAAGAAAGACATTCCTTTTTTCATTATTATTTTTACACAGAAAAAAAGAAACATGCATTTTTCTTGAGGGTAAGAAACCAGCTGTTGGCTTTTTTTACTTAGTCCAACACTATCTTAGGTGGAGTGAACTTTATTTTAAAAAGTCAACAGAATAATGTCATGATCTGTGCTGAATGATCCATTGTCTCTTTTACCAAGGCTGGCTTAGGCCATTGGACCTTCAAAGGATGTAAAACCAGATACCTCTATATTATATTGGAGCTATAGCATTTTACACCAGCAAAGGAAGTAGTGCAGTTTATATTATATTTTTTAAAAAAAAAAGCCAGTTTGTGCTTATGTTTGAACATGTGTCTCACAATGAGTTAAACCTTGAGAAGCTGAAGTTTTCTAACATTACTTGATTGGGTGTGTTTCTCCTCACTGAGTGCCAAATTAGGAGCAGGTTCCTCTGCTCCTCTGGGATGGCTGCCCACCCCGTGCCTCTAGGGCAAAGACCAGTTTGACCCATCCAGTCACATTTCAGAGAAGATCACCCTCTAAATTGTTGAACTGATATTGCATATGTCTGTTTTGTCATTTCTGGCTTGTCATCCACTGAGGACACTGTTAACAGCAGTTGCTCCCATCTTGTAAGGGCTTTTGGTAGACATGCTGAATTGCTGCATGTTTCTATGTGATAGCAGAAGTCCAACCAAAAGCAACAGCAGCATATTATTAATGATAACATCTATTTTTTCTGCTGTGTACCTATGCAAAGCACCTGTCTATAGAAGAGGATTCAGAGGTTAATTCCTGCTTCAGCACTGCATGACTTAAAGACAAAAAGCTGAAGGAAGATTTCTCTTTCAGCTTGTCTGCATGTGTTGCTTTTCATTAAAACACAAGAATATGTGCCAGCAGGGTTAACTCGGGGGTTAACTCATGGGCACAGTTTCATGATAAGGATTTGCTAGCAGGCTGTGGTCTCTGGGAGAGGGATCACAACAAGTTGTAGGAAAATGAATTCATGGAGTGCTCAAGGTGGAACACTGGAAGAGGTAGGACTCTGAGTATCCTGCCTGAGGGCTCTGGAGACATGAGTGCACTGCAAAGCAGGGGTAATTACCTCAGGGAAGTGGCCTGGGCAGTACAGCTGAGCACCATCAGTTTGCAGAGCAGTGAACTCTTCAGAGTTCAAGAGTTGGGCAGTCCTGAGCAGCATCCAGGGCCTCATATGTGTAAGGAGGGGCCGCCAGGTCTTAAACACGTGCTTAATTTTAGGCATGTGAGCAATGCCATTGACTGTGTGGTTAGTGTCTGCAGAGGTGCTAACTGCATGGAAACCCCCACAGCTGGACTCTCACTCCAGCCCAGCTTGCAGCGTGCTGCCTGCCAAGTGAGCAGATAGGAGGGGGACAGTGCATCACCACCACTGCTAGTGGTATCCAGTTATGGCTTGGTTGACACAGATACTGCCCACCATCAACATTGTCCCCCTGTCTGCACACACAGCAGTTCACAGCAGCGTTGCTGCAACAAGGGACCGATGCGGTGATTTTGCTTAAAGCAAGCCTGCTGGCAAGATGAAGCAGCAGTCTCCTCTCTCCCTCCCATTTGTCTTTCAGCTGGAGGGAACCGTGCCAGTCAGTATGTTGTAGATTATTCAGATCCTGGCAGGAAAATTCGAAATCAAAAGGCAAGTGAATGGGGGTGGAAGGGAAAGGCTTTGAATCAAACATATTCTTTATTCTTTTTATTGGGTGCCAAGAGCTCTTGTGATCTGAGTGGAAGCTGTTAGCACTTGACAACTTCTCCTCCGAGTCTCCCAGACGTCTCTTTATGCCTAGGAATAGGACAGGTGGAAGTCCTATCACCTCACTTAACTACCTAAAATTACTCATCTAGGCCCAGGTCAGTCACCTCAAGTCTCCTGGGGAGAAAAAGCTTTCTTCAGGTGCAATTCTTCTTGCCTTAGGACACCTGGAAAGCTCTTTCTCTTCACTGGCTATAGAACGGAGGCTTGGGTGTTTGGAGACTTGGGCGTTGAGTGCCTCAGACCACTGTACTTTTAAGTGTCTGAATTTAATAAGAGAATTCCCTTACTAAATTGTGATAAAAAAACATGAGTAGGCTTGCATGTATGAGTAGACATGTTGGATCAGACCCAAAGCCCACCTACACAGATGGTATAGTATGTGCCCATGTTCAATGGCAGGTGTTTGGGAAGGACACAAAGGAGGGTGACAGTACAGAACACTTCCATCCCACAGTAATTCCTTGCTTAGGGACTTCATCCCACCAAGATCCTCAATTTAATCTGTCTTTGAGAAGTAAAAAATCAGTAACTGTCAGCCCAAGTTTCTACTGCTTGATCCCAATTCTGGTTTCAAGTACCTGTATGTAATATTAATTAAGAGGTCTGTGAGAATCTTTGCACATACCCTGAATGCAACTTGCTGGAAACACATGGGTTCATGGACATCTGAAGGGTTCATGGACATCTGAAGACTGTCTAATTTCATGGAAGCAGATGTTCACAGAGATTTTCTTGCCTAGACATGGATATAAGCTAGTCAGTGGAGATCTAGGATTGTCTAAATTTGTGCCATTTTATGTGCTCTCACATATCCCTTCCGGCCCCCGTGTGCCACTCCAGCAAGGTGTGAGTCCCCTGTGCACCATATCTATCTGCACCGTACCTATTAGCCCTGTGCAGACTTCTCACATGCCTTATAGTGTCTCAGGTGGCATTAGATGCTTGTGCTTTGGCAACTGAAACCTTCTGGTGGCTGGCTAGCTGACATGCTAGCAAGGTGCTGCTGACTCAGTCAAGTTTGTAGACTATTGTGGGACCTTACAAATCTGGTTCACGTGGACCGATCTTCACTGAAACTATCTAACTAAGCTAACTCCTCTGTTTGTTGCACACCGTGCTCTGACAACACTGCTAAATCACAGGTCTCTTTTTTATTAAGATTGACTTTTAAGATTAATGAGGAAATTAAGAAAGAAGTTGCACAGTTAAAGTGAGAACAAACTGGAAAAAAAAATATATTAAAAAAAGTTCCAACCCATAATGTTAAATTTACCAGGCTGCTTAAATAAGGTCAGTTCCAGCTATCATGTGCACAGACGCATCCCTAGTCAATAATATTAATTTAAAGGAGACTTAAATTTTATCCTGCATGATCCCTGTTTTTCCTTTCCAGTTCAGTAAACAGCTCCATATTCCACTGCTTATATACGTTGACCATTTACAAGCTGTGCGCTGCCATCTTCATGCTGTGCAACCCCACACCTCTCCTTAAATCTTTCTAATTTCTGATGTAAGGGTATTTTAACTTCTTCACCTAAACTTTGTGTTAACACCTTCAGTGGGTAGGAGCTCTACCTCTGCTGTTCTCCATTGCTCTGTGTGGGTGAGTCCAAGAGCTTGAGTCAGAAGAGGAAGGAGGCAGACAGCATCTCACCGATGGTTTGTATCATGCTGTTCTCTTTCCTGGTTGTGCTCAGGAAGATGGACCCCCCCACAACATTAGCTCAGCATCAACACAGCAAGGCTTCTTTCAACCAATTTGTAAGCTCCCACCAAGAGCCACGGTGAGGTCCTAGCTGGGCAAACAAAGGAATTTTGTGTGAGAGTGTGAGCAGGGAGTCTCTGTTACCAGAGGTACTTACAGGCACTTTGAAAGGGATCCCACAAGGGATCCCAGCTATCCCTCACCTCCTGCACAATGCCTTGGACCAGGAAAGGAAGTTCAGGTTTTTATTAAAACTTAGAAACCACACTCTGGTTATCTTCTATCTATCTAAAGGACAACCTAGCTGCAAGTTCTTATAATGTGGCCTGTCAGTATCCAAAGGGTTGAGATAAAAGAATGGACGTTATCTTCTTGTTATCTCCAAGAGTTAACACAGGGCAGTTTAAGAGTTTTGCTTGCCAGACCTCCTCAAATTTCAGTATAACACCAGATGTGGACTTTAGTTTTACATTTATCAAAGAGTCTTTGAGTTTATCTTTTCATCTACACCATTTTTCTTATCTTTTGTCTCCTTTTTTTCCACATTAAGGTTCTAAAATCTGTTTTATATGTACAGGTTTAGAATCCACATTTCTTTTTGCATGAATTTTCTTCAGGTAAGTGAAGAAATGGTGTTATATTCAAGAGGATCATTTAAAGGTAGTTTATTGAATACAGCAGAGCCTGGTGCAGAAGGTGATGTGTCAGGTGCCCAAACAGAACTGCTGGAGCAGCACAAGCTGACTCTCTATTTGTCTTTTATAACTTCCCTTTTGTAAGCTGAGGATGTTTATGTGCATCATTATGTCCATTACAAACATTGAGACATCTGCCAGGATGCCTTGAAAAGGATCACAATATGTTCAGAATTCCTGGTTTCATTTCATCCAATAAAACTGAAATCCTCAAAGCAAGGACTTCAGTACAAAGGTCTTCTCCAGTGTCACTTAAGTGTCTGGAAAACAGAAGTTGGTACACCATGAGGAGATCATTCCAACACGCTAATTAATTAGCTTCTGTTGAACAAAACCCAACAATCTTTTAATTTCACACAGGCTTCTTCATCTGGAGTTCTTCTCCTCATCTTGTTTAAGTCTTTTTGCCAAGAGTTATAGGGATAAGACAGAAACTGTAACAGTGTCCAAAAAATTTATCCCAAAGCAAAAACAATCTTTTCTTTCCCACATTTCACATCCACCCAGAAAATCCAGCTAGCCAACCAACAATGTTTGTAAAATTGTCTTTACAAAATTAAATAAACCTTCTTAGTTTTCTATTTTTGGTACTGCCCAAATAAGATCAGGGTGAGGGGTACACGGAAGGCAGAGTCGAGGGTATCTGGATGAGAATGGAGGAGTGCGGAAAGAAATTTAGGCCATATGTCTGGAAACAGCTTTTCAGTTTTCCAGTGAGAGATGTGTCAAAGCGGCCTTTCCTAGACCAAGATCAGCATGGTGTTCACATCTGTGAAGGATCTTCTCCAGTGTGATGCTAGTGCAGAGTGCAAGGTTCTCCATGTGTGGGCTGAACTGCCTTCCCACACCTCACCTCCCCCAGTAGGACGTACCACCAGGGCTTCCAGGCTGTCCGATGGGGCAGGGGATGGTGACTGTAAGGGTAGTGTGGCATTTAGCACAGGCTCTATAAACCTGCTTCCACCCTGTGAGCCTTCCTGAGGGACCCCTCAGACTCTGTCCCCCTAAGCTCATTCACTGCTCTTCAGTTAGCTGGACTACAACCGGGAACAGGCTATCTATCTGGGAAATGTGTACACTTAGGCAACTCTGTTTCCCAGCTGTGCTAGAGCTTCACTTCTGGAACCTACAGGCAACTCTTTGTGTCGACGGTGAGGCTGTCCAGATCACAAGTATGCTCAGAGGGAGCTGTAAACCCCATAGAGAGCAGCAGCATGCTGGTGTCTTCAGAAAAATATACCTTCACATGAGAAGCCTTGGAGTTGCCCTAAATTGGTGGGTGTGCAATAGAAACCTACAGCTACAGTGTCAACAGAGCCCTCTGGTGCATTTGAAGACTGTGGAGAGGCCTCAGGGAGTATGGAGAAGGGAACATGGAGTTCCCAGTGACCAAATTAAGTAATCCCAAGAAAGCATGGAGCTTGGTACTTTTGAAGATGAGATCTTGAGTGCATTATAAAGTTTGGGTAGAACTCACTTCACCTAACAGCTGAAGAAGTTTAGCTGAAGTCAGACCACCTATACATGGTGAGAAATGGGGACAATTTAGCTCCTTCTAAAACAGAGATGATTTGTTCTGTGCAAATGCACTGTGGACATCTAAGGTTAGGGGAGATGAACCCTGGTCTAGAAGTCCTGCTTTTCACATCTGTTTCCTAAAACTCTAGCTGGAATTTGCACAGATTGATCTGTGTTAACGTTGGATTCAGTCCATCTGTTTTCAACCAGCTCAGACTCCAAGTGGAGCAAATGTTTTACAAAATCTGAGTCCATCATACTTTGCTCTTTCTTATTCTCAAGCAATTCAGATTTTATATGCTCTTATTTAAATTCTAGGCACGGAGGAACTGGGTGTCACTTCAAGTACACTAGATTACAAGAGCAACAGCAGAAACCTCTTGAAACCTTATTACTGTCTACAACTAGGTGCATATTTCTTTAAAATGAAGAGGTTTGTTGATAAGAAAGGCATCTCTGTTTACACGCCATCTTTAAAAAACAGACTACAAGGCCATTTAGCAGAGAGTTCATTCACTCTACATAGCTAGGATCTCTCTGTTCTTCTCAGTTAGAAGCATCTGTGAGTTCCTCTCTTTGAGCTGCTTAAAAAACGAATCTCAAAGAATTGAGTCCCCTTCACAATGCATCTGCCTTTGCTGCATGTGCATGTTCCATATGAACATAAATAGTTAGCTACTGGAGTAATCATGAAATACATTTGGAAATTAACTAATTTTTTAAAAAGCACATATTGTAAAAATAAACAGAAAATATTTGTCGAAGAAGTTTAAATATTTTTTTTCAAGTATAAATAAATTGGGTTGAAGGAGGCTCTTACATTAGCAGCTGGCAAGCTGCTCATTTAATCCATCGTGTTTCCATAACACAGAGCTCCCAGAGCAAGGATGGACATGGGGCACCGACAGCCTTTCCTCTTTCAGCTGCGATCTCATGTGCAAATATACACCCATGGATATAACCCTTCTGTAAAAAACATTTTATTAACAGCTCTTACCCACCCCCCTGAGCAAAGCCAAGTTCTGTACTGGGACATAATATGCATGTTCTGCATCACGTCCCTTTTCTCCATGGACTTCAGCATACTTGAGCAAAGGCCAGATCCCACTGAAGGTAGAGAAAAACCATCTACTGACCGCAGCTTGGGTCAGAGCTATACGTTCTGCTTGGTCTGATGGCATATAACTCGTCTTTTCCCACTCAGCAGACAGCTGTGCTGACTACAGTGGCCATATCAGGTTTCCAGCTCGCTGCTGTCCTCCCAGCATCACTAAATTTGGTGGTTCAACCATTTTGAGTTCAGTTCCCAAACCAAGAATGTTTTAGATTAAGTGCAGCAGGAAAGCCATGTATTTGAACACCTGGCATACCACACTGCAACACCACCTACCTTCAGCCCTAGACTGGCTGCTGGTGAGGAAATCAATACTCTAGGCTGACATAACAAGAGCATAGGTAAATAGTTATAGTACATACAGAGGCACTGAGAAAGGACAACATCAAGGTTTTAGTGTATTTGCATTTGCCATAAATGCAAGAACAGATTTAAAAGGGTTTAAAACCTCAACTTCTCACTCTGTGCTGTGAGCGGGCAGAGGGCTGGGTCCAGATCCCCAGGTCTAAAGCCACCTCGACTGGCTGGGTGTCAGCCTGGTTCCTGCCACTATGTGACAGCTCAGAGCTGCAAGCTGTCTCACCATCATCTCACTGCTAGGTGGTCCTTTCATCTGCCAGAGGAGGTCTCTTTACGGCAGCTGACACCTGCTAATTCCAGTCTTTAATCTTATCTTTGCAGATAAATGGCAAATGCAGAGCAGAATTTGAAATACCCAAACCCTTCCCCGAAGGCATCTCCAGGGCCTTGTTTGCTCACACTGGTTTATCTAAATCTGTTGCTTCTGGAACAACAGCGTGCTCCCTTCTTGCCAGATTCACCTGAGATCACACTGCACACCCACCAAAGCATGAGGTCATGCTAACAGCCATGCAGACACACACAGCAGATGCACCCATCCCACCAGCCTGGCTAAAAGCAGAGATTTTTGGAAATTCAGTTTAGAAAACAGCTGGCTGAATTCCTCATTGCAAATCACAACAAATTATAGAAGTAGACTTAATCTAAGGTGCATTCCCTCACCTTCTCCTAGGGACCTTCAGTGTAATTAGGATCTTCTTGTCCATGAAGCAAGGCAATTCAACAGCTCTCCAAAATGTTGCCCTTCATCATTCATCTCTCCTCTTGGTCAGTCATTTCCCTGGTTAGACCTGGAGTTTTTCTGGTTGCTGTCTTAGTGAAATGAAGCCTCAAAGCATCTTGGGGACCTCTCTCATTTTTCCTTCCTACTATCTAGTTTAGTAGTAGACAGTCAGTCTTACAGACTTCAGCCTTGATTAGCCCCTTGTACCTCTGAGAATGCAAATAAACACCTTCCAGCTTGCCTGCATTGAGTTGCTTTTACTGTGAAAATAACACCATGGAATGTGACTTTCTTTTTTTTCCTTAGGTTCCTGTCTAGGAAGTTTTTATTGTCTTTGTAATATCTTAGAAAAACCATGTATCCAAACATGTTTTTGGCAACTCTGATTTTATAGGCACTGCCTATAACGGGTTAACACAGCAGATGACCAAACCAGCATTTGGAGGACTTGATCAAAAACCTTTTCCTCATTATGCCTGTATTAATGGCTTCACAGGGCCGTGGCAGATCTTTACTCAGGAAGTGCTCGCTCTACTAGTTCTGGTTTGGAAAATATGGAACAACCATTCCAAACTGAATTTGAAGTGAGACTTCAAAACAAATCAGCAGAAATACTGCTCATGGTTTTCATTTTTCAGAGCTTTCATGTTCACACCCAAAGGCTGTTTTAAGGCCTTCGAGGTTGACAAACTTGTTCAACTTTGCTCTTAAAAATTACATTGCATAGTTCAAGTAAGAAAAATCTATCTCAAGATCAGATCTATGGTGCTGGTGGATTCCCATACCAACACTAGTGATTACTTCCTCTGGAAAAGGAAGCAATGTCTAACTTAGGCTCACTTGAAAACTATGAACAGGGGTTTTCGTATGCATTGCACATTTTTACTCTCTAGGCAGTTTCCAGCATCCTCAGGCAGCCCAAGTAGAGAAGTGTCCCTGAAGAACTGGCAGGAAGGAAACAACTATTTTGCCAAATTAAAAGGGTGATATGTGTATGTTAAAACAGAAAACAGTTCTGCAGTTTAGTCCCCACCAAATCAACACCATACTTCAGGTCTTGTAGCTGATAAGGTATTTATAATTAGGCTTTTGTTTTCCTTCACTGACTAAAGCTCCTTTGTAGATAATACATGGTTATCTTATATTCTACTGGGATTTACACCATCCCATTGGTGAACAAAAATGACCTCTCTGAAGTGCTTCTCAGTCCTCACATCTCTTAGCAAAAACTTCCTACACAACACTTGTTCAAATGTCCTTTGGTTTGGAAATGCCTGCACAACAAAGGGTTGAGGTTTGTTTCATTATTTTACCTCTGTATTTGCACAAAAAAAATTGATTCTTGGTGACCGGTGTTTATTTTCTTATCTTTCAAGGTTTTCATCAACAAAGATAAATACAATGGCTTTACTTAGATTGTGTGGCATTTGTTTTTTACGTAATAAAGTAAATAGAAACCACATACACACCCACACACGCACTCTAAAATTGCCTACTGTTTTGGCCTAAACCAGAGCAGTGAGCCCTGTGAAGAAGCCATGTTACGAGATCAGGCCTGTTGTGCACACATTGCAGGCTGTAAGGACCACGTGCTGCAGGGTGTTGTCCACCTTCCGCCTACCACTGCAGTCATAGAGTTGAAAACTCCCAGGATGTCTCAGAAATACCACAAACCTATAGATACCAAAAAGGAAGCTTTTTTTCTCACCAGATGGACAATAGTGGCAGATCTATCCAGAAATGAGGACTCTGCTCTAAAGGGAGGCACAGGCAGAGCAACTTGCCCAAGGCTGCCTTCCTCCTGTGGTGGCTCAACACCATTCTCCACACCTTCCCACATGCCCTTCCACCAGCCAGGCCACTTCGGCTCCCTCTTGCCCCGTGTCGGTGCCAGTCCCACACACCAAGGCCCCTGCTCTCATGGCTGTCCATCTGCCCCTGCCAGCACACAGCCATAGGGAGCACCAGCTCACGAATGCAGAAGATGACACAAGGTTCATGCTGTTCATCCATCTGGTCCCCAACACCCAGGGCCATGGTGCAACAGGAGCCAGGAGATGTAAACACAGCCTCATAGCACCAAAGAGTAGGGGACACACACACAGGGTGAGATAACCCTGAACCTTTTACTCCTTTGTCCCCAATATCCTATTCATATTTGCCAGCAGATGGCACTCATTATATGTTTGACTTGTCCACAGCCCAGGTACACGCTTTCCAAAGCATGGTGAATGAAGATGGAACATACCCTGTCCCTGCATGTTTCATGCCTGTCACTCTGTTAGCTCACAATAAGGGCTACAATTTCAGCAGGGTCTATATTCCAAGGGAGAATGGAAAGGCGAGGGGATGATGGGCAGAAATGTCCCTCAGTGACACAAGTGGCATGGCTTGGGCTGCAAAGAGGCTGGGATAGCCACCTGCCCATGCACCAGGACCTGCTGGTCATGCCACCCCACCTCCATGCCCACAGCTGAAGTAGTCCTGGGGAAATGTGCATGGGGCAATGGCCAATGAAGCAGGTAGCAGTGAAGGAAGAACACTCCTCCCAGCAGTGGCACTGCTGGCTGCTGGAGTCCCAGTGCCCCACATCCTGCTACAGACCATCCTCACTTACGCTCCTTCTCAGCTTTTGAGAAGGAAGTGGTAGGATAAAAATTTCTTTCCCAAATATCACAGGTGGGATCAACTGATCTCCCAAAACATGCACTCCTTGATGATTGGAGCTGAAGAATGATGTGGCCAGCGAGGTGACAGAGTAATTCCGTAGCCTTCAATGCCTTGAGGAAGGGGAATGTATAAAATGCCAACATTAGAAATGATCAGTGCAACCATCTGACTTGACTCAGCTGCACACACAGCTGGCAAGTGATTTATCCTGCATCAAAGCATGTCTTTTAGGAAGGTATCCAATCCCTTCTTCAAGAGCCCAGCCAGTAATGAATCTGCACTCTAGTTCTCTCCCTTCTTGGAAAAGTAGGGACTTATTTCAATTATAAATTTGTCTGCTTTCAACTTACAGCCATCAGAAAGGTTGATTACACTGATGTCCCACCACATGGATCACTCTCTAGCCCTCAGCTGACTTCTTTGGCTCTCTGCGTTATTTCTGCTTCCTGCTTTCTGCTAAGGGATTCTTTGGGCACAGGTTTCATGGCAGGAAGCTGCGTCTGACACAGTGGCACAACGGAGAAGGAGGGATAACAAGGGGTCAGCTGTAGCAAACGCAGAGCCCAGGGAGTTGCATCACCATGGATGAGCTGGTGTCTGTCCCCATTTCTGCAAAGCCAGCACACAGATGTGGAAGGGTGCCCTGGCAGGGGCACCTGGATGCCCTTGGCCCGACTCACCCTCCAACATTGTTGTATGGGAAGGGACCACCCAGCTTACTGTTGGTTGTCTGAGATAGGAAACTTCTCATTCGGTTTTCATGAGAAACATGATGAGTGGAGGGATATTGATAAGTACATCTGACCCCCATGAAAAGAAAATTTTAAAACACAAAACAAAAAATTTCCTGGTTCTGCCAAGGGAAATCAGAGAATTTACACACATATGAATGACTTGTGCTTATTCCTCATGTAACTCCATGTAACATGGGCACTGATAACAACGTGCCCATGGTCTGGCCCACCACCTCTTGAACTCCTGCTAGTCTGTCACTTGATTTTGCTGATCTGGGATGCTCGAGCCAGCAAAGAAGGGAGGGGAACCTAACCATGCTTATTCTTTCCTATTTGCAGTGACCTGTGTTGTACAACCGTTCTCTGCTGCCTTCCCTCCTCAGCCCCTGATTCTTCTTTCACAAATTAGCAGTTTCCCTTTGACCCCCCCTGGGGAGTCCTAGTATGCTGCTTTTACAAAGAAAAGTAGCAAAGATCTACTACTTTTCTGTAGGAATTGTTTTATTTTTTTGCCATATGCAGCAGTCAGTTGGAGAAGTCTCTCAGTTTCTCCACAGATGTCGTAGACACAGTGATCTATGAGAGCAAGCCCTATAGGATGTGTGCTAATCCTTGCCAGTGTTTTTAGGAGCTACAGGAACCGTGTCATTTAGAAAGGTGCTGTTTAATTGTTGCTAAATATGAAGCAGCAGGAAACTTGTGTCCATCCCTATAATCTAAGCACAGACAAAGAGTGAAACAAGTAAGGTACTGCTGGTAAACTTAATTGGTATCTCTTGCTAAGCTGATTTTGAAAAGCCCTGTAGCTCCTCAGTGCCAGCTCAAATCTCTGTTGGTTCCAGCCACTGACTGTGGTGTCACTGACCCCTCATCAGGCACAAAAGCACTCTGTCAACCATGACAGGTTTCTCAAGGGTGAGACAGTGAATATAACCAGATATTCAAAAGCTGATTTGAGCAATGTTACACTTGCACATAAATGCTGTTTTGTTAAGGTTCTGGATTTTTTTTTCCAGCATAATGCTGGTTAAAGTCAAGAAGCAGGCCCCTGTGAACCTCATGAGGTTCAAAAAGGCCAAGTGCAGGGCCAGCTGGACATGAGACGACAATGTGCGCTCGCAGCCCAGGCAGCTAACCACATCCTGGGCTGTATCTAAAGAAGTGTGGCCAGCAGGTCAAGGGAGGTGATTCCACGCCTCTGCTCCACTCTGGTGAGACCCCGCCAGAAGTACTGTGTCCAGCTCTGGAGCCCCCAACATAACCTCATGGACCTGTTGTAGTGAGTGCAGAAGAGGGCCACAAAAATGATCAAAGGGCTGGAACACCTCTCCTGTGAGGACAGGCTGAGAGAGCTGGTGCTGTTCAGCTTGGAGAAGAGCAGGCTCTGGGGAGACCTTCTTGTGGCCTTTTGGTACTTAAAGGGGGCTTATAAGAAAGATGAGGACAAACTTTTTAGCAGGGGATGTTGTGATAAGGCAAGGAATAACGGTTTTAAACTAAAAGTGGGATGATTTAGACTAGATAGAAGAAAGACATTTTTAACAATGAGGGTGGTGAAACATTGTGATGGGTTGCCCAGAGACGTGGTAGATGCCCCATCCCCGGACACACTCAAGGCTAGGTTGGACAGGGCTCTGAGCAACCTGATCTAGTTGAAGATGTCCCTGCTCATTGCAGGGGAGGTTGGACTAAATGACCTTTATGGCTCCCTTCCAATCCAAATTATGATTCTATGATTCTATTAAAATCGTAAGTGACCACATACATCATAGCCTGACTATTAAATATCATTTATCAGGAAACTTTCAAGGATCTCTATTATACACTGTCTTCCTGACAGGGAATTTCAAAACTATTGCTTGCCTTGCAGATCGATACATATGTTCAAAGCAGACTGTTAAACTTGCATAGTAATGAAAATACTCTTTGTCCTTATTCCCTCAATATTCAGAAA
>JAOTQQ010000023.1:49695335-49713355 GCA_026546715.1 Gallinago undulata
CATATGTTCAAAGCAGACTGTTAAACTTGCATAGTAATGAAAATACTCTTTGTCCTTATTCCCTCAATATTCAGAAAAGGTTACTGAGAATTTGCTTTTATATGAGCTTAGAAGTGTAAAGTTGTTTTCCCAAATGATACCTTTAGAAAGTTACAGGCCACCAAAGGAAATTTCTCTAGAGTGGAAAAGCTTAGACAACCTTTGACAACCCAAACCATTGAAGCAAGCATTAAAAAATCTGCCAGCACTGCAAGGGACGGTCATGCCCTGGTCCCCGCTGTCCTCTGCAGTCCCAAGCCTCCACCATCCCGCATACCACAGCCTCCTCCCTGCCAACAGGGCCAGGTTTCCTCCAGACATGCCAGGGGACAGCTGAGCACCAGGGCTGGGGCACCTGCAGCCCCTTGCTGGGTGCTGAGCATGGAGGTGGGCAGGGTGTACCTGCTGGGCCAGAGCAGTGGGCTGCCCCACCGCCCACCAGCCTTTGAGTCCTACCAGCGCTGCCCTTAATCCCACCTTCCCAGGCTTGTGCAGTCTTTGCCTTCACGCCACCACCTCTGTCTTTGGTTCAAAAATTTCACAATCCTGAGCCTGAAGCTCTCTCACACCATATCTACCACGCTTCAGCTTGGATTGTTGACTTTGCCACTGTTTTGGACCATTGTTTTATTGGCCCCAGAACATAAAACAAAACTGAAAAGGTGTTTTTTTAGAACTTTGTATCTGTCCCCTTTGCTCAGAGTAGGACCAACTCCATCTCCTTCTGGCCTCTCATCAGGGCAGAGATTTCACAGCCCCCCTAGGGAATCTGTTTCAGCGGCTGCTGGCCTTGCTTTGAGAAAACATTTCCTAATATCTAACTAACCTCAGACCTCCAGTCCTTCAGTTTCATTCAGTACTCCATATCTCACTTAGAGGGGGACGCAGAAAAGAGCTAATTGTCTTCCTCTATCCGTTTTTATGTGTCTGAATACTGCTAGAGAATGCCTTTTTAGTCTTCTGTCAAAGCTCATGACTTTCTTTCAACCTTTCCTGATTTTGCATGCCTTGCTACAATTCTACCTACAGATCCCAGTAAAATACCTGGGTTTTTTTCTGCAGCAGCCTGACACTGTTGATTCAAGTCTGACATCATGTATAATCCCCAGATCATCTTCTACATGCCTACAATCTTGTCAGTTTATCTTCTGGTACACTGAACCAGACAATTTTTTCTATCCAAGTATGGCATTTTACGTTCTGCTTTCCAAATTGTTCCCTTTTCCCTTCAGTTCAGACCTCTGCTCCAACTTGTCAAGATCATTTTGAACTCTCACCCTGGCTTCTAGCATTTTGGAAACTTGGCAGCAGATCTGACTTTAATAAGCATGCTCTTTCTTTCACCTTTCTAGTCATTGAGGAAAACTGAATACTGCTGTCCCCTGGAGAGGTCTATTCAGTACCCAACTTCAAATGCAATGCTGCACCAGTGACTGCTACTCTTTTTATATGGCTTTCCAACCAGTTTTGTATCCACTTGGTTCCTGTTTCCCAAGCTGTCTTATAAAGATATCTTGTAAAATACTGTGAGAAAGCCTTATAAAGTCACAATGTATTCCATCTCTGCTTCACCTCGTTCTTAAGTCTAATTACTTTCTCCTTGAAGGAATGAAGAGTGGTTTGTAATTATCTGTCATTGAGATACTGTGTTAATTGCTCTTCATCTCTTTTTCACCTTCCAGGAGCCCAAA
The DNA here is from genome assembly GCA_026546715.1 of Gallinago undulata. Classification (NCBI taxonomy): domain Eukaryota; kingdom Metazoa; phylum Chordata; class Aves; order Charadriiformes; family Scolopacidae; genus Gallinago; species Gallinago undulata. The sequence goes on from JAOTQQ010000023.1 coordinate 49,697,066, forward strand.
AGTAAATAGTTTGACTACTTATTTGATATTTCTTTGGTTAACTAAAATGATGTTTGTTATTTTGTAATTCCCTGTCTCTCTTACCCCTTTCTACAAAGGAAGGGCACTGTGTTTGCTGTTCTTCAGTCTCCAGGAACAATCTCTTTCAGGCTTTATTACTTCGGTTTGTCTCTGTCTTGCTTTCTGGGTTGCTCCAGGCTGAGTCTGTGGTCTTGTGCATGATATAGCCATCATCACCAGGATTCTTTTTCCTGCCATTCGGAAGCCTGTCTATGGGGCCAGATTTATTTTCTTTCACCTTGGAGGCTGGAATTCCACTCCCATATATGAACCTGCTTTAGTACCTCAAAATACACCGTGAGATGAGAGCCAGAGTATAATGATGCTTTCTGGACTCTTGATCCCTCTCTGTTTCTTGCTTTCAGGTTTAAAAAAAAAAAAAAGTATCTTAGAATATTCTGATACTACATCTCTAAATTCTGTTTTGAGTCACAATACTCTAGTGGTCCTATCTGCTCTTTCAAGGTATATCAAGAATTTCTGCAAACATCAATGCTTTATTCACCCTGCCTCACTCCCCCCATGTAGGAGATAGACAGAAAAGTGCTTTCCTTCCAATTTTCTTTACCGGGCCGCCCAAAGTAAGTTCAATCAGTCAACCCAAGTCTTGCTTTCATTGTGTTCATGCTTCGAATTTTTTTTATCTGGACAACCAGCTTTCTTGGTGGTCTGAACACCTCACGCTGTCTATTCCCACTTTGTCTATTAATCACACCCACTTCCTTGCTGTGGGGTTCACTAGGCTGATGGCTACCAACATGTTCCATCTACTGTGCTGGCAGATAGCACAAGGGAATAGCAATCTTGCAACAGCCTAAACTGACTTTTTACTGAGAGAAAAAACTTCCAGAGATGATACAATCAAACTAGTGCTCTGAGTAAGTACATGCACGCTGACTTTCTTGTTTTCCAATAAACTAATCCCATCTTCTCCCATCCCTGAAGATTTCATGCAAGCTGTTATGTTCAAGAATAGGGGAGTCCAGAAATCCTGATCTGAGTGCCTTCCAGTCTGGGGTGGCCTAATGTTGGTGCCCCTTGATTTGAACCAGCTCCTCTGATATTTGATTCCATTTTGCACCCTCCATCCATGGCGATGGTTGAGAGAGCTAGTGCATAGGATTCCAAGGTAGTCCTAATAAATCGTACTATTTGCTATGGAAATACTCGGTGGCTTCAGAGTTGTACAAACAGCTATGAAGAAAGCCTGTGGGTCTGATGCCTAAATAAATAGCCCTTTTAAATATTTCACTCACTCCGTTCCTTGGGATGGCTCAGGTTCAGCAGTGAGCAGTTTCACAGCCACTTCATAAGGGATGAGGGAGGGAAACAGTAATTAAACTATCTCCTTTTGGCAGCACAGCCCCTGTCGCTCAAAATAATGAGGAAGTTTGGTGCCAGACGGGAAAGCACACTGGGAGCCCAGGGTTTGCAGCCCTTCCCCATCATGCAGAGCCCGCAGATACCTTCAAGGGACAGGCTGTACCTGAGCTGAGCTCAGCCCTGCTTGTTGTCTCCTGCCAAGCTGGGGGAAGAAGCAGGTGTTGGGGCTGTGAAGGGGCTGAAAGTCCCTGATGCACATGTACGCTCGCTTCCAACCGGCTGGGAAAGAGCTCGGTGCAGCTACGGTTTTGGCCTGGCTCTCCAGCCACACAATTGTTTCATATTGTTCAGAAGATATCGAGCCTCAGAAATTTGTGTTTCTCTCAGAGAGCTGCTGACAAGCTGAGAAATTTTTATGGGCTTTCCAAGAGCCGATGTTTCACTTGTGCCCTTCTAGCCCCCGAGAGCGTGCTTCCAAATTGGCCAGACCTCTGGACAGCTCTGGGTTACGGCAATGTTTTGTTGGCTACACGAAGGAGTAGGTATGGAGATGCTTCACTGGGACACCTATGGAACCAAACTCCTGCATGGACAGTTGCTGGGGCTCTCTGGGGTGCAGGGAATCTCCACTTGGACAGCATTTGGCCAGAGGGTGTTTGTGTCAGGGCTGTACAGACCATGCCCAGGACCACAACCTGCATTTGTCACGGTAAGGCTGACAGCATTCCCATGGGAATTTCCCCTTGGACTCGCCTTCGTTCAGTAGACCTGCCTGGAAAGCTTCAGCTTTTGTCTTCACCCAGAAGTGCTTGTTGAGCTCAGGGCCACTCTTTCCACTGACATAAGTCACCAGCATTTACCAGCAGAGGCTCACTGGGTTGCTCCCTTTCTGTTTGCTTTACCAGCTGAGCCAGAACCACTGCTACTCCAGCAAGGGAACTGAGCCACCTTCTGCCACCCGTTCTTCTCCTCTGTCTGCTGTGGCTTGTCTGAGCCTGCTGCACAGCCATGACCAGAGCCCAGAAGTCATAAATCAGGTTCCTTTAGAAAATCACAGGATTTCAAAATTAATATATATATGGTGGTTTGGGGTTTTTTCCTTGTCTCCAGGTTTTTGAGCCTTCAAGACACAGTTTTACCAGCCTGCGTTGCTCTGGATCATTTTTTTAACAATCAAGGCCAGCATTCCCTCACTGTCACGGCACAGCATCTTGAAGAAATGACATCGGATACTGCACTAAAGCAATGACTGCTCTTTCTGTTTCCTCCATTTATTTTCCACAGTGTAGTTGGAGGAGACATTTGCGGAAGGTTAGTCACATTTTTCTAGTCACCTGAGACCTCTGATATTTGTCATCATTAGCATAGTAGAAAACCTGAATAAAGTTGGCAAAAAGGAAATTCTTTATTCTGAGACCTGTACCCAGCAAACCTACCTAATTTACTGCATCTGGCTTGCCTTCTGAAACAAAAGACAAAGATGTTTCCAGCATTTCAGTAACAAGTTTATCCAAAAAGCACCAACTAGTTTTCAACTCAGTTGAAAATGTCGCAACTTTATGAGACATTAGCATGTCTGTGACTATCCCAGCACACCCTATCATTCCAGCAGTTTGTGCAGCCCGGTCAACACCTCCAGTTCCCAAACGACTCTCGTTTTAATCCTCACAGAGTGAGAATACTGGCTTTATTTCTTGGCTCCAGTCACAAGTTCTGTGGTTTTAGAGACATTTGAGTATCAATATTGGTTTTCTCTTTAGCTGCTGATGATTTCCAAAGGCTGTATATACAGTTAAACTGCCATTAAATATAATATTTTTCAAATCTGTCTTGGTCATTACACTATAAGATATAAGCTGAAACCATATTCTCTATGAGAAGGCTGTGTTTCTTCTGGTATTGGTAATGCAGCATGCTGAAGATATTTCCACATTGCCAAAAACAACAATAAAACTAAGAGACAGCATGTCATATTTCCCTTATAGACTTATCCAGCTTTTCTCAAATGCCTGGAAAATCACAAGAGTAAGCAGCCGCAATAGTTGGTTCATCAGCACTACTCATTTGGCTGCCAGAACCAGTCTATATGAACCTTTGGTAGCTCCATTTTACAGTCAGGGAACTGAGGAGCAGCGGCCTAAACTGACATGAGAGTGCACATTTTTTCTCCCACCCGCCCTGGGTTGCTCTTGTGTGAAAACAAGGGCAGGGAGGAATGGATGCCCATTTGTTTTGCCCCAGCCTGGCATTTTTCTATGGACAGGATAACTTGGGAAGTGCTTATGGACTTTCCTGGTGAAGAACATCCTGTGGTGGTCTGAGGTTTTGGGTGACCCCTGAGATCCAGGGAGGCATGTAGTGTGTGCTGATGTGATTAACCCATACCCCAATTGTCTTTTCTCTTTTGGGGCTTCTCATTTCACGGATTGCCATGAATTCTGGCAGCGTACGTGAACTACAGAGTCCTTCTGCCCTCCTACCCCAAGCAATGTTTTTTGGCTTACAGTGGTTTTGCAGCCAAACAACACCCTGACATCTCCAGCTGATTATTTCCGTTACATAGCTGCAGCAGGACATGAGGTTTCTCCTTCCCAACATGATGCAGCTACAGAGATTGGAGAAACGTGCCAGGGGAAGCGGGGTCTCCCTGGCTGGGTGACAGCTACTGCCGGCAGAGAGAGTGGCGCAGCCTGATGAGGAACCCCATCCAAGCTCCTGATAGAACAAAGCTTCCATGCAAAGGCACAAGGTGAGGATGCTTCTTCTTGAACTAAACACCCACTTTGCAATTAGCTCTGAGTTACCAAGGTTTGGCAGACCTATGTGATATCTGTAATGTTATTTGGAAATGCTACAATTTCCTGCTCGTACTAATTTCCTTCTTTCTTAAGTTTTAAGAGAGACTTCACCAAGAAGCTGTCAGCTAGCACAGAAGATCAAGAAAAGCAGCATGCTTACCACACCCTTGAGAAAATATGAGGTTGAATAAACTCATGCATAGTTACCAATACATCAAGAAGAGGCATATGTCTTGGAGCTTTTTAAAAGAAAAGTGCTACAACCCAGATTAGCTAGTTCTTCATTTACTTTCAGTTAGAGTTGGAAACCAATTCAGACTAAACATTTTAATTGATGAATATGGTCCCTTCATGCCAGAAATTGCCTGTAAACACTCCATGACTTCTCCAGAAATACTTACTATTAGCTAAATGTCTTCCACAAGTTAACATCTGCCTGTGACCGGCTCAAGAGTTGCTTACCACAACTATTTGTTCACGTATCTGAGATCAAATATTTGAGCTATGGGACTAGTTAGCCAGTCATATGGCATTGCATGTCTTTTCAGCCACATCTGAATGCCTACAGGAGCAGCTTCAGCACAATGTTTGTTAAAAATACAGAATGTACACGTTTATTCACCACTGCCTTGCAGCAAACGCTGTCAAAAATAAAAGTTCCCTCCTGCAATCGGTGACTTAAACATTAACACACTTTTTAACATGTTGTTATGTTGTTAATAAGGCATATACTTATTCAGATAGGGCTTTGGAGCTGTTAGAACTAGAACTGCTGTACTGCAGGCTTGGATTTCTCTGTCTTTGCAAGTCTATGTCCTGAAAACAAGTTTAATTTGATTTGCAGGGGACAGAACTGTTCCCATTCCGACCCATTAAAGCTAATAGGACACTTAATGACATAAGTAAGAGAAGAATTCAGCCCAGAATCCACTAATTCAGCAAACTGTTTTGGGAAGAAGGTAGTTTATACATTTAAAGCATTGTTATCGACATTATATAGAGGCAGCATCTTCTAAGAATATTCTGCTACAGTTATGCAGGAAAATGTATAAGCCAATGTTAGCATTTGAGGGAAAAGGTATTGCAACACCTTCAGGGTAATGGTTTTTAAAATCTCTGAGTACAAATTGGACCTCTAGCTTCCTCATGACTAAATAATTAGGAGTGACCATTAGTAAAACAACTGTTTCAAACATTAGCAATTTCATTTTGGAAATTTCCCTCATTTTAGCATTCTTCTCAGAAAGACACTGGGTCAGTTGCATTTACATTGGAGGATATATAAATCTGGAGCAAATCATGGGGAACTCTGCAGAGACATGTCTCCAGAAGCCTGCAGTAGCAGAACTCTACACTTCTCCTAGAGACATCTTTATTGTTTGCTTTGTTTTTATTTTTTCTAGGTCCCCCTCCCATTCTCTCCATACTCATGAGGGCAGTTGCCTGTGAGTCATTTGGAGAGGTCTGGATTTCAGTTCTTAAAACTTTCTGTTCTTTGTCCTCTGAGAGTTTTGCCAAGGTGTTGGCAGCCTGAAATCCAGCTATTTAACTCCAGGCTGAGGCAGTTCAGGATCAGCCATCTCCAAGTGTCAGAGAGCATTTTCCACCTATAAGCTACGGGAGTACAAGAGTCCTCATGGCAGGGACCTCACTAATTTTAAGAAGAGCACAAAAGCAGGGAAATTGTGAGGACCAAGATAGATTTTTGTTGCATGGCATTAAAAAATATTGTTACAGATTGCTCACATCTTTTGCTGACTTGAGTAGGAGAGCAGTCCCCTCCAGTCTGGGGTATCCCCAAGCGGTCTTGTCAAGGGGCATCTGCAGACTTGGTATTTACTCTTTCTGCTGTCCTTGGTCCATGAGAAGGGGGCAGGCAGGACCTGGGCAGCAACACATGCTCTTAACGCCCCATTTCCACGTGTTCCATAGCTTCTGCCCTGCCAGCTCCTCCAGGCACCCCAACAGGATGGGAAGGGAAAGTCACCTGAAGGACAGCCTGCCTGCCTGGGCTGAGCAAGCAGAGGAGAGCAGCCCAGCCCTGGCCTGGCTGCTCCTCACCTTCCTCCTCGGCATGAGAGCCACAAACACGCCGAGCCTTCCCCACAGACCAGGACGTACAGCACAACAACCCTTATGGTGAGGTGGGTGAGCGCCCTGTACGTGGGTGACCCAGAGCACATGTTGTCTGTGGCACTGAAAATCGTGTTTACTCAGAGACACTGCCCAAACCAGCATCCTTCTGGAGAGAAGCCCCTGGTTTGGAAGGACACTTGCAGTGAGCCTGCTATGCCCCACAAGAATGTGTTATGATACTCTCTGATCTACATTTAAGTTGTGGCTTTCTGTGGAAGTGCTGAAACAGTCAGGCTTTGGTTTTTATTAATTGTCTGGTGCTGGATGCCACCACATGCATCATTCCATCCCCTCCTGCTCTTTTGGCAGGTGTTTCACTAGCATCTGTTGTCTTAGCCCCAGAGGACCCAGATGCCTTCATCAAAAGAGAGCAGCAGGAAGCAGACAGTCATATGCTCTTTTAATGACTCAGACATCAGCATGATGTCCATGGCACCATGGCTGTTAACAAAACAATTAATAATGATTGAAAGAGAATGAGGGGATAAAAAAAAAACATCAGCATGATCTTGTCAAGAACTGATTGCTTCAGACCAATCTCATTTCTTCCTCTGAGGGGATAATTCACATGGAGGGTAATGGGGAAGCAAGGCAGATTATCTTGAGGTTTTTTAAACTCTCCACCTGAGAGTGGATTTCCAATTTTCTTCTGTGAAACAAAGTGAAATAGTCTCTGCAGAACCACTGTGTACAACCAGTTGTATAACCACGTGGACAGAGCAGTTGTCTGTATGTCATGCTGTCCAGCCCAGCAGATATGTCCAGCAATGAAATCCAAAGATCTGCTCCATAAATTTTCTATTTACAATTTGGACTTTGACATAGAGAGAACTCCTGTAAAATTAATTGGCAAGACAGGTGAGAGAAGGCATTAAATCTAAAATTATTTTAATAAAACTGAGAGGCAATACCAAAATTACATTATTGACTCATTCTTTTTTTTTTTTTTTTATTATGTATAGCTATTTGACCTTTCTCTCTAACATTCCTGTCTGGCTGACTGTTTTCCTCTTTATATCTATGCCTTTCACTTCTGCCTTATAGCACTTTTCATTTCTCTTTTAATGGTTTCTCAACATAGCTTAAGGGCAAGAAGAAGTCTCCAGAATTTGCAGCAAAAGAGGTTTTGGATATGAGGAAATAATGAGGAAAGATTGTGACTGCTGGGATGAGGAAACATTCCTTTCAATGCCAGAGAGGTGGTGGGCTCTTGTCCACTGGAAGTTCTGAAAAGCAGATGTGATGAACATCTGTCAGGCCTGGTCACCCAGCACTGAACCAGTCCTGTGTTCCTATGCTTAACTTTAAGAGAGCAGCTGCGGATCCCGCAGCCGCACCAAGGACATGTTTCTTGAAGATCCACAGCTATTGACTATTTTATAAAACCTACAGCTGGAGTTTATGGAAAAGGACAACATTTCCCACCTCGCCCTGCTCAGAGGCAAACAAGTCATGTTGCATCCGTGCTTTAGTCAAAAGGAAATACTTCTGCTACTCAAGACTGATTGCATTTTCCCAGAAACTCTTCAAAGGCATGTCTGTATGTGTACTCTTGCTTTGGTTGCCATTTCAAGGACAATAAAGAAAAGTGGACATTTTGCACACCCTATTGATCTTCTCACACAGAACAGCTGTAGAGCTGGAGCAAATCAGCTCATCCAGAATTTTCACTGGATGAACTAATCAGGCCAGAGCTTGTGCTGGGTTTTCCAGCAGTGGAGGAAAATTGAAAGTGTCTGCCCCAGGAAGGAGGGGCAGATCTGGAGCCATAAGGCCTTATCATGTTCGTCAAAGAGAGAAAAAGGGAGGGAGAAAGAAAGGCAAGTGACAATCCCCACAGCTGTCACCTTCCCATATCTCCCATCCCATCCTTCCAGACGTGACAGACTCAGCAGAAAAAAAAACCCACAGTGGGATCTTGGCCGTTTTGCTGTAATCAGGTGTCTGTTGCCCTCCATAATTAGCCCTAGAGCAAGCCCAGAGTTGTACTTGTCCAACTCTGTTGTATTGGCAAATTATGAATTATTGCAATTACACAATGATAAAATCCTCCTGTCCCATTTGTGTAAGCAGAGCCCAACTGCATGTAATGGCATCAAGTGCTAGCTCTCAGCAGAGCCCTGATGGAACTAATTCACCAAAAACCAAGTACCACAAATAGCATGATTCCCTGGATGTGATGTGGTGCCTGGCTGAGTAGTTTTCTCTCTGGAGAATCACTCATTGTTAGGGTGACGTGGCCTCAGATGGGAAATCCTGGGAGCAGCAGATTTTCAGCGACTTGTGTCCTGAGGGGTGACAAGAACTCTGCCATGCAGGAGAGACACCATGGCTTTAACTTCACTGTAGAAATGAGGAATTCCTTTACTTCCTAATGTGGTTCCTACTCTGCCTGAGTGCCTGTGACAGCTAATTCAGAAGACACGAATACAGATCACTGTCATTTTAGCACTCTTAATGGCAAACCATTCCCATGCTCCTAGGAGTGATGGGGTACGAAATCCCATAGAACTGAGTCATTACAACAACACAGATAAGGCTGTGAAGACCACGTTCAAGTACCTAGTTAAGTTTATAGCACAACAGCCTTTAGAAGTATAAATCCTTGTATAATTAACAAAAAATTAACAAAAGCTTCATTTATGTCTTGGACTTTTATGGATCTGGCACTCCTGTAGTATTATTCCTTCCCAGTTTTACTACATGAGCAAAATTCTCAAGAGGCTTTCTAAAAATGAGAGCAAACTGACTGAAGGAAAGCATGTCAGGCCAATCTCACTCATTAAAAATAAATCTTCTGTAGAACATGGTAAGTCTCAGATGCCCCTATGCAGTCCATTTTGGTATCTGAAGATGCCCGTCCATTCATTCAGATCTAGGCTTTTCAATTTAATAAAAGTTTGGCAGCACACTAAAATGATCTAATTTGATGGAATTTCTTTCCTGATCTGCCAGCATGGAATTTAAAGAGGCTGGCGTCTCCATGGCTGTGCCTCTGGGTGACTGGATATCTCAAGAGACTTGTCAATGACTGACAAAAGAACCATCATATCTAGATCTCAGCTCATCCCTGAGCTTGGAGTAATAGAAGGACCATTCAGTAGATGTCACTGGCTGGAGGAGCACCAAAGATGTTGAAGAGATGGTTTGCAGGAGATGGCGTGGGATTTGGCCATCTTCCATTCACTGTAAGCTAAGCTACTGTGGGAGATGCTAATTACTGTTTACACAGCCTCTTGGCAAACCTGGCAGCCCACTCTGAACTGATCTTGCAAGCTGGCAGCCCCTGATGGAGGCAGCGTGAGGCCAGTTTCAGTCGGTCACAGCACTGCGTGTGTCTCCTCCCTTGGAGACCACAGCGATGCCTCTGTTCCTGCCTAGCCAAGAGCCACCACCAACAGCAACAGTGGTTGCTGTGCACTGCTTGTCATCCACTGCTTTAGATTTTAGAGCTCCGCGTGTTTGTCTCCCTCAGTCTCCAAGATTTTTGCAAGCTGAGACTAACAGGGACACTTGGAGGGGAAGCCGTACCCTGTGTACCCCAGGTAAGGGAGCGAATTGCACAGCTTTCTTCTGAAACAACTGTCATTTGCCCTTTCCTTTCACTCTTGGTCCTCCACATATGGACTGCAGGGGCTTATTACCAAAAGGAAGGCATTTCTCATATCCAGCTAAGCCACCCTCAGCACATCTTCACAGTCCAGCTGCATGCTTCTCCTCCATGGTTCTTCTGGTATCAGCAAATGGAAAGGTTTAGAGATGGCTGTGGCTGGACCTGACACACAAGCCAGCTTATTTTAGTGGGCTGCTAAAATTCTGTGGTTCAACACTGGCAGCCAGATAGGGAGACAAAAATGAAGCGTATTATTTCCAAATGAACTCCCAAGAGTGCATTCAATTAGTGAGGTTGTTTTTTGACCTTTTGCAGACTTCGTTAAAGCCCCTATCACTTTTCCAGAAGAAAAAAAAACAATTTTGAAAACAGATGGGAGTAAATGAAAAATTTATGCCTGCAATGCCGCACAGCCCAAAATGAGCAGTCTTGAATGGTCTCTGCTGAGTTCCAGTGTGTAATTAAAAGGACGCTTATGAAGCCTTCAGACTGTGAAGTACAAATACTTGCCTATAACCTACTGGGAACTGCCTCATGAGAAAAAAAACCAAAAATATACACTCAATTTAATAAACTTAGCTGGTATGGAGTTTTGCATGCAGATTATAAAGTAACTTAGAAAAGGGAGTTTATGGAGGCTGGTATTAATCACTACGTGATGATACAAAGCAGGAAAAATACAGGAAAGAATTATTCCTTGGGATCAGCTTTATAAAAGGTTTATTCTGAGAAGAATTAGGAAATATATTTGGGAAAGACCTGAAAATTTACTTCAGGGGCTAAGATCTGAGTAGTACTGGAGGAATAAGACAGTTGTCCTGCCCCAACCACAACAGTAGTGCAAGCTGGTGCCATTACTTACAAAAATTAAATACTCCTTAATAGGCACACGTGATCCTGCATTATTCTTTAGCCGGTGTGTGCCTCTCCCTAAATCCCTTTTGGATCTAGCCTTGAGGCCCTTCTGATATCCAGAAGAGTTGTTTCCCATCCCGTAGAACTGGAATGTTTTATTGGAAGCACTCTGCATCCCACCTGTGTGGTGCTGTGTGCTGTGCCTGTGAGACACTCACGGCTGAGCAATGCTCTCCTGAGGGGACGTCACGACAAGCTGCTGTCACTGAGAGTGAGCTGCCGCCCGTCTGTACTTCCTCACTTTGAGAGAAACCTAAACTGAGCAGTTTAGAGAGGGAATAAATTTAATTTAGGTTCCTTTAACCAATTTTATCTCTATTCCTATCATATGCTCTACTTAATACGCTGTTTGTGTCACAAGCTGTAGCAGAAAGAATTAAGGTAATTTGGACCAACTCTGCTGACAAAACTTTCCGTATGCTACTGGAAATGTGAGTGAAAATGGTCACAGTCTGTTACATTTCTGAAGAGCTTTCAGATGTCAGAGCAGGAAAACATGTGGTTTTACTCCTTGTGGAAATCAGTGTAATCATACTGGTATAAAACCGGGCCGATATGGTGCCCTCAGGTCTCACTGAGCCAGCTCAGAAATTCAGTGCTCCATTGCATAGACCATTCCCGTGCTCCTACCTGATCGTTCTCCTGTCCTTACCCAAAATGAGTTGACCTGTGGCCAGAAAAGGAGTGGACACCTCTGTGACAGATTCATGTACAGAGACGCCCCCTCCCCTGTTGGTACTGACACCTCACAGGAGAAGCGACTACCCGTTGTCACCAAACATGAGCGGTGACTCTGCTTTACAGCAGGTGACAGGGGGCCGGGCCCTGATGCCTCAGGCTGGGAGCACCCAGGCAGGGAATTCCTCTCTGCCTGTTCCCTGGCAAGACACCATCCGAGCCAGCCCTGCCGGGACCCTGGCTCAGATGGGTTAATCTGTGTCTGACTGCTGCACGGAAAGCATCTGACAGAGGCTGGGGCAAAGGCTGTGCATTTTGCTTTTATAGTCCTTGAGCCTGGAAGGGTGCATATGCCTAACTGCCTGGAGAACACATGAATCCATTTCCTCGTAGCCAGATGCTGTCTTTATTTCTCTGCAAGTATTCTTTTGGAGTCATTAGCACCCGTATGATGGAGGGCTCAGCTAACGATACGACTAAACCGAGCTTCATCTGGAATGAGATTAAAAGTGGTTATTTTATTATGCCAGCCGCGGTCTATTTCTGCTGGGTCAGATGCGTTTACTGATTCTTCTGTCATTAACCACATTAGATGACAGAGTCCCATAACTCTTGACATTTTCAGCTGTGTGTATTTCTAAATGTCAATTCTAAATATAAATAAATAAGCAAGCCCAAGACCATGCCTTCCTATGGAAAAAACCACTCCTTAACATTAGGATTTTTAAAGATCTTCACTTTATTTAATGTCTGAGCATTAGAAAATCATGCCCTGACCTATAACTTTCCCTGTGTACTTTTACAAATAGTTCTTGGGAAATTCTAACTGTAACATTTTTGGGAAGGGTAAGAGAAGAGAGGGCTTAGAGTTCATCCTAGCACCTTCCTCTAGCACCTAGCACTGCTTGTGTGTGGCCGGTCCCTCTGAATGGACGTGCACTCAGCTGCACGTTCAGTCACTTCTTCCTCAAGGGGAGTGACAGGGAAGACAGAAGGAGGAATACTTGAACCTGCTTGTTCTAGGCCAACAATTGCAAAAGGAGGCTTCTTAAGCATATAATAATTTCCCGATGCTTTATAATATCACCCTGTAGTCTATCTTTTAAAAGGAAACAAACAACAATAACAAACAAGCTTATAATTGACAACATCAGTGAATTCTGCTCCTCTGGAGATGCCACAGGCATGTGCTCCCTTCTCCAGCTCTGCAAGTGCTCAGAGACTTTCTGCCTCTCTTATGTGGCCGTGTGTTGCTGACATGGGCTGCCCAGGCTCAGAGCACACTCTGGTTTGTCCCACACAGCTGGTTGCAGAGAAGAGATCAAGAGGGAGTCTGCCCAAGTCAGCAAAGTCCTCCCTTGCTGGGGGAGAGGTACAGCTATAGGTGCTTTGTGTTGTGCCCCAAACTAAATTCCCAAGACCTTCCTCAACAAGTGTGTCTGTGGTCCCATGGGTTTACCTCAAGGAGAAAAATCTGCATCTGGGTAGAGCAGCCCGAGGAGGTAACCCTTGCTATCCTTAATGGATCCCCCTCGAGGCTTGACACTTCTCTTCAAAACTTTCCAGCATATTCCTCGTTAGGCCTTTGTGTGTCAGAAACCATGCAGCAGACAGGAAATTTGAAGAGAGTCACTAAAAGATGTAAAGAGGCCTTAGAGGGTACCATGCCACTATTCAAATTTGTGTTACTAAGTGATTTCCTGTGCCATCCCCACTTCTTTTCAGAGCAACGCATGTTACAGTTTAAGAAGGGACACCAGCCACCACAGAGCTAGAAAGGAAGCTGCTTGTTGTTAGTTGAAATTAGCAGTTGAAACTGGGAGAAGATAAAAGGAGTTTCCAGAAGAAACATGAATTGCCTGTGGTGAGACCCAATCCCCTTTGGCTGCGGGGAGGTTCCCACCATGGTAGGCAATGCACCCTCATCCACAACTGAAGCTAATTGCAGCGGCATTCGCTTCTGCAGGCTTTAGAAACTCTAGCCCTGTTTCTTCTCTTTGAGGAAAGCACACGTAGCCAGCAGAGATCCACAGTTATTTAAAGAAACACTATATAATGAGGAGGAAAACGTCTATTCAGTGCACTTAGCCATCCAGCCTGTTCTGTTTACATTAGCCAAGACTTTGGGGAAATACCTAAAAATGGAGATTTGTAACTGCATGAAGTCCAACAGTGTATCAGTGAGCAACATAAAGTTATTAGCACTTCATTGCAGTGTTTCCCCTCCTTTGCATGCTTCTTCCACGTGATGTAGAAGCTTTGGGACAATTGCAATAATTCAGTTTTTCACAGAGATGACAGGTTACATGGCAATGATATTCTACTTTTTATTAAATCTCTGGAATTGGCACATTACTTGCTGTTGACTCATTTAGTAACTCTTGTCTTGAACTGAAGCAGATGGAATTAGCAGAAATATGGTGTTGTTAAGGTTCAGCACTTGGCAAACAAAGGTGCTTTGTTGCTAGGAGAGCAACTTCTAACAGCACATTTTTAATGCAGAAATTAATGATTTACCCTTTGCATGTTGCTATCCAATGTCATGTGTCTCTAGAAATCCACTTCTGAGAACAAAAAATTCCACTCATGGAGTCCAAACTTTCCTGTCTGCTCGGGAGCTATGAGAATACAGCATACAGGAAAAAGTGAGGCTTACCCAGAAACCAGCCATTCCTCAATGTTAAGAGCTGGATATTGATTGCCTCCATGCTGACACACCTCTGCAAAAACAAGCGTCCTTTGTTAGTGAGGAATCCAAGCCATGTCCCTGGTCCATGGGTGTCTTGCTGGGATAACTATTGGCCCATAATCAAATGTGGCCAACAAAACGTACTTGTGAGAAAAACTGGAAGAACACATATTACTCCACTCTGGGCCATTTGGAAAATGACCGTGAAAAATACACAGATCAAACCTGATTATGGTCTCCAGAGCTGAGCACAATGAAGCTGCTGACATGACAAGACAGAGGCGGGAAAGTGCTTGTTATATTGAGCAGAAATCAGGTTAAACAGACATACCTGTGCATGAGATTTATCTTGGGAACTGAGGATCTGACTCCAATACTGCCACTGAAAGCCACGTGGTTGTGTTGCATGGAGAGAGCGTAGGGGAGCGCGGCGGCAGGCTGCATAATCACCACTGTGTCCAGGTAGATGACTGTCACCAGGAGGCAAAGCCAGTCACACCAACGCTTTCTGAAACAAGTCCTGCTGACAGGTAACAATACCTCTGTTGCAGAAGGAAGGATCATCTCCACTATCACGCGTGCAATAACATCCAAGGAGTGGTGTGAGCCCGCAGAGCTGAGGTGTTCATTGGCCATGGCATGTGGAGGAGCAGAGCATCTCACTGAGCTGGGTCTCAGCATCAGCCACGGCTCAGCGTGGGAAGCCCTGGCTGCTGGCTCCCCGAGCTGCCTTGGTTCTCCTGCACACCCCTGCCCCAGGAGCAACTCAGCAGCCAGCTAACTGAGACCGGAGGCAACTTTCTGCTGCACCTCAAAGTACACCCCCCATGTCTATTTTCTGGGAGCATTCATAAGGTAGCTGTTAGATGGAGAACTGCAAAAAAAGCCTACTTGAGGGACTGGTGAAACCAGAGCCCAGGGCTTTGCTCCAATGCTGTCCTGTTTGTGGCAGCTCCAGCCCACGGTGCCACTGCTGTGCATGAAAAGAGCACACTCAGGGTTTTAACATGCGGACAAAGGGTTTGCTTTACCCACTGAAGTGGAACAGAGCAGCTGTGGAAAGGGCTTGTTTCCAGAAGTGTGGTCTGTTCCCGCTCTGCAGAATGGCTGGCACTTCCAAACTGAGGCACCTCTGCACATGGCTGGGAGTGCCAGCCCAGGGACCCCCTCGAGCCTCAGGGGCACCAACAGGACACCCCAGAAACAGCCACCCTGTCACTCGCAGAAATTCTGCATGGGACAGCAGTGAACTCCTGTCTGCCTCACACCGCTGGGCTTCTGCGTGACGCTGCCTGTAAAATGCCTTGCCAAGTGAGACAGCTTGTAAACCCCTTTCCATACCCCCTCTTTCCCCCCCCCCGACTCCCAGTTCATCTCTGTTCTTTGAAGTCCCAGAGGCTTGAACAGCATTAACTCTGCACCTGGCAGCTCAGCTGTCCCCTTTCATCCCAAATCCCCCACGGATCCACTTGCTCCGAAAGTGCGGGAGCCGTAATGCAAAGAGCTTGCCGGGGCTTGGACCCCACAGGGATGTTTCCATTACCCTGTTACAATAAAAAAGGCCCAGAATAAAAAAGAAAGAGCAAAATTAGGCAACCTGCACGAGCCGGGTAGATGCACTGGAGATCTCAGCAGGCCGGTGGTGAGCAGTAACCTTTCAATGCATTTGCAGTCATTACTTGTGGGTTCAGTGTGTCTGAGGAAACCAACCAACGACAGGACTCAGCGCTGAGATTGCCGGGGACTGATTTAACAAAGAAACCTGCAGAATCCCTTAAAATGTCATCATGCCCAGCAGAATATAACACTAGTCCCGTGTGAAAGGAGCAGAAACCAGCAAGCAACAACATCATCCCCCTGTACTTGGCACTGGTGAGACCCCACCGCAAGTACTGTGTCCAGTTTTGGGCCCCTTCCCACAAGGAGGACACTGAGGTGCTGGAGTGGGTCCAGAGAAGGGCAACAAAGCTGGTGAGGGGTCTGGAGCACAATTCTTATGAAGAGAGGTTGAGGGAGCTGGGGTTGTTCAGTCTGGGGAAGAGGAGACTGAGGGAAGACCTCATCGCTCTCTACAACTC
>JAOTQQ010000023.1:49713455-49724865 GCA_026546715.1 Gallinago undulata
GGGGGGTGTGTGTGTGTGTTTTGTTTTGTTTTGGTTTTTTATTGGTTGCACTAGATGATCTTAAAAGGTCCCTTCCAACCTAGGTGATTCTGTGATTCTGTGAACAAGACCAGTAGCCCACCGACCCTTCTGAACACTGTGGGTGCTTGCAGCCTCTGACAGCAGAGGCTGCTCAGCTCTGCCAACCACCCCACGCCTCAGCACTGCCCTGGCTCCTTTCCTGATGGCTTCTGATGCAAGGCAGCCATGCACTTGGCACAGGCACTGCCACCCCAGAGCAGAGTGAAGCACAGCTTGACAGGTGGCCCTGCACGCGAGATTACCTTTTCTGCTCTGATAACCCGCTTCAAACAGAATCAAAACTTGTCTTTCCTATGAGGAGCTCTCATTTATCAAATTTATCTCGAGGCAAGCAAACCACGTGAGGGAATGTGCTCAACATGTGAACACATGGATATCAACAGGCCCTCGTACATGGATATCGTACATGCCCTGATACCTCACAGCTTTTCACTGAAACAGTATCCAAGATGTCACAAGTTTTGTAAAAGAAAGTTGGCTCCATTTTGCCGAGATGTCTTTCTTTGCTGTCATGAAGCTGCGCAGTTTGAGACTGAGACAGCAGAGTAGTTAATCACATCCCCAACTCAAAGTACCTGTTCTGTGCTCTACTGAGCCTTGGTAGGGGGGTTCAGTGAGCTGGAACTGTTTTCTGCACTTGGAAAGTCTCCTGGCCTTCCTTGGGCTGTTGCTTGCTTAACAGCACGAGTCTTCTCTGCTATGGGGCTGCACCTACGTAATTCAGTCAGATTTAAAAATGAAGGCAATTTAAAAATGTGCTCAGCCTGACATCTCCTGTTTGGCTGACCAGTGTAACCCAGCTCCAGCAGGCTCTGCAGGCAGGGCTGTCAGCCATGGTATGACCAGCACCCTGCCACCACTGCGTGCCTCAGACTGGGGCTGTGCTGGGAAGGAGTGGCCCAGGACAGGGATGGAGATGGCATCTGGCACCACCTGGGAAAGGGAGAGGGGGAAAGCATCACAGGGAGGCAGGGGAAGGGGGAGCCATATGGACCTCCACGGGAGGACGAGGAGGTGCCTGGAACCAGTGAGGAGAGAAGACGTAGAAGAAAGTCACAATTGAGACTCTGTGGGAGAAGAGAGGGGGTCTGAGAAAGGGAGGTCACTTTGGCAGGCAATATAAAGGTCCTTTCTTTTCCTATCCAATTACTGGATGCTTTTACAGTCCAAAATTAACTACTGTAGTCCAAGACAATTACAGGCTTCATTAAAGCCATGACAGAATGAGCTGTTAGATTGAAGAGCTGTCAAGACCTTTCGTCTAAGGAAAAGAGCAGGAGGCTCAGGCTGCTGCCAGCCATACTGCAAGCAGCCCCAGCAAACAGACAGGGGTTTTCTCTGGTGGTGGGCTGGGGGGCGTGTATTGAACAGGCAAAGTCAGGAGAATTTGTGCTCAATGTGAGTGGCAGCTCGAGCTTGACAAGCTGCCGGGCCAGCAGGTTTGGAAACAGTTGGCAGCCACTGCTGCTGCCCCTACCTCCTCGGGAGGTCATGTCAGATAGCCTCCACTTGCATAACTGGTTCTCACCCTAATGGAAACTCTCCTCTGAGTGATTTGCTCCAGTCACCCACTGGACAGTGCAAAGCACTCCTTTCAACCAGACTGCAAGTCTCTACTTACATGTCCTTCCTTTTCTCAGCATTTGGCCCGCATATACTCCCTCTTCTCTGGGACATGGGATGGGATTTGAAGACTATTTAATGCTTAAAAAATCCATGCACCCATATTCTACTTAACAGAGAAGTTTTACATGGAAAATGTATTGTTTTTTCCATTATATTAACTTCTTACAAGTCTGCGTGCCAGTTGTAGCTCCTTGCTTTCAAGCTACTGATGAGCCTCAGCATCTGTTCTTCTGGGCATCAAGGCCATTTGCAGATTCTTTAAAAGCAAAAGCCATGAAAAACTGTTTTTGTAAAATGACGGGATATCTCCCAGGGCTGGAGTCAATTAGTGAAACAGGCCCTCGATATATTGCCGACAGGATGTTGCAAGAAGAGTAGGTTGAGGGCCTGTCCATTCTCTCCAAGGCTACCACAAGCCTTCTCTCATGCTAACCCAAGCAGAGCTCCTACAGGCACTGGAAAGGGAGTGGAGAAGTCAGTCCTTCTAGTAAATGACAAGTTGGAAAAATAGTTTTTTATTATACTGCTGACATCCTAGCTGCTCTTTAAACCTGCATTAGAACAAAGTCTCCTGACTTGGAAAACAAATCAAACTTTTAACAAGGCAAAACTGCAAGCAAATTCTCTGGATAAAACCTCAATGGCATTTTCCAGACAGTAATGCTAGAACCTTACATTTTATGGCCGGAAATAACAGTATTCAACAGATGTCTGGGAACTAAGCCAAAGTTTTGTGACAAAGATTGTCACTCCTTCACTATCCAGCCAAGTTTTGCCCGTGGAGCTTTTCAGTGGTCCCTTCAGTCTTTCGTGACTCTCACACAGGAAGGAGTACAACTTATCCATCACAATTAATATCCATGTGTGCAGGAGAGCCCACACTGAGAGACACTCTATTGCTAAGCTTCTCCAAATGAAGGCTCAGCATTTCTTCTGGAGGGTGGAGTTGAAGGTTTTCCCAAGCAATGCCCAGAGCTCTGCACTTTTTTGTCACTTCTGAGGTGTTTTGGGGGACGCCACTTTTTCATACTAATGACAAGTCTGGAAAGGGAACAATATCATGCCTAAATGTGACCATGAAGCAGTTTCCAGTGATTGCAAAGAAGTTTTCATTTCATTGTTTGCTGTGGCATTGTCACCTGTTCATCCTGGGCCATGGTCACTTCAGGGACACAAAGGAACTAGTATGGAAACCAGTATTTCAGGAATGGGAACATAGCATTAAGGTTTATCAGGGCCCCCTTCCCATCCCTTTGCAGGTACCTTTTGAGAAAGCCGAGGGAGGAGAGATGGCAGAGCAACACATGTCAGTGTAACCTCCGTCTTGCTGCTGGCACTGCAGTGGTGTGCACATGGCACAGACCGGTCAAGCCCTTCCTCAATGAACTGATTGTGCATCAAAATGGGAAGTCAATAGGGATGAATCAAAGCACTCCAGTGTATCTATCCCTTGGCCTGAATACAAGTCCATTAATCAAGCTCTTTTTTGTTCTTTTTTTTCCGCCCTTTTCATCAAGTTATTCTTCCTCAGACATTTTGTCTCTCTCCGTTTTCCCCCTTTTAATCATGTTAGTGACAACAGCACTAAGATAAATGTGTTTACAGACTAGAACTGGGCTGGTATCTTGAATTCCTCTCCGCTGCAGACAATCGCATGACTTCACCCACTGGCCACACAGCAGACGGCCGAGGAGCTGCCAGCCAGCTACGTCAGGCAGCATGCAGGCAGCAGGAGCTGCCGCTTCTCTTCTGGCACCTGGAGAGCTCAAATGCAGAAAGGGATGCAGATGTGGCATGCCTCTGGCGAGCAGCAAGCTGTGGGGAGAGGGCTGGGGCTGGGCATCTGCATGTCTTCACCCCCCAGTTCATCCAGCTTGGGGGGACTTTGGGCAGGTTCAGGTGTGTGTGGCAAAATTTGCACCATCCTTGAGTAGCCACAGCTTGGCGTGTGTGCACAGTGTGTGCCATACCCTGTCCTGGGGCACCCTCATGTGTAATAAAGTCTTCTTCCCGGTCTCTGTAGGACAGCCCTGCCAACTATTTCTAACCTCTGAAGTGAAGAGAGGGAAATGACCCCCCATCTGAACAGACCGATGTGGCAGGCAGACTGGTGAGCATCAGCAACGCAGATTTCTATCCTCCAGGTTTCAAACTTAGAGACAGCAGAAAAGCAACTCCGGTTGTTTTACAGGCAGTTTCCTTACAACTTGATTTTAAGCACATAAATTCTCTGCTGTTCCATGGACTGAGAACACTGATGGTATCTTTGATTTTGCCTTCTGCTTTCCTGAGGCACAGGGTTTTTTTTTTTTTTGGCTTCTGGTTTCACCTGCTAAAGGCCTGGAGTTTGTTGCAAGGTGTTGGGCAGTATGCTGTGTCTGATCATGTGTGGGATCTGCTAGCCCTTCCAGAAAAAGTATTTCAGTCCTGGCCACCAGCCGGACTCAGAGACAGGACCCAGCAGATCAGGTGGCCTTTTCCTGACCCACTGTTGCCTGATTGTCCAAGCTGAGAGCAGATGTGGGTTTCACTGATTCAACATGCCCTAGAGATTTGGCAAGGCAAATCAAGTTGACTATTGCCATCCCAGTTTGGGAAAAAGAAGACAATTTTATAAAGGGCATTGTTTTTATCCCAAAGTTTTCTTTATAAATGTCCTCTAAAGCAATTTCACCTTTCATGTAGTTAGGAATACCCAGATTTCATCTCTTTGATTTCAGACTGTTCTGCCCCACTGGAGCAATGCAATCAAGGTTGGTTTGCACTGAGCCAAACCTGGACACCTGAGGCAGGGAATTTTCTGCCTCCAGCAGATTTTCCCCTTTGCTCTCCTGCCTATTTCTAAGAAAATCTCACTGAGGGATCGTCTTGAGACAATTTTTTTTTCCTTGGAGCTGATTTTGTGACCATTCATTGCCACGCCAGATGTGTGGACTGGTAGTGCATTTCATCGCCTTCATTTAGTATGAATTGCCACTTCAGGAGCACGTCATTGATAGCTGGTTCCCTCCCACACCTGACCTTCTGAATCTCTGTCTCTTCCTGGAGCGGAGTCGTGACTCTCACAGTGCTCACTGCTTGGACAGTGCTAAGCCAAATGTACACTTTAACAGCTATTGCACAAATGTAGAAAATAAACCATTATCAGTGAAATGGGTCACTGTAGTCTTTCCAGTGCTAGATCTAGTGTGCTCTGGTCCTAAATCACTGTGTACTCTTTCTAGTACTAGATCCACAGAAAAGCCGTTGCAAATGCAGAATAAAGAAAAACCGAACAAGTTGAAGAAACAAATCTAAGGGAAATAGGTGTCTGGAGTCAAAGATCCTTTCACAGGGGCGCATGGCTTTTCATAGATCTTCCACCCACCAACATGCAGAATCAACAGCTCCACTCACAAGGGCAGCTAAAAGTGTTTACAAGCCATTTTGGTACCAGGGAACACAAAGCTCTCATGCAGAAGAGGTCAGATCCCAGCATGAAAAATCCTTGATAGCACACTGTGATCAAAGTGAGTATCTATATTAAAATGTGCATAATTCCAGATTGTTTTACATGTCAACAAATTATAGACACCCTGCTGATAATGTCTTTCCGGTGCCTCTTTAACAAAATGTAATTTGTAATTTGAAAGAGCACCATCATTTCCAATCCAATCTCCTTCAAGTTTTCTTTTCATATCCAAAGCATAAAGTGAGAAGGACTTAAATCTGAGAAAGCGGAATTTCTTTCATTTTATGTACTTAACTTTCTCATCTTAGGATTTAGGTCTGTAAATTCCTTTGCAAATGGAGCTTCTTGCATCAGGACCCATAACTTAGTGAACTAGATAATGCTGTTTCTAATGTGAACGCCACAAAAAAATGGGCGGTGATGACCTATATTCAAAAGTGCTTAAGTAAGTGACTTAATGACCTCAGCTTCACAGGAAAAAGCTTAAAGTCACTGCTGGCAAATGTTTACCACAGCAGAAAACATTTTTGATGGGTAGGACCATGGTGTAAGTTTGAGTGAGACCTTTCCTTCCTCTTCATTTAAACACAAAGGACAGATATAGGTAATACACTGCACAAACCCAGCAGCTTGTGCCTAATGTTCTAGGAGCAGCTGCGTGGTTTGTCAATGGCTTTGAGTACTAACCAGGTTAGAAAGAGGTTAAGTCACAGATGTTTGGAGAAAAGAACTGAAAAGTTGCAGTCTGCTCTCTTTTCCTGATCTGCACACCAGGGTGGTCCATTTAGACTAAACGGGACCATTAATGTTGGTTTAAACCTGGCTTGTGTAAATTTGAGTACAGTAATATTCCTGGCAGCCATTTAAGAAAATATCCATGAAAAACATTGTATGAATTGAACTAAACTTGACTAATATAATTGGCCTGTCTTACAACAGGTTTTTCATAGTTAATTGACAGCTCTTCAAATCAGACTTCTATAGAGTAAGAACATGGGCTCAGTGAGAAAGCAACATGTTTAGTCAGGGACAACTCTTCCCTCAAGATTCACTAAATACTAACAAAATCCCAGCTTGACATTATTGTCCTTTTTTTCTTTATTACTTCCTTGGCATTGGCATGTGTTTTACAGTTATGTCAGGCACCTACTTTGACATCATGTAAGCCTTCAGAAGGATCCAGCCAGGCCAATGAAAGGCCCCTAAATAATACAGCACTTTGAAGGAGAATGAACAGTTCAGGGTAGTTGGAGCTCAGCGCAGATAAGCTGGTCGAAGGAACAGTTCTAGTTGCAAGGAAGTTGTCTGCTGTGTCTTTGCATCCTGTAATTATAACCCTTCCCAGGAACTGGAGACTTCGGTGTCAGGTCCCCAGGGACCTTTGCACAGAAAGGACTGATGTCCACATACTGGACTCTGCTTTTGGGGAAAAGGCTGGTGGGATGAAGTGGAGTATGTTTACCCCAGAGCCTCTAGAGAAGGGGGAGACACCTCAGCTGAGCCAGGCATCTGCAAAGCAGTTAATGGGGAACTTCATGCTGCAATGGCAGTACTATTTCTGGTGCTCAGGTCACCGTGTTCAAGGCAAGTTTATGTATCTCTGCACCATACTGTGGTCTGGGTAGGTGTTCCCCTGGAAATCTAATTTCCTGACTTAGGAGAACAAAAATGGAAGGCAGACTAAAACTTTTTTGACATTTACTCCCTGGTTGTATTTAGTTCTGCATTAGCTTTGCAAAAACTCAGTTGAAACTTCAATTACATCCCACCATACCCCCCCAAGGAAAAGAAACCAAACCAGAACCTTAAACTATCCTTCAAAATTTCTGGCTCTTCAAGGGTTTGTCAGGGCTAGGTCTTGCTTGTGAAATGCAACAGTCTCTCAGTAGCAGACAGCTCACTCATTACTGTCTTCTCCTCTTGGACTGTGGAAGGTTTAAAAGGATCAGGAAAGTCCAATCAATATGAAGGATGTTTTTTTATTTTTCCAACATTAATTTCCTGTTCTCTTTTCATGTGAAAAGAGAAAAAAAGATTGGCCTGATGTTCCTTTTCACATTATTGTAAAATATAATCAGACCAGAAGCTATTCAGGGAGGATTAATACCAACCGAAAAGGAAGGTTTTCTGTGGAGAGCATCCAACAGAAATTTCCTTTTTCTCACCACAATTTTATATGGGATTAAAATCATATTCATCAGCACTTTTGTAAATATTTTTCACTGACATTGCAACTGATGTTTTTTCTTACTATTTTAAACAGTTTGATTGATTATCAAGCACAGTAAGTTCCCTGTAATTCCATCAGTGTTATAAGAAGGAAGGTGTTTTACCAAGGTCTGGAAATTTCTGTTTACCACAACCGTCTGTCCGAACTTTTGGAGCCAGAGGGGTTCATTTTCTTCTTCCCTGGCAGGCCGCCCGTTAATAACCAGGGTTCCTTTGCTCATTGCCCTGTTGGTGCTTGTGAGGAGTAATATTGTGTGTACAGATTTGTGAAAAATCAAAGGAATGAAAGAAGAGCGAGGCCCTGTCTAAGGCTGCAGTACAGATTGTATACCCTGTGCAGTCATCCTGCTCCAGGCAGTTGACATGTAAGGAGGCTTCCCTGCCTGGTTCATCCTGGAGCAGTGTTATTCTCTGCGAGACCATTCCTTAAGCACGGGCAGTAGTATGTTGCTTGTGGTGAGCAAGAAAGCCAGAACTTATCCTGTAAGGGGTGCAAAGCTCAACACGTATCTGCTTTCCAAGGTCTGGAGCACAGTCACTAACTTTGAATTCTGAGTGGTGATTGAATGTTATAGAATGGAGTGAAAAGCAAATACATCCCCACTGTGTAACACTGGCACTTTTGCCCCTTGACGCTGGTTCTCACCCACCTGTCCAGAACCCCTGAGCTCTCCTGGGCTTTTGCACTTTTACCCTAGTCTCTAACACCCTGTGCAGGGTTTAGTCAGTCCAGACTGACAGTTTTTCACACAGTCTCCCAAATCCACGCATGGCTGGCCACCATAGAGCTGCTCCACACTTGACAGCAAAGAAAATAACTGTTTAATAAAGGGTTTCACCTTATCCAAGTCACACGCCACACTGAGATCAGCATGCTTCCTCCTAGGTAAAAAGTAGTGCCAAAGGGTAGATGATACTATTGGGATCCAGGATTTCCTTCACTTACTCTGATCCTTTATTGCATGGATAATTCCCATACCAGTCACATAGCTTTAAGGGTATGTTGTATGAGGACAGATGGTGGTATTAAGTGAGGCATCAAGGTAGTCTTGATTGGTCTTGACTGAAAGTCTGTCAAGAGGCTCCTGTCATATTTCTGACTCAGACGTCCAAAGTCGGATGGTATGAACACCCTCCACCTCTCCCTTTCCCAAGAAACCTTCTTTTCCCCTCCTGAAATATTCCTGTATAATTCCTCTGCCAGGAGCTGTTGGCTGCAGCTAAGACCTGGCTCAAATATGTCTTTAAATTAAGCTGTGACTTTAAGTCTTGACCCAGCATTCATGGCCTCACTATATACAATCCCAGCATGCTTCTTCTAGGAATTAAGTTCCCATAAGACACTTGCTGGTCCTTGAGGTTTGAATAAAATAGCAAGGAGAAGAAAATGTAATGGTAACTGGGATGTGACCACCAAATCCATGAGTGTTTTATTGTTTTCTAATGTTATATATACAAATAGGACCTCAAGCTATTGACAGATAACTGTAAACCAGAAGAACAGGGAAATGCTCAGGGATATTACAAGAGCTGTCCAAAAACAGTGAAAAAGGTTGTTGTGATTAGGTGTGGTCATAAACAGCCCAGAACAGAGCAGAACTCCTCCATACTAACTATAATCACCTTCTCAAGAAGAAGTGGATTTGGCTTTCATTTCTCTTCAGCTGCTTCTGGAGATACTTTTCCCCTTCAGAGCCTCACGGCCCTCTGTTACTTTGGTCAGTTTTCCAAACGACATTGCTCATATGAAAATAAGATGTATTTTTGATCTATAAATATGAATCTTAAGAGGCGTGGAGCAAACAAACAGCCTGATAATAGCTCATAAGCATGGACATGTATGAGTTCAGACAGCATGGAAGCAGCCAAAGAGAAATGCAAACCAGCCTTGGCTCCTGGTCTGGCTTAGGGAACCACACTGGATCCAGCACTTGGCATACAGAGTGTTGCGTGTCTTCAAACGAGGATACTGGACAGCAGGCTGCAAGCTGAAGTCAGACCAGTTTTGCTATGAGCTGATTTAAAATCACCACATCTTGTTACAGCCCTGTGCCCCATGCCAACATCCTGCTATCCAAAAAAACCTGTGTTCTCTATAACATCAAATGGAAACTGGTTAAAAGGAGATGTATGGTCCTTTGTGTCCTTCCCATTTGCTGGCCTGGCTTGACCTAAAACTGGTCAAAACATGTTAGCCTTCAGACCACTCTCATTTACCTGTGCTTGCTAGTAGCCCTTCAGGCTAGTCTGCAAGCTTGTGTCAGGGTGCAGGCACACCATAGCTCTATACTCTGTCCCTCACCATGCCCCACACAATTTACAAGTTTGTAGCTGCAGCTTTGGATCTGGAATGATGCAGGAATAAGCCCTGTGTGGCTTTAGGACAGCTACTATTCTCCTGTGCCCTCTGAAAGCCAGATGAAAACCCTGACTTTCCTGCCTGGGTGCTCTTGCTTTGTGTTATCCTCTGCTCTGTAAAGGCAGGGGAGAGGGAGGACAGCAGTGCAGAATGATATACTGGCTGTAAAACTGGGCTGAAGACGGCCATCTGATTTGCAGTGCATCAGGGGTAGGCTTTATCTTCCTGCCTTTGGAGGCAGACCCAGAGCAGGGGCATTGTTACTTCCACTGACAAAGCCAACGAGGCTTTGTAAGAGCAATGGAGGCACCTCGTTGGCACAGGTTCATCTCTGTCTCGGTCACCAGCTCTTCATCCCCAGGGTACACCCTTGAGCTGACACAGTGGAGGTGGCCATGAGGCACAAAGACCTTTAGGCCTTGCCACTGCTGGGGAGAAGGGAACTAGGATGAGTGGAGCTCAGATTGACCAGCCATGGCCATGTTTAAACATTCATGTCTTGACTTACCCATCCCCTGTCTTTCCCCAAGTCTCCTGTGCATCAGTCGGTTGGAGGGACCTGGGAAAGCTGGTCACATTGTGAACAGACAAAAAGTTTTACCAAAGGCTTTGTATTAAGTGATACCCTGTTTCCCAGAGCTCAGGAGCAGGAACATCACAAGGAGCTGTGTGTCCTACCACAAGCAGGGAGTGCCGGCCATGTGTTGTGTGGCCACTGATGCTCCAGGGTCTCTGGGCATGAAGTACAGCCAAAATGAGCCAAAATGTAGGTTCATGTCATGGGACATGGCTTGGGTCTCACCAAGGCCCATGGGGCAGGTTGAATGGGACGTGGCTAGGGTTTCACCAAGGCCCATGGGGCAGGCTGGCTGGGACTTGCAGCCTCTGCACCAGCAGGAGTACATTAGTGCTGCCATCACTGGGGCCAGGCCACTTTACACTCAACATCTGACCAAAATACCAAAGTCCTGCTTCAGGCACACTCAGGATTTGATTTTTTGATTCCCTTCCTTTCTTTTTATTCCAAACACCACAGGGTTAGCAAAGTATTGACTTACTCAGCACACAGGGGCTGGTGCTGTAAAAACAACCTGACGTTGCCGAGTCTCTGCAGGGCTGTTGTTAAATTTTTTGAGGCGACAGCGTGAAATGTCCAGGCCAGACCAGCCCACGCGTCTGCTGGACATCCAGCTGGGCTGCACCCCGGCCCCATCACACACCGTGCCCCTCTCAGCAAGCCCTGGGAGGGCACAAGCCTGCCCACCACCCTCCCTGGCCAGGGACAGACCCTCAGGCTTTGCCCCTGCCCTGCCTCTTGCCAGCGACTGCCATGAGCTGCAGGGCCAGGGTGTTGCATCCCCCACCCCAAAGCTTGTGCTCTTTTCTCATCCAGCTTGAAATCTGATAACCGGATTGTTATTACATGGTACATATCATTACGGTGCCAATTAGCAGCTTACTGTCCCTGCAATCACTGTTAAGGCACAGCTACCACAGGCTGTGGCATGTGCTCTGCTGTCCTGGGTTGAGAGACACAGGACTTTTCTTCTAATCCTGAGGAAAATTGCACTTTTAGAAGACTCTAGAGTCTGAATTTGTGAAAATATTTACCCTATAGCCAGCCAGGCTCTGTGGGATTCAAGGTCTGAGTGTTTTCGAGCCTT
>JAOTQQ010000023.1:49724965-49809758 GCA_026546715.1 Gallinago undulata
ATTATTTCATACTGTGAACATCACATCCATTATAAATTAGAAAAGTTTGCTGCATAGCTCTCTCTCCCTTGATGGCGGTAGGTCCAGAGAACTCCTTGCCCCGGTGCTGGAGCCCTGAGGCCTTCCCTTCCTCCTGAAGCCATTGCGCTCCCAGTGTCCGCCATTTGCTGACCCTGCTGGGAGTGCACTGTTTCCTGTTGAGAGAACTGGCTGAGTATAATTCTTTTATTTCTTATATCAGTATGGGGGTTAATACTGGTTCTTTAGTATTATTGCTAATTTTTTAGTCTTAGTCTATTAAATCTACTTATATTTCAACCCTTGTGTTTCTTTGTGTTCCCCGATCCCCCTTTCCATGTGGGAGGGGTCATCAGGTGATAGAACAATTGTCTAAACTCTAAAATAATAACATATGTGCAACCTGCCTGCCTCCTGACTGTGCAAGAGCTGATCCAAAAGCCACCATGGATTCAACATGGATATCAGGGTGGTTTTTTTAATCTTCTTTGACTCTTCCTTGTTTATCTTTTGCATTTTTTTCTGACTGTGTGCTGTGTCCCCTCTAGCTACACCTCATTGCCCTACCTCACCATGAACAGGCGATTCTGCTGCCTCTCTCTTGATGTTTCTGCTCAATGTTATACATCTCTGGTAGGCTACCAGTCTCTACAGTCCTGTGGCAAAGAAATGGCAGGAGCAACAGGAACAATGTTTCCTGGAGAAAATGAGGCTTTTTGCCATGTAGGACAAGTGATTAGTGCAAAATAATATCTACATTCACCTTGCAGGGGGATATGATGGGGATCCTTGGTTCACCTTGGAAGATATGAAAAATAATTCAGTTAGCTATCAGCTCACAGCCAAAAGAAGAAATCTAAGCTCATATGGCTGCACCAGCTTCAGCACAGTTAGGTCACTTTATCACAGGTGAAGAAAATCAGTCCCCATAACCAATTGAACTGGGGACTCAAGATGGATTTGGATTTCAGACTCCCCATACGTACAGTGTATAATATATAGAGGGTCAGGTATCCCAAGAATGGATCCCAAAGGGCCGGTAAGTCAAGCAAGATGTCCTCCAAGCATTTGCAATGCTCCATTTCCAAACCCAGACAGCCTCCGACCACTGAGAACTGTAAGAGATCAAAAACATCAGAGCTTTTTTATGTATTGGTCCTTCTGACTGGAAAGATAGGACTGGGGCTGAAAGACCTACTAAAGAAGTTGAAAACAAGAAGAGACAGAAGCAACTGAATTAACAAAGAGTATAAATGTTTAGAGGAATGCTCAGAGTCAATCACAAGATCAGAGAAGAAACTTAGATATTTGTGCAAAGAAAGATAAGCATAATAAAGAATGTCAGAGCAAAAAGTGTAAGAGAGAAAGGTATTTTGAAGAGATATAAGGTATTTTGAAGAGATATAAGAGATATCAAGATACAAGATATCAAGATATTTTGATCTCTTGATCAAGACATCAAGACTTTGGATGTCTTGATAAATCCCAAGTCTTTGTCTTTAACAACTGTAAGTGATCATTAGGAGCAGTGTATCCACTGTTGGGGAAGAGAGCAAGCAAAGCAATCCTTTCCATGCAAAAATGGGCTGTAGAGTTTCTTCCTAAGCATCTGACATAATCCATTTGGGAGAGCTGCTCCTCAGTGGCCATGCCAAGAGAATGTGAAAGGGCACGGTATTATTTCCATTTACCAGCAGCAGCAGGCCATGCGCCTGGCTTCACTTCTGCTGCCCAGATGAGATTACCCTAGATTTCTGTGCATCAGACTATATGATTAAGGCAGACCAGTTACACTGGGCAACTGAAGGAGCAAGGTGGCTAGCTCTCCTCCCTTTCTTTCAGCTTGTATAAGAGGATACTCAAAGCTAGGTCAGGCTTCAGGACAACTTCAGAGTAATATAAATTTATGAGAGTAGGTTTGAATGCATGTTGTGCTTCTGGCTTCCCACCACATTCTCCTGGAAGTTGAAATATTTATAGGGAAAAGAGTCTTATGAGTTGAAAGAAAGAGATAACAAGCTACAAAACTGCTGATTACCATAAGGACTCATCTTCCTTTGGCTGACTTGAGTTTCTCCCATTAACTTACAGAGATAAACTTAGTCCTTCTGGCATGGAAATATCTGCAGTCCAAGATTTCACTTGTTTGATGAAATGAGAATAGACACCTCTGAGACAGTAGCTCCTAATGAGATTCATCCTGTCATTATTGTCCTTTCCAGTTCCAGTCTTTCCAGGTGGGGTATTGTGATAAAGACTGGGTGGGCTCTACTTAAATGCTTAGGCTTGCTTTCTGAGCCACAGAACTTTCCAGACTTGACATGTTATACCCTTTTTTTTCTTTTTTTTTTTGTTTTTGGTGGCAGGAAAATATTCCTTTGATTGATAGCAGAACTCAGGCTCCATCAAAGTTCAAGCCATAAATTCCCTGTGGCAGCCAAAACCACTGAGTAAGGGAGCCTAGCTTGGAAGGATTTAGAGGAGACAACTTCTGGGAACTCAGATCTGGGATGCCTGGAAGGTGCTGGGAATGTGATGCAACTCTGCTAAGGGCTTTCAAGCTATCATGAATTGTACTCCAGAGGAGGAGAGCTGAAGAATTGTAATTTCTGATAGGCAGGTGGACAAAATTAACTAAATTGTTTATTTTAAACATCAGTCTGAGATGCAGTCCTAAACCTGAGGAATCCTGTCCTAGGATCAGCTGAGAAAGTCTCTCATAACCTTAAAATCCCCCAAGAACCAAGAACTTTTGCACAGCAGCTCCACAAGTGTACCATCCCTTGCCAATTTTCTTTCAAATCATACAGTGGCAGGCCACATGAGCAGAGAAGCCCCCATCTATACACTGTCTGGGTCATGGCTGAAAGGACAGAGGCAAAACCTGTCTTTTAAGAAGAGCTGATGTGGTCAGAAGCAAACTGGAACTGCACAGGAGCATTGAGGACCATAAGTCTTTGCTGACACACAGCCACTGTAAGGAAGACAAATGCATACGGCTTTAGGTCAAAACGTCACTTGTACATACCTTCTGCATGGCTTGGATATTGGGTGTGGGTCTTTTTGGAGCTGGCCTGGCCACCAGAGCCATGCCATGGGCAAACTCTTGCCACTCCCTGCCTCTAGTCATCCCCACGCCTCACTGAGGAGCTGCCACTGCACAAAGCTCTCACACTCATGCAGCGTCCCAGTACAAAGAGAGAAGTTTAGGGATAGCTGGAATACTTGGACACTCTGGCATCCCAAGGATTCGCTTTCTAACATTTGAAATGGCATTTCCTTTTCAAATGTTTGGTAAGTTATTTAAGAAGAAAAAACATTTGGAAACATTTTTAAAAGGTCAAAATCAAAATAAACATTTGGAAAACGGAGAATCCACTCACCCAGTCTGAAATGTTAATTTCCTTTGTGCATAATTTTTTTCTGTGCATAATTTTTTTTTTCAAGGACTTACCGTTTCTTCTTTTCTGGTCAGAAAAGAAAGTCAGACCCTGACAGTCCTTGTGTCGCTGGAGGAGCCTCTCCCACTCGGCCCTTCTGTGCATCATTCATATAAGAAATGGGCCCTTGGACTGTAAACCCGTTGAGCAATTTGCTTCAAAGAGGAAACCACCACCAGAGTAGAAAAAGATGTTGAGAACAAAAGTTATTGTTTAATGTGATAAAGGAAATCAGTGCTGAAAACAGCTTCCACTGTATCCCATTTCCTACAGCTTTGTTGTTCAAAAACAAAGATCCCACTCTCTCTCCTCCACAGGCTTGACCTAAAGATTATCTTTCTCCCAGATTTGTGTCACTTGAATTCTGAGAATTTTATGCTCCCTGTAGTTTCTCTGACTTTGCTTGTCAGGTCCACAGGGCAGGGATACAACTATTACCCGCTTTCCAAAGCACAGTGGGCTGCTGCTCCCTGATGCAGGCACTACACCAATACAGATAATAAATAAAGAGGAATGTGCCAAGCCATACAAGAGCTGTAACTTTGAAGTTTTCTCTCTTTCTGTTTTTCTCATTGCAATTTTAACGTAGTTATTTAGAAGTCAATATATTTCACCCTTACTGCTCACTAAATATTCTCAGATTGGCAGACATGCAGAGCTGCTGAACACACTTTAAGCAATAGGGGGAAATTGTTTGCCAAACAGATGTAGAACATTATTACTAGTTTCTTTTTTTCATCATTTCTCTCCCAGTCAAGAAAAAATCTAATAATTGAAGTCTGAAACTGGTAACAAACCTTACAGTATTTGGATTCTAAAATAAAAGAGAAACCCTGTGTCTGCAGTCATCCTGCAATTTGTCCTTCAGCCTTAACCTGTTTGTTCTCCTTGGCGTTATTTTTAAAACATCTCTATTTCCAAAGTTATCTTCTGACAAGCGGGGATTTCTAAGGTATTGGTGGTGCCCTCTCTCCGACACTGTGAAGGCAACAGCATGAGACAGCTGGGACATCTCTAGGCTTCACTCATAGGGCTATTGGTGAATATAGGCTTAGTTAACCTTGCATTTATTCTCACTCTGCATCTGATGTCCTAAATGCAATGAAGCTATGACAAATGCTTTGCTCCCATTATAGTGCAAGTTTCCAAATTCCCAGCGATGCTCCCTGTGCACTAATGGCGTTGCCAGGCAGAACTTCAGCTTCTCAGACCCCTTGTTCTCTTACCTCTGCTAATATTGTGAGACTTTCTAAAACCATGCCACGATGTAGGGTTTCAGAGCTGCCCTGAATGCCCAGCGTCCCTCCCCAGAGGCAGGTGTCCTGTGTCCCTCACTCTGACAGTTCAAAGGGCCCTAAAAGCTATTGGCCTTGCTCAGAATGCATGAACTTTTCTGAAATAATAAGCATGAGTGTCTTTCTGCATGGAGAGCCTCTGGCACCCCAAGCCATTCACTTTGAATCACCAAGCCCTGACCTCCAACCATGGAGGCTACAACCTCACCTGAACTGATGGGTGAGGTTAAAAAAGGACTGAAGGGAAGCCAGCTGCAGGCTGACAAGTGATCTGGCAGCAGCTGCTAAAAGGTCCCATGCTCAGATTAGCTCCCAATTGCTGTGGCTGCATCCTGGGCCTTTCCCCAGCTGGGGAAAGGGGCTGAGGGCAAGGTGCCCCAAAAAAAGCTACCTTCTTAGGTAGCCTGCATTGCTTCAGGCCTGGGTCATGACCAGATATAGAAAAAGTTTGACTTCAGGTCACCTCAAAAGGCACTCATCTCACCTAACCTGAGCCATTTACTATGCTACTGCCTAAAAGTAATTTTGCACAACTTAACCTCTCTGCATAGGGCAATAGAAATTAGCAGGAAACCTTAGGATAAGAGCTATCTGACCAACTTTGGTAGCTACAATGGAATCCCCTGATTCAGGATGAGCTAAATATTTCCATAAATGTGCCTATTTCTCTTCTTTGTACAGGAAATCCATCCACCCAGATGTGCTGCAGATGCTGGAGCCCCCCCCATCTAGGGACATGCCATGACCTCCACCACCCAAGGTGAGCATTGAGGGGCTCTTCATGTGTTTTAAAAAAAAAATCCTTTGGAAGTATACACTTCTTTTTAATGAAATGTTTTAAGAATTTGGGGGCAGACAGTGGGCGAAAAGAGGGAAATTATTTTATTTGTTTTAAAATAAACATCAGGTTGACAGTGTCTTCAAAACTGACAAGCGTGCATTTCTTGCCCATTTCAGGTCTGCAGCATAGTGAAATCTTTGTGGCTGCACACTGATCCCTCACAGTGATGCTAAAGGCAAGCAGCATTCCAGAATGAAATCTTGTCCAGACAAAAATGATGGAAAGTCTCCTATGAACTTCAGTAAGGGTAAGATTTTGTCCCTAATTTTTGTGATCAAAGCGCTTCCACGGGCTTTAGTTCTTCCCCAGCATAGGATCCCCAGCTGAGGTAGCTCCGGCCACCACAGGGAAAATTCAGACTAGTAGCCCCGAGATCTCAAGGTGGGGCAGAAAATACCCTCAAATGCCACGCGCTTTGCACAGGGATGCTACTAAGGGATTTCAAAGCAGCAGAGCAATGAAGAGCTGGAGGAGGCTGTCAGGAGTAGAAGTGGTTCAGGAGGAGGTCTGAAGAAGGCAAGGTGAAGAATTTTTCAAAGGGCATAAAAGTAGAGCCCGAAACTGGGTGAAAGTTCAGGCTGTGCTGCCTTTATCCAAACCAGATTTCCTAGCTTCATTCTCTGTGTGCAGGATTATATTTTTGGTTATTATTTCCTAGCTTTCCCGTTGCTGTATGTAATCACTCTGAGGAATGTTTAGCTGTTTTCAAAACTCTGCATTTCGTAACCGAGGTGGATTTTGGAGGAGTCCATGGCTCCATCTGCACCAATAAGCAGTGCAGCACAGTTGGAGCAGATCTGCAGAGTGAGTCAGCGCTAAGGACCCACCTCACATTATTCATCACTTGGGGTTTTCTTCAGACCAGCTCCAGCTTGGACTGGGTGCCCCGGAGGACATGGCACACGCTACAAGCACTCCTGGGGACCACTCTCATCCTGGTTTCACCTGGTAGGAACCCAGCTTGAGGTCCTTGAGGCCAGTCTGCAATACAAATCCTTGCGGGCTGGGCATGGGGAAGGCAGACACTCACTTTAAAAGCACACTCTTGCTCCAACCCAAGTGCTGGTGGCAGCACAGCCCCAGGTAGCTGTAATGTGGAGACAGCAGAACATCTCCTCTCTTTGGCCCCATCAGAGCAGAGTGAACCACGGTGCTCCCAGCTACAGCAATGCTATTTGGGAAGTGTTCGTGTGGCACCAGATGGGACATGAGCCTGCAAGGTCAGACACAGCTGCTATCAAGACATTAATTATAGGCAGTTCCGACTATTTTTCCCACAGGCCACAGCAAACCACACTAACCTAACCCATCCAGAGCACCTGGGGGTACAAAATGAGGGTGTAAGAAGTGCTTAATGAAGAGTTAAACACTAAGCTGGCATTATTAAGAAAGAGAGAGAGAAAAAGCTCCATTCCAGTCACCTCTCCCTAAAATGCACCAGCTCAGCTTGCGCTCAGGTGCTGACAGCTACCTGGTGGGATGTGGGTAACTCCTGCGAGGCTGATTGCAGTTCATCCAGTCTGTAAAAACATAAATCACTTAATCTCTGGACTGCGCTTGAAGGGAGTCACTAGTTCAGGCTCACTTTAATTGTCATTTATATGATTATTCCTTCTTGGAGGAGCAGGCAGCAAAGAGGGAAAGCACTAAAAACTCCTGATCTCTGACCCACCTTGAGCCCTACAAGGGTGACAGATGCAGTTAGCACACTGCAACCCTGAGCTATTCTGGGAGAGCACAGCTCTTAAGGGCAATTTTTTCCTCTTTGAGGGCAATTCTTACAGTGTTTGGTGTTCTGCTTGCCCTGTAACTTCTGAAATCAAGGTGGCAGAAGTGTACAAGAGGTATTTTATTTCTTGTGCCCAGCTTTGGTGATCTCAGAGGAAACCTTGTGAGACCAAAATGCTCCAACTAAAGAATGCAAATGAAGAGAACTCTAAATTTATTGGTTTGGGTTGTTTGGGTTTTTTTTTTTAATACTTAATTGATACAACTGTCTTTTGGGTGAGAAGTACAGTGCTGCTTGGTGATTTTGTGTGAGTTGCAATGATTAAACAGCACACTCTTAGGCTAAGGGTTAGCTAAATGCTTCTCTCTCTTCAACCTCTTTTCCAAATCAATTCAGTATCTCTCATGTATTTGTTGCTTCCTTGCCCAAGAATGGATTCTCATCCCTGATGAGTCCAAAACGTTCATCTTGAATGACCCAAAACCTTTTCCTGGATCCACGAAGACATAACTCCTGGGCTTAAGTAGGAAATTTCTTGAATGCAAAACATGCATTCATGATCTAATCCTGCGAATGCCCGCAAGTCAATAAATCTATGGAAGTGGCTCATGCACATAAGTGTTTGCACAACTGGGTCCCCAAAAAAGATTTTTATTTTTTTTTAAGCAATGATCAGCAAAATTCCTGATGGATAGGGGTCCAGTGCAGAGATTTGGATGCTTATGACACTTATGTAAACCTTCTGGATCGGCAATACTTGGCTGCAAATACAAGGAGTAAGACAGTGGAAAGAATTGTAGCACTTCTACTATTAGTCAGTCTGCCGAAGAACATCATGGAGAAAAAAAAAATGCTGGAAATTAAATTAACCAAACTT
Organism: Gallinago undulata; assembly: GCA_026546715.1. Taxonomy (NCBI): domain Eukaryota; kingdom Metazoa; phylum Chordata; class Aves; order Charadriiformes; family Scolopacidae; genus Gallinago; species Gallinago undulata. The sequence continues at coordinate 49,733,166 of JAOTQQ010000023.1, forward strand.
TGCTGAAATGGCAATAAAAGTTTGTTGCAGATGGAAATAATATGACACATATGAGAAATGGTTAACCTTTCCAGGTGCACGCCAGTCAACCCTTCAGTGGATTTCTAACTTGAACCTTTTTGTTTTCTGAAACACAAAATATCACCAGTCCAGGCCCCTTATCACTGTAAAGCCACTGCCAGTGTCCTGCTGGGTGGAGGCATCTATCCTGCCAAGCCTCCAGGATGCTGTGGGCAGCTGACCTCAAGCTGGTGCAGATGTTTCATGATCATGTGTGCAAAATATGTAAAGGAATCACAGATCTAAACAGGCAGCTCAGCTCGATGAAGGAGTACAAACATTTTCCTTTGGCTCTCACTGACTTTGTAGGACGAGCATTTCACCACATCTCCGAATTTCCATACCAGTCTCACATTTTCCAATAGTGGATACAGCTCTAGTATGACCCCAGACACTGTACAGTCATGCATGTGGGGACGTCACCCACTTCCACGGGAGCATGGGTAGTGCTTTCGAGGGAATCCTAGAGGGGTGGTTCATCCTTGATCCCCAGCAAACTCATGTCTGATGTTGTGTGCATTAATCATATGACTGTAGAAAATAGATGAGCAGTTAAAGATTCAGGCGGAGAGCACCATGGACTTTGGTCTGGTGCTAGGCGGACGGAGGCTCCTTCCTAGCAAGGTCTTAGTGTGTGGCTGGGAATTGGACTTAGCTCAGATAGATTGGATCAGATAAATAGCAGCTTCCTTTGCTTTCATCCCTTGAAGTCTTAGTAGTTAGCAGTTTAAAAATTCATTGGTTTTAGTGGTTCAATGTATTTTAGTTCTTTTTAAAACTGGTTTCTGCTCCCTCTGTTGCTCTCCTCAGTTCATGATGGGAGACAAAGCTCAAGTAATGAGGCCAAAAGCTATTTAATCTGGTCCATATTCTGCTCTTGGGTCCACTGGGATAAAATTAGTGACTAATTTAAGTTTGAACAAAGTCTGGACTGTTCTCTCTGCCCTTTCTGTCCAAAGGCAGCAGAGAAAGCCAGCAGGCCCCAGGGCTGCGTGAGCAAGAGCACAGCCCGCAGATCGAGGGAAGTGACTGGTTCTTCTACTCAGCACTTGATAGATAACAGCCAGAATATTGTGTCCATTTTTGGGTGCTCCAATACTAGGAGGACATCAATAAACTGGAGAAAATTCAGTGGATGGCCACCAATACAGTCAGGGCAGAAGCGCTTGCCTTCTGAGGAGAGACCGAGGGAGCTGGGCCTGCTCAACCTGGAGAAGAGAGTTTTGGTGAAACCTGACAGGTAAGTAATTGGGTTTGAAAAGCATGGTGTTAGAGCTGCCCCATACCAGTCTGTGTCGTACTGGCAGTACAGATCAGACATAAACTCAACCTGGCCACTTATGGTCCGGATGCAAAATGTAGGTACCCGCCTCAGAAATGTTCTGTCTCCATTAGGTCTTCAGGCTTTCCACTCTTGGCCCTTTCTTCTGCTTCATATTTTTGAGAAGATTCTTTAAAACATGGGTGAGAAAGCAGTGTTCTGGCAGTGGCATTAGCAGGAGCTGTGTATTTTGGAATGTCTTCTCAGCACAGGCCAAACAGTGAAACCGCTGAAACGCCAAAACGAGCTGATGACTTTTCATTTCTTAAGGGATTTCTGTCCCTGTCCCCAACATCCTGGAAATGGCAGAGCTTAGGAATGTAACAGGTTTTTTCCAGTTTAAGATTTCCAGGGACTTTTGCAGTGTTCTTTAGGAAAAAAAAAAAAAAAAGAAGTAGTTTTTCTTATCTCCAGCTCACTATACTTTTGTCCTTTTCCCAGTTCAGCAGAACTTTTAGCCAGCTCAGATGTTTCCTCAGAGACTCATAAAATCTCTACAGCCCAGAGCAAGTCCCATAAAATAAGTAAAACCTCCCAGTGTGAAGTTCTGCCTCCCTCCCACTCAGCAATTAACTCTTCTTCCTCTCACTTAAATAGAATTTGGCTTCCCACACAATGAATGCCAAGTTTTCTGCTACTCTTTCACCTCAAACTCAAGAGAAGAGGAAGTGATTTTTAAGCATCCTGTCCTTGGCTCTGCTGGGTCCTTCTCATCTCCAGGTCTCTCCTGGGACAACTGCGGTCTCCTATGGGCTTGGCTCAATTTTCTTGACCATCAAGGGGCACTCAAATCTCCTTACTTTCAACCATTTCTTATATGGAAACTTTTCTTACTCATACCCACATGCCTTCATTTCTCTTACTACCATCTATGCTACTGACTTAGAAACACTCTGGCTCCTGAAAGCAAAGTTCCAGTGAAGGTCTTGGCATTTGGCAACTCTTTTACCTTGTACCAGGAGCAGGTTAGAGTAAAACAAAGCCCTATGGTCTCAGGTAACACCCACATCTCCCTGTGACACAACCTCAGCACTGTCCAAGCTCACATCCTTCCTTCTCTGTTGGTGGCAGACCTGCAAAAGGTCTCTTTGAATACCCACATTAGCCACCTTAATTCAGGGTTTTTTTGCCACTTTTAATTTCTGGGGGATGAGAAACCACTTCTACTTTCAATTTCTTTCTCATGCAATTCTAGATTATAATTACTTACTGTCTGAGGCTGTTCGCTCAGAAACTCTGGAAGTAGTGTACAGTTTGTTTTAAAGGCCATTTGCAAGAGTGAAATATCGAGTGTTGGTAACCGTGCCAACATTTATTATATGGAGTTTCCCCTGTAGCTACCTCATATGAAGTATTCATCATACGGCATTACAAAAGGCATGTGACTAATTAATTGACTGTTTTCAGAAACAGCAACGTCTCTTCTATAGCTGGCTTCCAGCCCCTATACAGCTGTCTAGCTCCAGCTAGTTCCACAGGGACCAACTGGATAAGCAAATACATGTGTCTGAATGTGGCCTATTTAATCTCTATATGAAAAGTTGAAAGCTTTGGACGACAAGTCTAAGCAAGCAAGACATGTTCACATGTGGGTGCACCATTCCTTGAGACACTTTCTGGAGTTCAAGAGTGGGTTAAGCTGTCGATGTCGGCACAGCCAACAACTGGAGCATCAGCACAGCAAGGGAGCCAAATGTAAACCTGGCACTGCTCTGTTGGCTTCTCTGTGGTTATTCCAGATATTAAGATCCCCATTTCCTACCTAAGTGGAAGAATTTCAATTCGTCTGGGGTTTGACTGTCTCTGTTGAACCGCGTCTGCGTGTTCTGGCATGTATTAGTTCCCATTAGACCTCCTTAGATCTTGGAGAAGAACCACTTACCACTTTAACTTTATAAAACATAAAGCAACATAACAGTAGCCAAATAAACATTTCCCATAAAATAGGGAAACGTGGCGATAATATGCATGTAAAGAAAGCCACATTTGCTGTGAGAATAAAATAGACTCCTAGAATCAATCAGGATTGGGGGAAATGGCAAACAAGACCTTACACAGCAGTGTTCGTGGTTTCTAAAATACTGAGTTTTCTATAGTCACTTCCAACTCTAGAAGTAATGAGCCTCATAGGTGGAGCACAGCAGAGACATCTCTGTCGACACATCATGTGGGTATATTTTCACAGCTGCTCTACCCGCCTGGCAGTACAGGAAGGCAGAAATGGCAATGCAAGCCCAAACACATGCATTTAGTTTATTGCAGCTGTAAACAGTTAGTTGTCCAATTTTACATACCAAATCAAATTCAAGATGACTAAATGTTCTTCTCCTGAGGCTGAAAACTGATGTGAAGCTGTAACTTGTCCCCAATCCAGTATTGAGGCAACAAACTTTTGCTAATTAATGCCATTTTTTATAGGAAACCTCAGCTTTCAGAAGAAAGATTTTGCATTTTCAAGAAGTGGAAAGACTTTCTACTGCAATCTAGGGAAGGAGGTAGGGATTAATCAGCTGCAGTCTATTTCTTTGCAGCTGTTGGCAGCTGTATAACCCAATACCCTAGGTGTCCAAATGACAGAGGAACCTGCAATTCTGGCTGTTAGTTGAGGCCCTGAAAAAGGACTATAGACCCATGTGTGTGAAAACTGTGGATCCTGTATCAAAGTGACTTTTCACAAAGTTTTTCAGGCTTAGAGTCAACAACAGAAACAAAAGGTGGCGGAAAATACACACGATTGAAAACAAGGGCCCATATTGAGGCACCTTCCCTATAACTGGGCTTTCTGAATAATGCACAATTCTTCCAGGAGCAGTGAAACTTGGAGAAACCCATGGCCAGATTTTTACCCACGCTGAGAGCTCTCCAAGATATCAGAGTCCAGCCCTGTGAAGCATCAGGAGTCAGTGGGGATTCCAGCAGAGGAAGATTCCCATCACCTTGAAAATAATGTTGTGTTTGTTGGAAAGCTCAGTTTTGAGCTTTTGCAGTCAGAGGGCTAGTAGAGCACCTTGCAGGAGTCCTGGTGGGCTGCAGTATGACCATGGACACTCTGTGCAGGAGCCCAGGCTGATGCAGTACAGCAGGCAAGTCTATCAGTGAGCAGAAAAGTACCTTCAGAGCAGGAAAGTACCAAAAAATGAACTGCAGAGATAATAAAAATAATTGTGCTCCTTGAAACAAATGGACAAGTCCTCATTCTGGTTAGTTACTTCTCTGTTTTGTTTAGGTTCCTGCTGCCTAAATCTGGTGTTGACAATACTATTTATTTTCTAGGTCTTGTTTTTTCTCACATTCAGGGAGAGGAAATGGTAACATATTCACAGTTTGGAACTGTTTTCTGTTGTTTGTTCACTGCTGATTAGCATAAACTAAACAGGACCTCAGCTGACTTTTATTTTTATACTCTGCTGTTTGGGTAGAGAATAAAAACAGAGTGTATCTGCTCTTTGCAGCCTGTGGGCCTCTCTCATTGGTATGCTGGTGCCTTTAGGCAGCTCTACCTGTAGGGGTGACCATGTCACAGAGGTTTTGGCTCTCACCCTGACCTTTCCTGGGCAATGGGACTCCCAGCATCTGCCCAAGGAGGCCTGGTGGGATGAGGGGTGCAGCTCTGCAGATGGTCTCTGCCTTTCTCAAGGCTATCCCAACCCAAAAGCAGTGCAGCCATGACCCTGTGAGGAGCCTTCTGGAGCAGCCCCTTCCCTCCTCTCTGTGTTTGTCAGGCCACACCTGGAACACTATGTTCAGTTTTGGTCCCTGCTATACAAAAAAGATGTGGACAGGCTGGAGAGGGTCCAGAGAAGAGCCACAAAGATGATCAAAGGACTGGGAAACCTGCCATGAGTAAAGGCTGAGAAAATTGGGTTCGTTAAGCCTTGAGACAAAGAAGCCTGAGGAGAGACCTTATAACCACGTTTGGGTATTTAAAGGGTGGCTACAAAGAAGATGGAGACTCCCTTTTTACAAGGAATCACATGGAAAAGATGAGGTGTAATTGGTACAAGTTACTCCTGGGGAGATGCCGATTGGATACAAGAGGAAAAATTTTTGCAGCAAGAACAATCAGCCATTGGAATAATCTCCCAAGGGAAGTGGTGAATTCCCCAACATTGGACACTTTTAAGGTTCAGCGGGACAGGGTGCTGGGCCATCTTGTCTAGACTATGCTTCTACCAAGAAAGGTTGGACCAGATGAGGTCCTTCCAACCTGGTATTCTATGATTCTGTGATTCTCCTCTCCACTGCTGATCTATGAACCTTCCAAGTCTGGCCAAATGGTCCTCACCACTCTGTGATGGCACACGTAGCATGGGTGAAGGAGGTGACTCAGTAGTGCTTGAGTCCAGCTCATGAGCTTGATGGAAGCTAGAGACATGATGCCAACACTCCTGCTTGGTAGGGACACCCATAAGCAGCATAAGAAGGGTTCATACAGGAGATGTTGTGCAGCATGGGCCAGGCAGGACAGGGGCCTGCGTGAAGAAAGAGGTGACCTGGAGGAGTGAAAAGGATTCGACCTCAGGTCCTCTCCTATCTGTTATTGCCTCCGTTTCATTCCCTCATGAATGCTACTGACCATAGGGAAAGGGGAAATACTGCTACTGGTTTGTGTTGGGGGACATACAGGGTTGTGGCATTAACATCTGCTCTGTTCATGCAGGAGAAAAATGTGTGGGCAAGGCAGGTTAAACGTCGGCTAGAAGACATCAAATGAGACAAGACTGATCATGTGCATGGGTGCCAGGAGGGAACACCAACCTCTGAGTCCTCCATTGTAAAGCATCTTTGGACATAACTTAGACCATACTTTCAGGACACAGTCAGTGCTTCACTCAGCTCCAAGAAAGAATCTCCAATTACAGAAGGGAGAATGAATGGAAAAATGGAAGTTAATGATGGATAATCAGGGAAAGCTTATGGGGATTTAATTAGCAGCTTAAATAAACACAGCCTATATTTTTCATGGATGAAGAGGACCTGCAGTTCACAGCAAAAAAGACTCCCAGAAGAATGAGGTGTGGAAAGCAATTAGGTGGGCAGAAACGCTACTGCAATTACATGCAAGAAGAGTTTGAAAGCCTCTGGGAAACAGTCTGTAATGCTTTTACTCCTACTGCAAGATAAACTGGTTCTTGCTGCCCACAGTACTCCAGAGAAAATCAGCCTGCAATTTCAGGAAAGTATCTCCTGAGAAAACACAGCAGGAGCACATTGTGTATTTGCACTTTGTCTGTTTCTACTTATAACCTGCCAAAGCTTCAGATGTAACAGAGTGCAAGTTTTGCCTTGTGAGGGATGGGCTCTTTCTCAGAGATTCTCTCTAAGGCCTGGGAATGGACTTACTTTGCTTCTCCTGAATCAAAACAGTGCTCTCATTAAAACAATTTTCTTGCTATGTGTGTGCAACGCTGAATGTACATGCCGTCTGCACTCCTGCCACTCATCCCCTGCTGTAATGGCCTGCTGCAAGGACTGGCCAAATAGCATCTCCTGCCATCTAGAGGCTTTTTGCCTAAGTATGAGGGTATCTCCAATGCTCACATTTGATCTGATCCCCAGACACAGCTGTGAGCTTGCACAAGTCACATTTGGAAAGGATGTGCAGGAACTACTCACAGCAAGAAATCAAGATCAGAATTCTTCATGAGAGTCTAGGAGACTACACTCCCTCCCTCTCTTGCTCTCACAGCATCCCTCGCGAATGGTCATACTTTCCTCTGGGAGCCCGCTTGTAACTTCCATTTATTAAGAAAAAAAGGCTTTTTTCTTCTTCTTCTTTTTAAATGAAGATGTTTATTTCCAAAAAGGTGATCTTTCCCCTTTATTCAGCACTGGTGAGGCCACACCTGGAGTACTCAGTGTTAAGTTCTGGGCTCTCCAATACAAGAGAGATAATGGAGAGAGTCCAACAAAAGACCATGAAGATGATGAAGGGACTGGAGCATCTCTGATATAAGGAAAGGCTAAGAAAGCTGGGACTTTTCAGCCGGGGGAAGAGAAGGCTCAACGGGATGCAAGGAGTAAAGAAGATGGAGCCAGATTCTTCTCAGTGGTATACAGTGACAGGATAGAAGTGAATTGGCACAAACTGAAATGGAGAAAATCCCATTTAAACAAAAGACAAAAACTTTTTATGGTGGTTAAACATTGGCACAGGTTGACAAGAGAAACTGTGGAGTTTCCATCCTCAGAGATATTTAAAAGGTGAAAGGACATGGTCCTGAGTAACTTGCTGTAGCTGACCTTGCTTTCAGCAGAGGGGGATTGGGCTAGATGATCCTCACAGGTCCTTTCCTACCACAGCCATGCTGTCAGTCTATGATCATTTTGCCCAATAAATAAATGCACTATGAAAACTTGCTGGAATTTGTGCTTTGCTTCTGTGAAATTTTGATTATGATTTTGTCTGGCTGCATGATGTAGTGGTTGTTATTACTCACAGGCTTGTACACTTCTTCAGGTTGCAACTCAGGTTCAACACACTGCTCAAAGCAAGGCTAACATCAAAGGCACATCAGGTTACTCATGGCCCTCTCAACGCCAGTTATGAGCAACTTCAGGATGGACTTTCCTCCACTTCTTTAGGCTGATGTCCCTGTGCTTGATCACCCCCACGTTGAAAATATTTTCTAAATACTTCATTGGCATTTCCCATATTGAAATTTGCGTTCATTGGCCTTTTTCCTTTCACTGTCTCTCAGAAAAGTGTGGTTCCCTCTTCTTTACAATCCCATTAGGCTGTTGAAAATCAATTTGATCCAACACTATCAGCCAAGCCTTCCCTCCCCAAAGTTGAACAAACCCAGTGCTCAGCCTCTCCTTGTATGTCCTGTGCACCAGCCCCCTAATCATTGCGGTCACCCTCTCTGTGGTCCACTCCAGTTTGCCTTGTACTGAAGGGCCAGTGGTACTCCACGTGCAGGCTCACCCGTGCTGAAGAAAGGAGTGGTACATCACTGAGCCCACTGACTGTGTCCTTGTTAACACAGCTTGGTCTGTGGCTGACCTTCATTGCCACAAGTACATGCTTCCTTGGCGTGGGCCATGTGGAGGTTCCCCCAGATCTTCTCCTGCTGATCAGGCTGTGTTCGGAGCTGCATGACACAACTGGCACTGAGGAGTCACGGCAACTGGTTGTACTCAAGGACCTGACCCCAGGCTGTTGCCGTAGCCTTTGACACTTGACACCCCAATGGTGACACCGCAATTCTCACACTCAGCTACAGTTCTGCCATCGTTCTGCTCCCAGTGCTCATTGCCAGCGGGGCCGTACTTTGCACTGACTTTTGTGGTGCAGCTGGCACAGTGATGTGGCACAAGTCCTGCGGGAGTTCTTCCTGCTTTATGGAACACAGAAGCACAGCGAGAAAGGCGGCAGCAGCAGTACAAGGCATGGCTTTGTTTTCAAATGTTTCCAGCTAAGGGCCTTCAGGCAGGCTGGCAGCTCTCCAGGGGTGGGATTTTTTTTATACATCCACAGATGCCAGGCTCGCCTTGGAAAGCAGAGCTGGGCTGCTGCAGCATTGACCTCACTCCTTTCTGCATTTACCTCATTCTCTTCCGCCAGAAGAAGACAGCTCTTCACATGAATAACATCCATCAGCCTAGCTAGAAAAAAGGACATGGGTTTTGGAGACAGAAAACTGTGCAGTTTCTAGTAGGGAGGAACCACCAAGAGAGTCTCACATTGTTTAGTGGGTTGGGTTACCTCCTGCGAAGGCCTTCAATTATCTTTCCAAGAGACGCCCAATGCTTCTTTCTTTACCAAAGAGCTCTTCAGTTCGCATCTCGGGTCCACATGCTGGGCTTTGGCTGCCCCTGAGAGCCCTTGGCATTTCTCACATGCTGGCAATTGTTCCTGATGCCTTTGAGGCAGAAATCCCAATTCTCACAAAAATATGGTACAGCGATCAGAGATCAGCATCTGGAACTGACCAGGGCCAGACAATGCTTTGAGCAACTTCTTTGCCTGTCTTTTCCTCCCCACCCCTTCCCCCGTTGTGTTTTTCTCCCTTTTTTTTTTTTCTTTTTCTGCTCTGTACAGTTCCCCACCAGGCAGGGCCCTGAGAGACTTTGGACCCAGAGAGACTTTGGACCAGAGGCAACGTAGGCAGAAGCTGTGTGTATTTTCTCCTCCCTCTCCTCCATCCTGTTCCCTCAAGGATCACTCCGACAAGAAGGCAGGGTTGATGCAACACCCCTCAGAGCCTCTGAGGGGACACGGCCCTCTCCAAGCTGTCTCCAAGGGCTTGGAGATGAGCTGCAGATGTGTCTTGGCCAGCAAGGGAGGCACGGGAGGACAGCTGATGGAGGGAAAGACCCGTCCCACTCCCATTAACACCATCCAGAGCCTTACGATATCCCCAGTCACACAGCCCAGTCACAAAACCGAACAGCTATTTCACTGGAGACAGGGTTTACCTCCAAGTGGGCAGGCTGCTTCTGCTACAGTGGCACAGCAGGACCAGCGTGTCACTGGGACAGGAGGGAAGGGAGGAAGGAAAGAGGTGTCTGGCCCATTGGTCAGGACACGTTGTTTTAATTGCTTCTAATTCCACTCCCTCTTAGATAAACAAAGAGCAAAAATAGTATAAACTCTTCAAGAAACACGATAACGTGTTACTCTGTGCATGGGGCAAAGGATGTAAATGTGTCACCTTATAGAGCACAGAGGAGTTACCCAGACCTCAAAGCAAAGGGAACAGGCCGCATACCATTGCGCTTCATGTGTGTTCCCTGTTGTGTCCTACTGCCAAATCCAGCCTGCCTGGTTTAGCCTCTGAGAATATTCACACTGGAGGGGAACAGAGCACAGTGCCCTCCCACCCCTGTCCCCAACACCCCCCAGTTCCTCCCTAGCTGGGGCTGCAGAAAAAACAATGGCCTCAGCTTTCACCCATGATGACATCCCTGAATGGGATGTCCCACCCCAAGGATATTTCCAGCAGGGAATGAAGGAACCGCATCTCTGCAGATGAACAAATCAAACCCCAGTGGTGTCTGAAGGTGAAAATCCAGAATGCATTGGCTGTGGGGAGGGAACATCCATCTTTAAGCAGCAGGCCACACCATGACTGGTGAAACCAGGCCCTGCCCTTCAGAGTCGGTGGCACAAGTTGCACTCACATGTGCTGAAGACTGGGCCCTGGACAAAGGCATGGCTTTGATTCAACAAAAGAAAAAAAATACATTTTGTTATTGGATGCCTCCTCTAGGCTCTCTAGGCTCATAAAAAGTAACCAAATAATTTAGATTGGAGCGGATCTCAGGAGTTACCACATTCAATCTGTTGTCCACAAGGACCCTCAAGTCTGCTTCTGCAAAGCTGCTCTCTGCACAGTCACTCCAGCCTGGATAGCTGCAAGGGGCTATTCCATCCCATGTGTGGGACTTCTCACTTCATGCTGAACCGCATGAGGTTCTTGGCAGCTCGTTTCTCCAGCCCGTGAAAGTCCCTCTGATGAGCAGCTCTGCCCTCCAGCACATCAACCACTCCCAAGTCCCAGTTTAGCCAGCTGCTGCTGATGCACTCCATACCATCATCCAGGTCATTAGACAATCTTGGCCCTAGTACTGGCTCTTGTTGGTTGCAGTTGCAACCAGCTGTCACTTGGATGTTGCACTATTTTTGATCACAATCCTTTGAGCCTCACAATGCAGCTAATTTTATGTTCACCTTGAAGTCCAACTATCCAAGCCATATCCCACCAGACTGTCTACAAGCACACACGCTTCCAGTCCCTTAGAAAAAGTTGACACCTACTGCTCTCCCAAGGAAGACTTTTTGAAAGCTAACAATTTGTCGCTTTTTCAGATTAGTTGACACAGATGACCAAAAAGGATGAAATAGAAATGGAACCATGTATCATAGGTTTATTAGGGAAAAAGTTATACTTCAAGACCATATATTTGGCACTGTACTAAAGCAAAAGTACGTGAGAATAATTAAAATTTTAAAAGCCAAATCCCCATGAAAAATAAAAAGTTCTTTTAATAATTTTTGTTCCTTTTTTGTCCCCATACAATTTACAATAACTACAGGAAGCAACTGTGAGTGTATTAGTCCTACACTAAGTGTAAGTTGGAATGAGAATGAGAGATGGAACAGAGACTGGATCCATCCCCCACGTATGCTGATACTCTCCCAGGCTGTGGGAATGGGGGAGTCTTACTAACATGAGCAAAGGCTGTTGAGATATTACCATGAAATGGTAAGACCATGAAAGTAAACCACTAATGCTAGATTTCCCAGGAGGACTACTAAAATCCTAATTATCACAAGCTTCCAAATGGCTGCTAAAAAAAAATCATCATTATACTTTTCATTCATGTCAGCTTTTGCTTTCTGGTCTGGATGGAAGAGATTTTGGTAGTATTTTAAATTAACTGTATCCCAATTTGTCCCCAGGACGGAGCAAAATCAAAGAAGTTTCTTGCTAGTTGACTCTTTTATTGGTGGCTTGGGTTTCTTTTTGGAGGGCAAATAAGTTAAAAGCAGTTTCTAATTTGCAAGTTACTCATCCCATGCATCTGCTCATCCCATCATCTGAAGTGAAAGATACTGACAAGGAATAAATAACATACAAAATAAGTTGAGAGTGGATTGAAGAAAAGTTGTGTTAAAACTTTTAAACAGTAGAGGATAGAAAGCTTAATTGATGGCGATAAACTGCTGAATATGTGATTTTGCTGGACTATACAGTGCCACTCTAACATGGATAGAGGGATAGATTCCCATTGAACGTCCAGTTCAAAGGCTGCCAAGGAAGTGGGACACAGGTCTTTGATCAATATTTCAAATGTCAGATCAACAGTACTCACAAGAAGAATACAGCTCTTTCCTTGGTTAATATATTGTGCATAACAATGTCTCAAAGAATTAACAGCACCTTTTACATAAAAATTCCAAACATATTTATCTAGTGAACAAGAAAAACTCAGCATCTCTAAGCAGTACTTCTGCAGATGTACAGTACTGTATTTATATAGATGTAGATATAGATACCTCAAAGTGAATTTACACTGTGATGTGGTGATTAGTCCAGCAGTGGGCAAACCCACCGGGCAAGTCTTCAGGAGCATATATTGCCTTTGGTGGGTGGCCAGTTACACAGCATGATTGCATAAGAGAGCCCCATCGGGCAGCAAAGGACAGTTCAGCATCCCATCAAGCAAGCACAGCATGCTTAGGTCGTTCCTGCAAGATATAAGAAACTTCCAAATTTTCATGGCTAATACAGTTCTAGTTTTTACAGGTCACACACGTTGCAACCACCTCTCCGTGCCTTAAAGACCCAGAGGAAGAAGGTAGGACACCAAACTTATATCCTGTCCCTGCTTCCAAGCAGAAATCAAGCAGCACCACAGATTTAGGCTGATAAAGCGGGGACCATGTTTGGCTTCACGGGGGTTTCTTAAGCAGCTGGTCTTCACTGGTTCGCCTCATTTTTATTTTTATTTTAATTTCTCAATCAGTTGCTCACAGTCTGCTGGTAGAAATCTTCTGAAAAGCACGGTCAGCCTGCCCTGCCCGAGACAGGGAAGCAGACTGCTACCACTTCCCTGGGATAGGCACACCACACTCGTACCAGCCCACGTAGTAGTAGGGTGTTGTGTATCCAATGTGTCCAAATGATACAGGCTCCTGGCGGTACTGGCGGTAATACCCTGTTGGGAGACAAAACCCCATTTGCATTTCAAAACAGAAACATAATAATTTAACAAAAGTAACGGATTCAGCAAGAATCAATCCCACAGCCCAAATGAAAACTTAGAAGCTGTCTGGTAGGGAGTTTTGTCAAAATGGTATTTGCTAACCCTGGTATTTGCTTTAGATCTTTCTTGAATGATTTCACTCTGGTCCTTTATATTTCTTGAAGTTTTAGTTCGTTTTACTGTCCAAAATTTCTTGAACTATTGTGTAATGCTGTAGTCTGCCAAAGCGCTTCTGCGTTTCACTCCAAAAGGTGGCTATATTTCAGCTGTGTTTATGAAGTCTGTGAGTCAGTTTAAATATATGAAGGACTCTAGGGCAAAAAATGCCATCAAATCCTATTATCTCATAGGGCTCAAGAGACTATCAACAAACATCAGCTTTTCACAAAATAAAAAAAGGTATCATTTCAGGCAGCAAATGTGGAGTTAAGACTTTTCTCCCCCTTCCGATAGCCTTTTTTCTTCATCTGCAGAAAGAATGTGACTGCTTAAAGCATTAGGAGAGGTGCAGCATTCTTCCCCACATAGCTCGTGCACTGGAACATCTGAAACACTCATGCCTTGTGCCAATAATATAATTTCTGTGTGCTCTCTATCTCTGCCTCCTAGACCTAGTAATACACATCTGGATTAACCATCCCTCTTTTGAACTGAGAAATGAAGTACTTCCCAGTGATAGATATCAGTGGCTATTTCAGTTTCTTCCTAGTAACACACCATGAAAAGAATATCAACAAATAACTTAACATGGAAAACATTAAAGCCAACTGAATGATTTAAATCAACTGACTTACTGAAAATATTGGCTGACTTCATGATTGAGTTTGTTTTGTGGAGAAACCCATCACCCTCTTGGCTATGTGAGCTGAGCAGTTTATTCAGAGGAACTCCTTCAAGGTGAGAATTTTCACTCAGAGGAAGGTATCTACCAGGCCAGAATAAACACCCTGCAGCCCTACCTTAAGTCACTAGACGTACTCCTATGTGTTTTGCATTGAATGAACCGGTCAGAAACCATTTGCAAAAGCCGTATTTGCAAAGATGCAGCTGGTCCTTTGTGGAAGAGTTTGCACTTCTGTTCAAAGGGATATGTCTTGTAATTTGGAGGGAGGTTTCACAGACCTATACAAATATTTCTTTCTGGTTTTGCATTTTGTTTCTGTAAATTATCCATGTCATGTGCCCCTCTCTTTTTTTCTGTCTCACTCTCTCTCAATACCCAGAAGTCCTTCCGGGACTTTCATAACCTGTCCAGCTGGGCCTGAGTACAAGACCACCTCATCGCCTACTGCATCAGCAGGACTCCTCAGAGAGCTGCCATCAGCCACGGACGAAGAGCTCCTCGCTGTGCCCTGCTCCCTACCCCTTAAACCTATGGAGAGGACGACAGGCACCCAGCCAGCACCCCACTCCCACATCACCATACCTCGGATGGTGGGCAGGGCTTCAACGTACGACTGAGGTCCCGTTCTTCCATCCAGGTGTGAATCCACAAACTGGCAGTGGTCCTCACCCCTTCCCCAGCTATCCCCAATGCTGTAGAAGGTGTCTGAAGGGTGATACAGACAGATTATTTGACTCACCAATATTTTTGTTACGAATGCTCATTAGCACCAGGAAAACAGATGTGGGAGAAAGCAGGATAAGTGCTACAGCGACAAACACAGTATTTCCAGTGAACAAACAGTGGCTGAAAAGAGGTAGAATGCTACCTTCACAGTATGGAAGGAGGTATTATGGAAAAGAGAAACGGCTTATAGCTCAGTAAAGAATATTCCCCATTTTGCAAGTCCGCGGACACTGCACCATAGGTAACAGGTGGAGGGAATTTCAACCAAACCAGTCATTTCATTATGTCATGAGAAAGTAAAATCCACTCCATTTGTCAATACCATCAGCTTGACTGCAGTCTCAAATGAAAATTAAAAACTGTGGAACTCTCTGTCTAGCAGATGAGGTAGGTCCTGCCACCCTGCCTGTCTCTTATCATATATTCAAACACTGCCTTTAAACTATATAAATGCATTGCAATAAAAATAACACACCACTATAATCTGAAAAGCCATTAAGATAATCTCAGTAGCCCAGATCAACAACACGGAGAGTTTTCTTCATTAATTTTCATCAAATACACCTGTGTAAGAGCTAGTGATAACCCCTAGGATACTGCTAGTACCCACTCACTGTAATACCAGATTTCTCCCCCACCATTCCCCACTTCCATCTACCCTGGGGCTCTTTAGGGTACGTTGCTGTGTCTGACCATCTGCAGATGGGGCTCATCCGCTCACGGAGCAAACGTGGGACTTCCCAGGGAGAGGTGTGGGGAGCAGAACTTTGTTCTCCCAGTACAAAGCACATTGCTTTCACAGGATACAAATCCACACAGGCTTTTCAAGGGAAACTTCCTCCTGTCCTCTGTCTAAAGGGCATGAGCATAACACAAAAGCAGGGCAGCCCAGCTGTCACATCGGACCTTCTCGAGGGAAGGATTCCCAGACAGCCATCACACAATCCCTTCACAGACAAGGTGAAGATAGTGAGAAGATGGAGATGACAAGTAATCACATATCAGGAAATTAATCTCGGTGCCTACCTTTCAGGTCATCACTGAGGTAAATCTTGTACCTTAAGGAGTTGCAAAGAACCACTCCTACAAACTTGCGGTACCAAGTTCGTTTCACGTACTGCTTGCCACTGCAGTCCGAATAGGTGGGGTCGTATTTAAAAGTGAAGGGGATCCAGATAGGCTCACCACCTTGGAGAAAATGAAATTCAACCTTAACGACAGAATTTAGCACTTCAGTCTGAGTTTTGCTGAGGCTAACATCTGATATGTTTTACAAGAGATGCTGCAGCAGATTAATGTATGACTTTTCTATATCCAGAAGTGCTACTTCAAGAATAAATATCATTAAAAAAAATATTAAAAAGCAAGGGACTTGATTAAATCCCTTCTAGGTAGTAGACAACAGTAACTGCTGAAATGATAAAAAAATATGATTTCATGTACCGAACCACAGTTTTAAGTACACAAATAGTCTCATTGTTTCTCGTAAGACATCTTCTCTACCTCATGATACTCAGTTTCTTGATCCTAGGTCTGACAGTGACACTGTCTAAATACAGTCACTTGCATTTTAACACTAAATACCGGACTTAAACCTTTTGCTCAAAAACAGATGTTAAAAATTCTGTGGTCAGTAACAGCCTGCGATGTGAATTAAAGTCTATTCTTGCTCTTTGGTTAAAAAGGTCAAATCAGAAATGTACTTTGCTGTTTTGTTTCCCGCACTACACCAAAACAGATGAGGTTCCAACAACAGCCAATCGAGACCTTTCCTGGGGAACTCTGGCCAGAGAGCTGCTGCAGAGGAGACTGCTTACCTGTATGGCAAAAGACTAAATATTCCTCCTGGCTTGCCTGAATGTTTGCTTTATACTAACCAAGACAGTATAATTTCTTTTGAAATCACTGTTGTAGTAATGTATATATAATTACACAAAAAGCTTCCAATGTGATATTTTTCTCCCTAGCTACAGCACAAAGGCCTGTTCTCATTCTGCTGTTTTGAGGTGGTTTACAAATGTGATTGGAATTTTTTTCTCTTAGTCATTCTTCCTCCCTCTCACTAGGCACATGGACCAAATCCTGGAAACACTTCCACGTGAGAAGCCATCACCAAAGAGCAATCCTCAAAACTCCACCAGTAGGGACACAAATGTAACCTGCCTGACTTTATACAATTAGTCACACAGTGAAAGGATTGCAGAATTTTGGCTTTAGAATAAAGCAATAAACTATATATTTCTTGGCTGTAGTTTTATTGCTGTGAATGGTCTGCTTTTGTCTATCACTTTTTCCCACCTCAGAAAATCCTGGAGGATAAACTTAGCGTGTCCTGCAAGAGCTGTGCCAGATGTTCAGAAGCTCTTCGTTTCCACGGGTTCCCAGAGCTCTGCCTCCTCTTTCAGGTCTATCTTATCTCTACCACTGCAGCTACACAAAAATATTTTCTCTTTGTTCAGTTGAAGCAGAAACTACAAGTGCAAAAGCCATCACCTTCTAAAACCTCCTTTCCATAACCAGACCCACAAAATAATTGACAGCAAAAAACCTTGAAGGTGACTGGTGACACAGGAAGGCCACTGCTCTCAGAGGCCTCCCCCATTGACTGCCAGAGACACAATGTGCTGGTGCTCTCCAAATTCTGTGAGGACATCTGAGAGGACATGGGGAAAAAAAAAAACAGACTAAGAAGCAAAATAAAATATAGAAAGGAGGGAGACACCGGACATTGTTTTCATGAACAATGCAGTCAAAAAGCCCCAGAAACAACCATTTGAGTTGCATCAGAAAGCTGACAGAGTGTCATAACCATGAGGTCTTTTTTTTCCTGCTTCTCTCCCCAGAGCAGGCGCTGTGCCTGGGGTTACCCTGACAATGTCCACAGCAGCGAGGTCAGACCCAGCACCAGGAAAACAGCCCCTCTGCTGAGGGGCTGGAGTGGCTTATTGCAAAGCCAGTAGGCTTGGAAACGCAAGACAGGCTCAACAGCATCGTGGCATATCCCTGTCATTCAGGTCAGACAAAAGCCCTTGATTTTTTTTTCTTATTTATAATAGCGTGATGATCAGTATAGATGAGCCTAACAAGTAGAGACAGGACCCACTGTCCAAGTAATGCCCAGGGAACTAAGGGACACAGATACAGAAGCAATATAGTTTAGTGCTTATTACTAAGCAATTAAAGCTGTTGTACCACGTAAAAGATGGGCCAAAACGAAGTGCTTAGTCTGACACATCTGTACAAGGTTTCTTTTCAAAGAATTCTTCTTTGAAATTATTCTTTTCAAAGAATAAGAGATTTTAAGACAGAAAACCTTTCTTAAATTAGCACAACAAATTACCATCCTCGCTTAAAACTGTAACTCAAACCGCCTGTTAATATGCTTCAAACACCAATATTATAACTTTCTAGCAGTTTTTACACTTTTTTTACTGTTTTTACGGTTATGTTTTACAAACATAAAACTATATTATTTAAAACATAAACTATATTATAACCTGTTGTACAGGTGTTATGGACATCATGAAAGAAATAGTGGAATTAAGACTTACCAGGTGGTCTGACAATAAGGAGGGGGTTGTCTAGAAGAATGAAACAAATTTAAAAAATTAATATTTTGTTCCAAACCTTGTTTTATAATAGGAAAGACATAATGTCACTCAAGAAAATGTAAGTTGCAAAGTAACTACTTTTAGCTGTATTCTGAATGTGGATTTTACACATCTCCTTCATTAGCAGAGCTAATGAGTGTTTGTTATTCCAGGGTTTTTCTCCATTGATGAAACTTGCCACAGGATTATGTATCTATTCTGATACTGTAAAAAAAGCTACTAAGAAGAGTATCAGAGTTTAAAGTCAACTTTGAAACGGATTTTCTTCTCTCAGAAGGTCCTCAGAGCAGGAGGACAGCTCTCCCGTAAGAACATGCAGAGTAAGTTACCCCTGCCGGCCAAACTCCCAAAGGGAAATCTATCCTACCCCTTGTGTGCGAATCTCGGTCTCAGAGATCCATTGTGTTTAGTACAGTTGTTTCATGGTATTCATAAATATGTGAAATTTATAAATTTTAATTCTTTTTGTCATCGTGACAGAATTTTTGCAGGAGCCCCTCAGGCAGTGCAGGGAGCACAGTCCACTACCTCAGGGGCTTCTGAAATGCTCTCCTTGTTAAAGAAAAGAAGGACGGAATAGGTGTGGGTAAGGATAGCAAACCAACATGATCTAATGCATGAGCTTCTCTGTCCATTATATTGCAATTTCTGGCATCTCTTAACCAGCCCTTATTGTGCACAAAATACCTAAAGAAAAAGCACGGTGCTTGTCTACCAGCGGGGAAGAAAATTTCCAGAGAGTTTTCCCAGTTTGATGAAAGGGAGCAACAGTTTTCTCTTCTCTTCAGTGGGTTACAGGGATAAGACAGGTAACACACCGAACATTTTCGGTAAGCTGCTTGATCTTACGACGGTGTTCTTTATTGAATATTCTCATCAGCTGTAATCTTTCAATTGGACTCAAAGAGCACTCTGAACAAACAACTTCTGTCTCTTCTGACCTACTCTGTCACTGTAACTATACCATCTGGCTTTAGATTTAGCAAGTGCTTTTGTACTTGTGCCAGCTGGAAAGCCACCTTTGGCCACATGACAGACTTAAGATCAGCGCTGCGTATAAAACTTTAAATCTGGTGGATTTAATCTGTTAAATAAAGCTTACAAGGTAGCGGATTTTGGATAGGAAGACTAGGCATCCAGGCTCATATCCTGGCAGCCAGCTAATCAGCAAAACCCCTTGCAGGATATAGCATGCCGTATTTGTCCAATGTTAAACATTATGCTTGGATTTATATTTGAGCTTCTTACTCCCTTAAAAAAAAAAAAAAATCAGAATATGTTACACAGCACCATTTACTTATCTTGCATCTTTGTCTCCCTTCTGTGAAGGCTTATTTCCATGGTTCTTAATGGAGCCTCTGAAGAGAGCACTATGGGTTGAAGCCAAATGAGCAGAGGCAGAGACTACGTAAACCCCATGTTGTCCAAAAATTTGCAAGAGACAACAGACATTTCACTCAAGTAAAGACTGAATAATTTGCCTTTTATTATTCAGTGGAGTCATCGGCCTCTGGCTCAATGGAAGAAGAAGAAGAAGAAATGAGTAAAAATAGCTCATTTAACATACTATTTTTAGAAGGGGGTGCTGCTCTTGAACACACTGTTAGCCCTATGACAGAGAAGCATGCCTTGTCAAAAAAAAAACAACAACGGAGAACTTTGCCTGTCTGATGGAACAATTGTTTCCTGTATTTCTTCCAGAGACAACTGCTTCCAATTGTTCAGCTGTTCACAATTAGGAAGCCAATTTACTAAATGTTTGGTCAATCTATCAAAGACATTAAACTTCCCATTGCTTCTGTATTGTTGAACATTAGTAGTCTTTTGTATTTTAAATTTAACTTCCTTGTCCCCTGAAGCTCATTTTAATGTCACTTATAATTTCATAGTGGTATATTATTTTCCTAGCTTTACTGAAAAAAATAATTAACCTAAAACCAAATATCTCAAAAGCAGCAAGTTCAGGATAATCACCACTGTTACCATGCTGGTTTCAGTCATTGCCCTGCCACATCTGTTACTAGGAATTCAGTTTTGAGATGAAAATAAAAAGCAAACCATACCAGATTCTGTGATAAATGAGACCGAAGAGCTTACAGGTCCATAACCAAAGGGATTCTTTGCTTGGACTTTAAAGTAATACCTGAAACAAAAAAGATAGGAAAAATAAGATTAAAACATTGATGCTACTGCAATTGCTTTATTATAAATAATGCTAAAACAGGGTGAAAATCAAACAGCAGAATTCCACTGAGTTTGTGTGTCCTTTGCACTAAATGGAGTTGGATACTCAGCCAGGGTATGAGCTGGCTGTTACAAACTTTTTATTTTTGGAATTGCTCACGTGCATATTTTTGGATCATTTATTTTTATCACCCGATTTCCAAAAAATACACACAACTACATCCACTTAATATGACACAATCAATAACAATAGACTAAAATGAAAAGTTGCAAGGAAATTAAATTCTGATCTCAGAAACAGTTTTAAACCACATTAGCTCACAGAATCACAGAATGGTACGGGTTGGAAGGAATCTTTGGAGATCATCTAGTCCAACCCCAAGTCCTACAAAAGCAGTGGTATGAACTGCAAATTAAAACTAGATCAGTTTTATAAGAGATTGGAAGGTACTTTTTTGACCTTCCTGTAAAAAACTCTAGCAGTGTTAAGATCACAATACTTGAGTAATATGAGAAAGATTCACATGTTGCCTTATTGATTCCCCAAAGTATTTAAATCACATGCTTAACACAAAGCACATAACTCACTAATAGAAGTCCATTCTTTGCTCAATAGAAGCAAAATTATTATCACTCTTAGAGAAGAATGTGCAAGCACATTTTTATTTCATTTCCAAATACAATGATTTTTATTTGATGCCTATCCTGACTTTTTTAATCCAGACTAATGTTTTCTTCTTTCCTTTATATCCAGTCCAGCAGAAACCAATTAGAATGGAAGATTACTGTAAAAACTTCCAGCACAGCATTTTTAAAGTGCCTGAGTTTAGTTTTTTCTTTCTTGCCTGCTTGCTCAATTTCATTCTTGTAAAGAAATTAATAAAAAAAAATGACCACACCTCTCTAATATCCACATAGTATTTGGGTCTTGATTTAGCCTCTCATCTGAAAGCAGGTATCTCCAAAAGCCCCATACATGACCCACATAACAGGGTGAGCATTTACAGGTGCCACCAAGGAGATGTGTGGGAGGAATACCTCCCACAGCAATGTCCCACACGGGTGGCAGGCCTGATGCTCCTGGTGAAAGCAAGCCTCCCCCATTAAAAACATCAGGCCGCTCTTGATGGCAAAGCTCTCCCCATCCTGCCCAGAAACCTGCTTGCATGACCCACACTGGGTTGAGACAACATGGTTCACAGCAAACGTGGTCTGACATCCCCTGGAGGCTGTTGCCACCTGGCACAGTTTATGCACCAAGCGTGGACACCATCCACATTAAAAACTTGTTTCCCTTTTCTTCCCTTCTGTCTACAAGAAATGACAGCAGCCCTTGCAATGTAAGCGTGTAACGTGTGGTTTAATGGCACGTAGGATGCTCATGCTTTACAGCCTCCCAGGCAGGAGGCAAATTCAACACGATCCTGTTACAGGAACTTTGCCATTTGCAGTCTGCCACTCAAAGTTTGTCGGGTGCATCTTCCTATACCATGAGATGTATCTGTTCCTCCAGGACTGAGCCAGGGAGCAGGGTCTGGAGGTCACTCCTGCAAGGAACCTCTCTGGCCTAACCACCACAAAGCACATACAAAACTATTCACACTGGGAAACCAGAGGGGACTCCTTTGAACCAGCCCTTGGCAAAGGTGACTCTCTTTTTCCATTAAAAAGAATGATTTATTTTCTTTTCATGTAAAGTGGACTGCTTTGTGTCAAAATCAAACTGATCCCTATGAAAAGACATGCAAATAACACCCACTTCTTCAGCAGAAGGGTCACAGTCAAGCAAACACAGGATTTTGCTGTGAAGCAAGCTGGTTACCTCCCAGGTACACATCAGATCATCTTCTTGTTCACCACGTAAAAACTACAGACGTGTCCTTTAGGCAAGATCAACCTGGAAGCTACAGGAATTGACATATTCTGGGCTTCATCTGTGGCACGAGATTTACCTCCTATCTGTGCCAGACCTGGAGCACATGCATGGTCAGACCTTCTGTGGGACATGGTCCCACCCCAGCACGGGGAACATGCCCCCTGTCCCTACTGCATCCCACAGCTGACGACAGAAACCAGCTCCACTCCTGCTTTCTGCAGCCAGTTCTGCCTGTAATTAAGGGCTACGCGATGCTCAAAAAGGACTCGCACCTTTCTTTTAAAAGAAGACACACACACAGCCTGGCAAAAAAACCCCACATTAAGTAGTGACATTTAGCAAGGCTCCGTCTTTTGCTCATTCCTAGCATAATCCTCTTTCTGGCAGAAATATATGGCCAGTGGTTTTAAGTATTGGCCTTGATTTCTCATCTGCAGCTTGTGAGCTGGAGAAAGAGGCAAGGGGAGGTGAAAAGCCTCCCCTGTGCTCCTCTGATTCTGGCCACCCGAGCAAGCCCAGCAGCCTGAGCACTGCTTTAATCCCCTGACTTGTCAGCGTTCCCACGGGACACCTGCCTCCGTCCACACCTCCTTCACCCATCCTCACCACCTTCTCCACTCGGGTTGGGACAGGGGCCAGTGGCACAAGGCTGACCACAGGGACAGGACACAGGGTGGTGAATCCTCACACCGGCTGCCAAAACGGCCACAATCCAGCACCAAACTGCACTGGCTTAGCCCAGCACTTGGTGTGACTACTTCAGAAGAGCAGGAGAAAAATGTCTTCCAGCCGGCATCTTACCTATGATTACCAAGGCAATCAGGGCAACTGTCCATTCAGGTGCCCTGTCGTGTACATAAAAGCCCACCTGGGACACATGATTGTTCAAGATGCCTGCCCAACTGTCTGGAAAAAGCAGCAATGAAGTTATGAGTGCATTTTTTATTTGCTTTATTTGCTAAATTGGAAAATTAGTTCCTAAGCTTTTATATATACACTAAGCCTTTAGTAATGCCAGAAAGAGAGCCAGGTCTCATGATTTGCTGACCTGTGATTTAAACACAGACGATGCTATGATTGCTGTATTAAGAACGTCATTAAATAACGCAGTCAGGATATATTTCTTTCTCAGACGACAAATAGAACAGAAATTGCCAAAGCCCTCCTAGGTCCAGGCATGTGACATTTTCATTAGTCAGAATCCTTCAGCTGATGAATTTGCCAGGAAATCTCAAACCACTATAACTCAATTATTCTTCACCACATAAATACATGAAAAAAAAACTTGCAACATATAAGTTGATTGGGCTTTGATTACACTTTGCTTAGCCAGAATTGCAATGAATTGTTACCAATAGGCACAGAAGAATTGCAACTGCAAGAGATTCAATACTGTTCATTGTTCATTTTCATAAGAAAATTTATTCCTCCTAAGAATAAATCTCCTTAGAGATTTTATATATCAGTTCTACTGACATGTCAAAAAAGGACATAATAAAGTGTAACGGGGCAATGGATATGCAATATTTTTATTCATTTAGACTATATGACTAATCATATCACCATACCTGTCACTTCGAGCAAAATCATTTTATGACTTAATTCAAGGTGTCTCCCTTCTGTTGGAAGTAAGTAGCTGGCACTCGCAGCCACAAAGTGAGATAATCAGTCAGCATGCTAATTAGGGAAACAGCTGCTTTTTAAAAAAAATTTGTTCACCACAAAAACCTTTTTTCTACCTCTCCGAAGTGATGCCTGCATGGACCCCATGGCCCCAGACCCCATCCAGCAGCAAGCTGAGATGGTGGGACCCACAGCAGCGCCATCCACAAGTGACAGGGCAGGATCCACAGCACCGTGACCACATGGGGATGGTGGGACGGCTGCTGTCAGACCCCCCGGGTCCATCAGCACACAGATGGTGGCAGTGCAGAGGGTACACACGGGTGTCAGGGAGGGAGACCCACATGCTGCCCAGGAAGGGGAGGAGATGAGCTGACAGGACAGCACCCCACAGACCCACCGCCAAGCAGGATCAGTGGATGAGGAGGAAAAGAGGCTGTGAGGGGGCCTGGAAGGACAGACAGGCTTCCTCTCATGAACAAATGGAGGGCAGCTGGGGCTGAAAGCCTCCTCCAGCAGCTGCACCATCCTTCCAGAAGAAAAACACATGAATTAACTGAGTGCAGGTTCGCAGGCTAGTGCAAAGAGTCTTCCTCCATCAAAAATGGCCTAGCACTACATCCACCATGAATATTTACAACAAATATTATAAGACACGAGAGCAGAGCTGGAAGAGGAGCTTCCTACACAGCTGGTAGGGGGTAGGTATGTGTCACACAGGTCTACCATTTACACAGGACAAGGGTTTCAGTGACATCTTACCTCTTTTGTGCTGTCTGGTGATAACCAACAGCCAGCTATGGCTGCTGCTACTTGTTGGACCTACTGCAGCTTTGCTTTAATGGAGATACAGAAAGGAAATGGGAATTTTTGCTCTATCTGGCCCCCAGAGCCAGAAGAGCCAGGCTCTGTTTGCAGTTGTGAGCCCTGAGTGAATGTTTGAGAGCGTCCTGCGCGATGCTCTGTACAACGCTGGAATTGGTAGCGAGCACTGTGGGATCAAAATGAACCTGGAGGGAACAAAAACTGAGTGGACAAGGAAGAGACTGGATGAGACATGGAGATATGGTGGTAAAGGACAATGTTTTAAATCACAAGACTATCTAGCAACTCCCATCGGGCACTGACACAGCTTTCCCACAGAAAGGCAGGAAAAAGCCTAACCGTGCTCAAGAAAGAGATTTCTTGGTTATGACAAGGATTATAATGTTTGTGACTGCAGGAGACTGGATTTAGTCGTTGAACAGATGCTCTCCAGCCCTTTACATCAGTCTTCTCTGACAGCTGAGGAGGTTAGGGAAGGGAGATTGTCAAGACTGCTGTTTTTAAGATTTAATAAGTTTTAAAGTAATTTTAGTGTTTATATTCACATGTCACACTGTGCCCACATGTCCTGTGCCCACTGAAGCCAACCAGAGTTTTGCTAATGGGAAAACTTCCGTTTCTCCAGTGGAGGTCAGACCAGGCCTTGGAAGAAAACTTCTGGCAGGGGTTAAACATAGACTTCCATTTTGTTTGTAAAACCTAAACACCAGGCAGATGTTTTCCAGGATGTGCTGACAGCTTCAAACCTTCTCTGGGGCTGACTTCTGCCAAGATGCCAACCCATTTCTGATACACTGTGCACGCTGCGAGATTGCACCACCATCAGCCCCTCGTGGGACACCCGGCAGTCAATAGCATCCGCACGCAGTAAAACTGACTTAATCAGAGACTTCTCACAAAGCGCACTAACAATGCAAACACAAAATTTTTGGACTAACTTCAGATTTCGTGTCATATTTTCTTAGTTAGGCATGGGGTCTTTTGCTAATGGTTAGGAAGTTATTTTTAAGACTCAAAATATGCAATTGATTCAGTCTGTGGATTTGGAGAACGTAAATGAAATTGGTCGATACACACAATTTCCCTGTCGTAAAGAACCCTCCTTCTCCACCACAGACCCCACATGAAGCCTTTATTGCCTCCACAGAGCGCACAACAGAGGCCAATGAATGATACCATTCTTCAGTAAGATGCTGAGGAAATAATATGCTTAAAACAAATAGCACTTGCTTGAACCTCCCTACTTCTGAAACAGAATCTTAGTATGTGACAGGGGAGTTCCTATGTTCATGGAAATGCATGAATCTATAACCTTGCTGTTCTTATAAATCTCCATTCAAATACAGCTAAATTGTGACCTTCCAAAGCCTGGAGTTAAGGTACATCTTGGCAGATGTATCACAGGTTGGCAGCTCAGTTTCCATCATTTCCCTTGCACCAAGCACAGCCAGGACCAGTGCCTGCAGGGCTCCTGGGGGGCTTTCACTGCAACCGCTCTTTCTGGTGACCTAGAGTCCTTGAGATGTTGGGTACCAGAAGCAGAGAGCTATTGCTGGCCTTCAACACTGTCCTTGGGGTGGCAGGAGCGGGGAAACTTAACTGACAGATAGCGAAGAGATGAGGAGCTGGGGCTGGAAGTTGGAAATGGCAGAGAAGCCAGAGACACATGAGCCTGGCCAGGAGAAGCTGGGGCATGCAGGCAGTGCCTCCCTGGCTCTTTTTAAACTATTTAATCTATTAAGATTTTAGATGAAGGCCATGTCCAAACAATTCTTCTTTGTTTTCTAGCTTGAAGTTCTCAATTAACTGCTTTTAACCTGCAGAACCTTCCCTTCATCTATAAATTGTCCTGGAAAGAAAAGATATTTTAGGTGATGCTGTTTCTCTCTTCTGTGTGACCCTGGCACAAACCCTATGTGCCTGTCCTAGGAGTGGGTGCTCCGATCTGCAGTTCCTCATGAAGCGAGACATGCTAGTCCTAGTCCAAAATCCCAGTGCACCTCCCACGTTACCACGTACAGGAGCAACACCTGCCACCAGGGTCTGGTGAGAGACTGTAGGCATCATCATGTGAAGAGTAATCACCTAGCCTGAGGAGGCACCAAAAGTATTTCAGATTCAGAATCTGAGAGAAAAGTATTACAGTCACTGAACATCTGTCAAAAGTAGTAATTTTAATGTTGCCCCTTCGTGGCTGTTTACTTCCCCCTCAATTACCACAAATTACTCCAATATCATGCACAGCATGGATTCTTGTTCTGCCATTTCAGTCAGATTTTTTGCAAGAGAAAGACCTAAAACTCCTGGCAAACTAACTTCTGAGCAACCTCCACAGCCCCATTATATACCAGCAGGCCTTCTCTTCCAGCTCACAACTCATGTGAACAAACAGCAGAAACAGACCAGAGAGCAGCACCGTTCCTCAGCAGCCCTTAGGTATCAAATCTTGTCCACTCCAGAACGTGGGAATGGCTACATCACATCACAACCAAGGGCATGTGTACTCTTTCTCCTCTGCAAAACTCGATTCAGTTATGTATGACTAGAAAATGTATTTTAAAAATAACATTTTCTTCGTTGCTGATACACGTTGTTATATACACAAACGTATATGCACGTACACACAGTCATCTGCCCCAGCGTTAATGTGATAAAGACAGCATGTAAATAGTTGTGCAGTTTGTAAAACAATTTGCTGTCAAGCAGAATGAGTAAAATCTAGATCAGATGTAAACATTTCTACTAAGGTCAAGAGAAACAATCGACAATTCTCAAAATTTGTTTTAATTCCCTCAAAGAACTGAAAAAGAGTGGATCAAATCCTTACCGTGTGTTGGGCTTCAGGTTCTCAATTGGCAAATGAGTAGTCCCCGCGGTCCGGGTTGACCACTTGTTCTTTAAAAAGTCATCGTAGGATGCACTGTAAACCAGATAGCCTGTAAATGGGAAAAACAAATAGTTGTGAGGATTCTAAAGAAAATTTAAATAAAGTATATCCCTAGGTGTTGTGGTAGATTTTATGGTTTAAAAGGAATGGAAGCATCTTTGAATGTTAAAGTGATTTGATGCCTAACTCCCCTGCAAAATCCCAGGCTACAAGAATTTCCTGTCATTAGCTAATAATGATGGAGCATTACATCAGAGGATGGTACCTAGGTGCAATATGGATTTAAAACAGTGAAGGAGAGACGATGACAGAGGCAACACATTCACTGTTTTAAGTATACACTGACTGTGCAGAAACTAATATAGCTAGAAATACTGTGTTTTTTTTTTAAAAAAACATTATGCAGATTATGCTCAGCAAGGTACTGGATCAACAGCCTTGAAGAATAAAACGCTGTGGGACAGACACCACACAGCCTGCTCAAGTCCCACCTCTTCCCTTCCCAACCATGATCTCTGCTTCAGCTCCACCAGCTCCCACCCCTCTGTGATATCTGTCACCCTCAGGGCTGGGCAAGGCTCCTCAGAAACTGGACGTCAGCACCAAACCAGTAGCCTTTTCCAATGCTAACTTCACATTTTTTGGGTCCACTGACAAACAGGAGTTGATTAATTTAGGGGAGTTGGACTAGATGATCTCCAGAGGTCCCTTCCAACCCCATGTGATTCTGTGATTTCTAAAATATTTTTGTTATTTATTTACTCTAGTGTCTTTCTAGCAACTTTTAAAATTCATTCTTGAAGTCAGTTGCACAGCTGGGCAGGACCCAGAGTGGCTCCAGCCACATTCCAGTCACCTCAGCTTGGAGTGGACTGAAGCCAACTGTGAAAGATGCCCCAAAGCCAGGCTTGGGAGGTGCCTGCAGTGATGTTGAGGGCAGTATGTGGAGGTGGAAGTGCTCAGTCAAGCAAAGCGCTATCACAGCTACCATCCAGGTGAGAAGTGATGCCTTCAGAACCACTGGCACTAAAGCAGTAGCAAAATCTTTGAAATATCTGAACATGCATGAGCTGCTCAGTCTGGTGCTGAGGCGTGGCAGACGGACCTTTCTAATTCTGAAAATAGCTCACCTCCCTCAGAGAATTGCAGAGGAGTGAGAACTTCATGAGTTGTTGACTCAGTTTAAGGCAAAAAAGGTCCTTTATGAAAACCTTCCCCACTACCCCATCAGGAAAGCAATCCTCAGGAGAGTACCTGTTACCATGTCTCCTCGAGCAGGTTTGGCCCAGTCCACGATGACAAAGGAGTGACAGCCTTCAACTGCCACAACAGTGATGTTGTGAGGGGCTTTCAGGGGACGCAGATCTTTCTCTCTGAGGTCATTAGGGATGATTTCATCAAGGCTCTCCACTTGGAAGTGCTCCAGGGCCTCTGTCAAGGAGCAGGGTGCTGCTGGATCTTTATTGAGATAGGTCACATAAGGAGCTGGAAGAGACAGGGAAGGGTGATGTTTAGTTGGCAGTTTGTAGGTACCACAGAGTAGCACACAGGCTGGCAATTTCCTGAAGAAGAGAGCCAAGTTTTGTGATGCATTGTGATATCTAACCAGGTTAAATGACAGGATTATTGCTGTGGTACCCTGGGTACTAAGGCACCAGGAGTTATGAGTTCCTATCTTCCAGATAGGAAGAATATCTGTAACTTTTGTTTTCAAAAGCTTTATACTGACCGGAATTGCACTTCAGTGCAGGAAAAGATTAAACCATCTCTTTATTACCTTAAAAGTCACTGTAACATTGGAAGTAAGGACTATAAAACTTGCTTTGGGTATGTTTATTCAGTTGCAATAATATAATTAATTGAAATGGTAATATTATTATTTCCCTAGTGCCTGGAAATATTCATAAACCAACTTTTCTTGGTTTATCTTATTGGATGTCATGCCCTAAAGGGATTTTTTCCAGATTTTGCAATGAAGTTAATTTTAGCCTCTCCAGCTAAATGAATCAAGAAGCACTGTCAGTGAGAGACCTGAATAGAAACACCATGAAATTGTTTGGACAGGGAAACTGAAGATGCGCTGGAAAAAGTCTTGGCATATGTAAAAACAAATCTTTTACTCCAGCAGCAGAGCTCCACTCTAAGCCACGCAAACCTCGTGGATATTGGAAGGAAAGGCAAGACATGAGTCAAAGCTGACTCTCTATTCCCTGAACTCCCATCTGAAATGCCAGGTGAGCCAGCAGCTGACCTGGCCTCAGTTCAAATGCCAGAGGTTTGTTTGTAAAGGGCTGGGGTGGAGTGGAGGCCAGAATGCAGTGCCCTGCCACCTCCAGATCCCTCCGGTCTGGCCCCCAGTTGCTTCTCTGACAAAGCAGCAGCACAGGTCTGAAGTCAGAGATGCAACACCTACCTACCCATTTGAATGGCTCATGTACACAGGAGCCAGCCTTATGGCTAATGTCAATGTATTGGGGTTCCTTCACCAAGTTCCTTCTACAGTGCAAAGATACAAATAGGCAAGGACAAATTTATCTGTTGGGTTTACTTTTTGGAAAGTTCATATCCAAAATATTATTCATTCTTTGACTTTGAAGCCCACCTTTGACATACATGCTCATGCGAAGTGGGTGAAATCACTGTGGTTGCATGGGTCAGACGAAAAGAATTAGGTCCCCCAGAGGACCTAATGGATACTTACATAAATTGAACTACTGGTGTGAACTTAAAACGATGCAGTTGAGCTGAACTGAGCACCAGAGTAGACACTCTTGCTCTGACTTCAGCTAAACCAAACACAATGCATAACACACAGCAGAACGCTTACACTGAAAGAGTACAAAGAGGTTTGCGTTGCTTCAATGAAATTTGTTGCATGTGGACTCACACCATCGAAGCTATGAACAAAGCCCTGCTGTTTGGGTGTCCCAGGTGGCAGTCCTTACAAGAACCAGATGCTAATCTGTTCGACATATTTATGCAATGGTCCCAGCTTAAGGGCTGACCTTGCTAGAACAAGAATTCTTTGCAGCATGAGTACTAAGCTACATAACCCAAAGGATGTCCTTACCAGTGAACCGTTTCTTCCCAGCAATATCATATTCTGACACAGGGCCGGTGCCAACAACACTAGTCTCTGGATAGACAACTTCGGATTCTGTCGTTGTAGAAGCAGTGGTGGTGCTGACGGTGGTGGTGGTGGTTGGTGGCAAAGTACTCTCAAAAAACTCATAGTCTTCAGAGGAAAGAGAAGATGAAAATGTTACCTCGATTCAAATTACTTTGGCTCAACTATGAAAAGGGAAACATTTCTGTCACCAGGCACAGTCCCAGAGGAGTGCCACACACCCTGCCCCAGCTGACCACACGCTCCTTATGGGCCTCTAAGTCGGGGCTGATCACATCTCAGCCTTGCAAGGGTTTCTACCCAACTGATGGACAGCGAGCACAAATTGCCTCAGAATACCAGCTTAAGCTCCCGTTCGCCAACCTGCCCCCTCAAACACAATTCAAAAGAAAGAAGACAGGAAAAAAACCCAACCCAAAACGTGCCACGTGCAATAGACTTTTACATTTAAACAGTACCATCGTCATATATCACATATGCCTCTGGAGTTGCTGTCACATCTGAATCCAGTCCTGAGAATGTATCTATTGAGGGAGAAAGAAAAAAATGCTGTAAGAATTCAATGATGTCATCCCCATCCTCCTAGTAAAATACTCTTGAAATAAAATTTAAAACAAAAATCTTTAGCCAGTTGACTTTTTAAAGAAACAAGACAATTGCCTAGCTTCCAAATAACACAGTGACAGTCCGTTCTGCATATTTAGAATAAGAGCTGAGTAGCTAACTGCAGCAGCCAGGAGTATTGCTGGGGGGAAACGGGTTCAGGGCTGCTTCTCAAAATCAAGAGTAACATACCTTCCAGGAGCTCTGCCCCAGCCCCAGGAGCTCTGGAGCAAAGGCAGGCTGCCAGCAACCATGTAACCCTCACGTCAGGATCTGACAACATTTTATAGTCTCAGAAGCAGTAAATTTGAGAAATTTATATGCAAAAATCCCCAACCAAAATATTCAAATAAACTGAAAACTTCTGTTCAAATATTTTTGCCTGGAAATAAAAATCAAACAACCCACAGAGTGATGACATTTATAGACTGTGTCTACGCTAGCAAGTAACACAGCCCAAAAGGAATGGATTTGTAGAATAAAGTAATCTATTCTATCAATCCATGCCTAGAATCATAGAACCCATGCTTTTCAGGGGTTTGCTTTGCTCTAGTCTGATCCTGTGGACTGAAGGCCTGTTAGAGGTAGGGGCACATACATGTCATCCTGAAGCACTGCTTCTGCTTTACTTTCATCCAACAGGAATTCAGTTTGTGCACACCAAGACTGCTCCACCATGCAAACGAAAGCACGGCAAGAAATTATGATTGTGAGGTGCACATCAAAAACACGCTCCTGACACACCCCAAAACCCAATGCAAATGCACCCACAGACCTCCCAGATGTCTATGCCTATATTTATTATCCCAATATCTCTGCAGGTCATGTATCCATCACCAGATATATCAACCATCTAGAACCTTATCTTGTGATTCCAGGATGCTTCCCTGCACACTCTGAGAAATTTATTTCTCCACATGTTGCACAGAGAAGCCAAAGAGCACACAAAACTCAGATTAGCCCTGAAAAGCAATGAAAACAAAGTAAAAGCATTGGGCTGGAACCCACTGCAGGTACATTCAGAAGTCTTTGATGAAATGCTGGGGCTGGGGAGAGGCCAGTGTGTGAACAAAGACAAGAGAAAGACAGCTTTGACCTCAGGATACTACACAGAAACACTTGATATGGAAGCACCAACGTTATTTTGACTGAGCCAGCTATACGAACAATGCAAAATTTCAACTGCCAGTGTGAAATAGTTCACAAATATAATCTGAATCATACATTTTCATTTTGCAGGGATTCTTTTTATTATGTAGAACTAACAATTATTGTACAAGGCTAATTTTTTTCTACTACAATAATTATCTTTTAAATACATAGTAGTGATTTTAATGCAAAAGTAAGTTTTGAAGGCAGAGGAGATGGGTTAATTCTTGTCAGAATTTCACACAGCAAGATCTGACATTTTCTCTTCAGGAGACCATCTACTTGGAAGCCACTTGACTTCTGTGAGGGTAGCCACCGATAAAGTAAATCCTTTGTTGAATTCTACAGTCTTCTCACCACAGTTGGCCAGTATCAACCAATATTTACAATGTATGCACTGATCTTTGCCTACATTCGAGTAAACAAAAGGCTCAGATATGCAGAAATTTGGAGTCCTTCGCAGGCAGATTTACACTTCACACGTACTAGCCAGTCAGCCTTTTGTCTATGTACAGTCTAGCATAAACAAATTTTATTTTCTATTTTTGTGCTTGTTCAGTCTCTTCTACTTCATTTCCTTTGCTTCTTTAGTAATAGCAGTGGCATGAAGATGATGCGGTGCATTCCAAAAGACTTCTCAGTTTATAATTTTCTCCACATACACCAGATGAAGTTCTCCAGCTTGCTCCATCACCCTCCACTGCAGCTCTTCAGTAAATCCTACCAGATGAAGCTAAGTCTTGCTATGACCACTTCCCATAGTCTTTTGGCATCTCAAAGGACAGTGGACTGTGCAACCACCGCTTGATTTTATCACGTGTAACAAGTGGTTAAGACTCCACCTTTTTTTTTTTTTCCTTTTGAGTTCATGAAAAAAAGTTTAGCTGATTTCACTAAAAAAATCACGCTTCTGTTGTCAGTCCTTCTTGAAAATTAAAGATTGCTGAATCTAGTGAATTGTTGACAATAAATTCTGCTGGGTCAAGCAAAAATCCTGCCAGAGAGTAAGTGAATTTGCCAAAGCTTAAGTAGAACATTTGGCGGTGGGTTTTGGCACTTGCAGCCCCGGCTGTTTGGAAGTAGAGCACTTAGCAACAAAACAGCAAGCTTTGGCAGAATAAGTATTTCATTAAATGATCTGGAGTATTTTCCAGACTCAAATTAAAGGGAAAGACAACATAAAAATATGATTTGGAAGTGGTCAAGGGAAAACTGCATTAAATGTTTTGATAGTTCAAGTAGTAGTTGTTTATCCCTCTTGAAATAGACACTGCACTTGTTAAACAAAACCAGCCATCATTAAATAAATACCAGAAAGATGCTTTCCTTTCAATCAAGTTCCTCTGTGGAACAGGCAGGTTGCTTTGCTGCATTTGTCAAACGTTAAGGCAGGTCACCACGATGCAAAAAAAGAAAAAGAAAAAGAAAAAAATTAAAAGATAATGAGAAGATCAAGAAAATCCTAATAGTTACTCTTGAGAGAAACTTTCATAATTTCCAGATAGGGATTAATATTGCTCAAGCTATATAGCAGGTAAGAAGTGGAAATCCAGCACCATCTTGTCCTTTCAGTCTCTCACTCTTCCACTCTGATGCGTTTGCAGACATACTGTCGAAATGCCAGACAGTTTAGGAGTAACTTACGAGCAGTTCTCATTGAACACACAGCTGGTGTAAAAAGACTAGTTTTCATTCATGCCTCTAGGAAAGCTCAAGGATCCAGAAAGCTCATCTGGTAGAAGGCAAAAAAAAAGACCCAAAAAAAACGTTTTTAAATGCTCATAAAATCACATGAAAGTTTCCCAGCTCACCACCCTGCTAAAAATAATACTGCAAAGCTTTTTGTTGTTCAGCTTCTGGAGCCTATGCTCAGACTAAGCCCAGCCATATTTCATAAACTCTTATTATTCTTATAATATGTATTCTCAGAAAATATCCTTCAGGTATGAAATAACACAGGCCAAAAAGAGGAAACTTTACAGGATACAAGCAACATCTAAGGTAAGCAAAAGGAGCTGGTGGGAGTGGGAGCGATTCTAACCCTACCGAAAATCATAGCCCCCTTTAGGGAAGCTTGAGAATACCAGGCTGACCATATAAAACAATATTTGTAACACTTTTGTGAACACAATTAAGAACAATGGAAGCACCAAAGGGAAAATGAAAAATCTTCAAAGAAATATTTAATGATAATGGTCATTTATATATACATATGTTTGTGTGTGTATACACAAATATCTATGCATATGTATATTCACATGCACACTTCCAAAAATACATACTCAAACAGGGGGCTAATTGTTAGATAAATATTAATACTAGTAATCATTGTAATTCCATGTGTACAGGCAATAACATCTGTGACTCATTACTTACCCAGGGTAGCTCATAAGGGAATTTTCAGTCTTCTGCATCTGAGATCCTTTCCAAAGATGCCATCCTCAGACTCACTGTGAGTTGCTGAAGTCACATCTTTCCACATCTTCTGCACTCTTCTAAGAGATAGTTCAGCTTCTCAGGCCGTGGTTACATGACCTACTTGTAAATCTCCTTTGGCTTCAGAGATACAGGTGTATAGAGTAAAGGTAAGGGGGTTTAATTACCCATTAAAACTAGTCACTGCAGCTGGCAGATGTCTGGCTGCCACCCCTTTGTTTAGGTTGTGGCCATGCTTCTACTGCCCCTTTGTTTACTGAGTTGGGGACTACCTACAAATGGGAAGGATAAGGACTGCCACGGTGCTCCCTGATCCGTTTTTGCAAAATACACAGCTGACTGGTTTGCAACACAACATTCAGGTGATGAAAGGGTACAACATGGTAGGGACTGGCTCAACACCCAAAGACTAGTGCATTTATATCTGTTCACTTTGGATTTCAGTTTGGCACCACACACTAAGCTTGTATAACTGCAACAGGGAAATAATGACATGTATCAACCCTGGTTTGTATTTTCAGATGAGAAAGAAATTAGTGTAGAACTCTCTGCCTTATCTGTGCAGAGCCAGAGTTGTCTTTCCCCAAAGTTGTCTTTCCCCAGCTTCATCCATGCTGTGCTACATTCCTGATAGACAATCTCTATCTCTCAGGGCTGTCAAGAGAACAAGAGTCATTTTGCAAAAGCCGGTCCCACTATGGCTCAAAATAGAGGTTTTTTCAGAATTTATTGTGAGAAACAAACACAAATTAGACAAAATGTATAGTGCTTTCAGGTCCTTTCCTGGCCTGAATGGGAGTGATGACTTCACTAAGATGAGAACTTTGACCACAAAACTACTGCCTATACTTGCGCTCACATGCATGAATATATGTGACAAGACTGGATCCAACACAAGGGGAGAATTTTGCCAAAATCAACATATTTCCATGAAAAACGTCAGCTTTGAGGGAAGCTCACATCTTCCAATGAAAAACCATTTAACCCTCCTTCAGCTGCTCTAATGTCAGCTCCTATCTTATCACATTGACAAAAACCTTCAGAGACAGATTGTATCCTGCTGTACAAACAGCACAACCAAAGAAGTTCAAACAGCACCAAAGGAAGTTACCTTCTGCATTACACTCTGGCAGGCCATCAAATCCCAACAGCAAGTTGCCCTCATCATCATACTGTGCGTAGGTGCCTGGAGGACAGGTTGGAGGTGGTTTCTCAGTGGGTGGTTCAGTGGTGGTTGGTTCAGGAGTGGTAGTGGTGGTTGTAGCAACAGTTGTTGTAGTGGTTGTAGTAGTTGTTGTGGTAGTTGTTGTGGGTATTGTTGTAGTAGTAGTTGATGGAGTGGTTGTTTTCTTAATCATTTCAAGACCAATCAGAGGTTTCCCTCCAAGGCTTATTATTGGTTTATCTTGTGCACTTGCTACAGGTTTACTAAATCTGCCATGACCAAACAAAGGTAATCCATCAGGACTCACCATTGGGGCACCCTTCTCATCTAGGAGAGAGGAACAAAACCAAAAGAAAATCTCACCACTGATCAATTTCAGGCTTATAGCACGAAATTTATCAACAGTAGATACCAGAAGAAAGTGTGATTAGAAATTCCTGTAACTCAGCTGACAGAAAAAATGGTTGTTATCTAGGAAAGAGCCATGGCAAAGGAAGCTGCAAAATAGTTCAGAAGAACCTCAGGTAAACCACAGTGGTATTTCACTTTTATCAGCTGTTTGATAAAGGCTTCTTGGGAAGACTTGCAGAGAGGTTTTGCTGCAGACCCACAACGTGCAGACTGTGTCTGCCTTTCATCTAAGCCAGTCTCATAACTGTTGATGAAAGGTATGATGAATCCATATTCTGCTCCCTGATGTCAAACATGTGCAAGGAAAAACTGGGATAAGCTGGTGAGATGCAGATAAATTTTTGTGCCAAATTCTGGATACTGCAGATATTCATGGTGACCAGTTTAACAGCAGGCACTGAACTTACATTCAAGAGATCTATATACGTGGACTAATATGCAAACAGCAGTGTTTTCACAGACCACACACAGGGATTTTTACTATTTGTGGTCAGTTTCAGAAGAAAAAACAAAATAAATCACAAACATATGGCTGGTATAGTGCTAGTGGTGGGGAATAATTATTTCTGTGTATACAGAGATATAAACATCCTTATTCTGGCTCAGTTCTGCAGTCCTTTCTGCAGAATGCCAATACAAGTGAGACAGACTCAGGTGATTCTTGCTGCCCCATACTCAGAAGCCCCACGGGATGCCTCAAAGCCTCCCCAGGTCCTCCAACGTGCTGACCACCTGATGGAGACCTGGGGTACAAGTGACTCCAAATGGCTTGCGCGGGACCTGGGGATGCCTGAACCATTCAGCAGCTCAAAGACTTGTACCATCTGCACAAAACCGACAGATTTTTTTTCTGTAAGAAGGAAGCTGTCACTTACCAACAATTGTACGTCCATCCCCTCCTAATTTCACTCTGAGAGGGTTGCCTTGGGAATCTTGGAGGTATTTTCCTTCAGTATTTAAAACTAGTCCTCGGTCAAGATCTACAATCTAAAAGCAATAGATGGACTCAAGTTTAGCTAACACAGGAGGAGGTGAAATGAAATGTCTCAGTAGCAGAAATCCTGAGGAAATTCAGATGCTAAGTGTGATGTTCGGGAATAGCTACAACACCCATAGACTTTTAAAAGGGAGGTGCTAATTGTACAGTAATCACTGAAAAATCACTGTTGCAGAAAGCAAATCCTCAGGCGATGGGCTCCAGAGTTGCACAGCAACCATGTTCAAATCACCTACTGTAGCTCTCACGTGCAAAGCAGCCTTGATTTTCTTGGGGTGTGCAACTCCTACGGTGGATTCCTGTAACACTGATTTGAGTATGACCCTGAGTCCTTTTGAAGAAAGGATTTAAAAGCAAGTCTACTGCTCAAAAAAAACCCCAAACATACAAACAAAAAAAAACACCAAACCACACCCCGTGAAAAATTAAACTAGTTAATTTAGATTGGAATAGCCAGTGAACACAGAGTAGCTAAGATTTTAATTGTGGTGGGAGAATGAAGAAAAGCCTCTGTCTCATAAAACAAATCTGTTTGAGAGCTTGGATTGAATTCAAGAGGTAACTGCAGTTAAAATCCAGTCCTTGTTGCTATTTCAATCCCAAAATAGATGAACTGCATGCTGTTTGAACCTGAAGTAACAGACACTGAGCCACAGAACACAAAGAAAGTGTTAAGTGCTGGGAGGAAACTGGGAAGAAGACATGAGCAGCAGTTCCAGGTTGGCAAGACAGACTTACTTTTGGCACTGCGGAAAAGACTGTAGCAGGAGGGACAGCAGATCACGAGATCAGTCTCTGAAGGCCTCCAGGCCCCAGATGTTGACACAGATCCTTTTCCTTTACAAGGTGTTCATTCTGCTTGCAACAATACCCTCCTCTCATGAGGTGGAGAGAATCACCCCATGGCCTTCCAAGGACCTTCCTAGCCAACTTTCTGGATTCTACTTAAACGGCTTTGAGTATGCTTTTCAAAATGCCTCCCCTGAATGTGAGATACCTGAAGCTCCATTTTTTAAGTTCCTCTAATGAACATGGTAAGATTGAATTGGCCATAGTCTTTATGTGTCGTGCAGCGTGTGAGCAGCTCTACTGATGCCAGGGAGGCCGATCACAGCTTCCTCCTGCTCAGTGTTCAGGCAAACACCAGTTCCTTCCCCTGTGGTGGGTGGTTATAAATTCACTGGAAAGGCTTCTAAAGGTCTGTAGGCACCTAGTGGGCTTCTATCAACGGCATCTGAGCTCTTCTGAAAATATCACTGAAATTGTGTCTATATGAACAGCAAATGCTTAAAGATACCTACATATGTATATTTAAAGCATTGTAGTAACTTTACTTTTTGATACTCTTGCTCATGTGCTTCTCCCTGGAGTGTGAGTCTGGGAGAAGCACTGCTGAACAAGTCCTTCACAGCAGCTATCCTGGGCAGTCCCCACTCACACTGAGCAGCAGATAAGCCCTGAGACACTGGCAAGCTTAAACTGCACTGACTTTGAAGTAAAAATTATTCACTAAATCTACTGGAGTAATGCTATAGTTGAAAATTCAAGCCATCAGGCTTTAAATCAGGCATTTAAAATATTCCAATAATCAAATACAGAAATTGTAATTAGATTTCAATTGAACAGTGGAAACTAGATAAGTATAACCTCACTTTACAGCTTCATTGACTGAGGGCACTATTCTCCTCTATTTTCTTAATGATAATGTAAGTACAATAAAAGGCCAAAGCATCCTGAATTTGGAGAGAAGGTCACCCTACCCACTTTGTTCCTTGAGGGCCATTGATTACTCTCTGTCCACTTGGTTTTCCATTATTACCAGGTATTATTTTTCCATTTCCATTTCCATTTTTTGTTGTAAGATTAGGTCTGCCATTGTATCCTGAAACAGAGAAGAACACACACTATTCTGAAGAAAACTGTGCATACAACAAACCACATTTTAAAACATGAAGAAATGCATTTTCTGACCGATCTGGACATAAATGAGAGTGGAAAGAGTCCTCACCACACTCAGCAAACCACGCATTTCATTTCTGCTTGGAGCAACTGTTGTGGCACTGTCAGATCCTTGTGGCTTACACAAGCATTTGAAATGGTTTCTTCTGAAGAGTTTAAACACTCATGGTTTGTTTCTACCATGTTTATATGGTGTCTTCATACCCTCTGGTTTTTTTTAAGAAAGTAGGGCAACATTTCTAGATGGCACTACAGCCACAAATGTTTGTGATCTCTGTAAACATTTGAGGAGTGGGGTGAAGGAAGAAACCACTTGTTCAATCCTATCCTTATACAAAGCTGTAGTCAGAAACTGAAAGGAGAGGGGCTCAGATTTTCACATCCTAATTGAGAGATTTGCCTCCAGAAAAATATATATCAAAATATATACATATATTAACTGGAGAAAAAAATAGTAACTGAACATTCCTTGGCTATTAATTTCCCAATGGCATGGTTAGCAGTAAGCTGGTATACAAACTCCACAGAGAAATCTGCTATTCTTTCATACAATGCATCTCATCCTCCATGGTACTATTTAAGGTCCACTCCCATCTTAAAGCTCTGCAATCTGGTGGCCCTCCACATAACACTGAGTCTGACTAAAGCATAGCAAATACAACATCCCAGCTGCATGGTCCTCACTGAATAACAGTGAGGCCACATTGAACAAAACATTATCTACGTATGTTATAGAAGGTACTTACTAAAACACTCAGGTAACTCAATACTATTTTGGATGTCCATGCATTGGAGGGAGAAAAAACATTTCTACCTAGCAAAGTCACTGAGACTGTCTGGGATTCTCCATAGGTGACATGGGGAATCAATAGGTGACACACCTTGACATGTAGTGGATCCTCTGTTCCACTACCCAGGGTCAGCAAATATTCTACCAGAAAGCATGCCTCTAACATCTGGGGTAAATCATAGCCATAAAGGTATTAGACGACCTGACTGTGATGTAAGCAGTCCCCAATAGGAATGTGCAATCTTGAACTGTTACTTAAAAAAAGAGGAAAGTGGTTTAAAAATTAATTACAGAAAACACAGAATGCCTGGACAGCACAAAGAAACACCTTACTGCCCAGGTGTGGTCAGTAATAATAAATAATCTACAAAAGCCTTTTAGTAACCCACACGATGAAGAGCAATATACCCGAGAAGTTGTCATATTCTGAGTACAAATGTGCTTTCAGTGAAGTCATGGCTCAATAAGGAACATAGACCTTTTTCCAATATAGTACCTAACTCTGTCATCTCCTCTGTGGATCATGGGATCCTACACAGAGCAGACCACAGGACCAAAGTCTGGGCTACCACATTAACACTGCTTAGCCAATGCCCTCAAGAACTGGGTTCCCAGAGAATGACCAAAATAAATAATATACTAAATAATTGAACCTGCATTCTGAAGGATGGCATTCACCTAACTGCTCTTAGGAAAAACACTATTCAGTGAGATTACTACAACAAAGACAAAATACCTTGTCTATAAGGAGGTCTAACAACTTGCCGTTGGGAAGGGCTCCGTAGCCTGGAGTTCAATAGTCGCTGGCGAGGGGACAAAGTAGAAGAAGAAATTGTTGGAGAAACAGTGTGTGTAGTGGTAGATGCAGAAGAACGTGGCCAGACAAAGCTTGGTTTAGATGGCGTGTGCTTGTTAGAGGACTGAGTAATCCGTGACGCTATGGCAGAGCTTCCTGGTGATTCAGCAGAAGATATTTTTAATGTTGGAGGCTTTTCCTTCTCTTCCTCTTCAGAGCTTACTTTGTGAGGTAGAAGAGTGTCCATAGATTTCCTTTTATTGTCATGATATGTGTTTTTGTTGCCTCTAGAAACAGAAGGGGACCATTTTGCTGCCAAAGATATAGGTTTCTCTTTCACTTCTTTCTGATCATATTCACTGTAATAATCATCCTCTTCATTAGAAACTGACTGACGAGATTTAGATGAAGAGGAGGAAGGAACTCTTCGAGGAATTTCAGGTTTGGACATTTTTGAGGGCAACAGGCCATGTTTTTTCTCTGTTTGGGACACTGTTCTTGTAACAGCCATTGAGCGGGTAGGTAATGAAGGACGAGCTTGTCTCGAAGAAGTGGATGACAACCTTGGATTGTACTGGTTGTCTTTTGCTGTATCACCGGCAGAACTGGAGTCTGGTTGAGTAAGTTTTGGTTTATAGGAATGTACCTGAGAACTTGGCTGCTGTTGCTTTGATAGAGATGAACTTGAGCTTCCCTGAGAGAAAGACGCAGGTAATCCCCTAGAAGAGGACACGTCTTTAGGAAACACAGAGCGTCTGCTTGCTCTGTCACTGCCTTCTGTTGCATCCTCATCATCATCTTCCTGCAATTCTTCATTACTCTGGGATGGAACATGAGATGGGAGGCGTCGGCCCCTTGAATGCAGTAAGGAAGGACTCGTTTGTGCTCTCTGTGGAGGCTCTGAGCGGGAGGTTTTCTCCAACGGAAGATGAGAGGGGAATGTCTTTTTAGGCAAAGATACACTTGGTTTGTGTATCTTTGATCGAGCAAGGGTTTCTTTTACCTCTTGACTGTCCTGCTCTTCAGACTTATGTTTGGAAAGAGACGATTGCAAAGGAGAATGCTGTTCTGCAGCAGCCGCTCGACTCTGTTGTTCTGCTGAGTCAGAGTGGGG
Source organism: Gallinago undulata (assembly GCA_026546715.1). NCBI lineage: Eukaryota > Metazoa > Chordata > Aves > Charadriiformes > Scolopacidae > Gallinago > Gallinago undulata. The sequence continues at coordinate 49,775,385 of JAOTQQ010000023.1, forward strand.
TGACTTTTCACCGTGTGTCTCTCTGAGGTGAGAATCAGAATCAACCTGAGGATTTCTTCTCCTGGAATAGATTGATGAAGAAGACTGCCTGGAAGAGGGTTGAGAAGGAAATAAGGGGCTGGCATCTTGTGAGTCCTCCCTGTAATTCTTATCAATATCCTTTCCATTGGTTTTGGCACTGCTGGAGGAGCGAGAGTGAGGTGAAATGTGACCAGAAACAGCAGACCTTGATGAGGCTGCCATGGCAGCTAATTTTGAATTCTTCCACGTGTGAGAACTGGAACTTGAGGGCAGCCTTGTTTGCTGTGATCTAGAACTGGTCTGTCCTGCTCTTTCCGCTGCTTCTTCACTGTCAAACTCATTATGGCTCTCACGAGCATGGGAATCTGCTGATTTGGAAGAGGGTTGATGTGAATGACCTAGAGAGCCAGACCTACTGGGATGGCTTGGGACAACATCGTGAGAGATAGCAGTCTGTCTATTTGATGGCAAAGCCAGGTGACTGGGCTCTGAAGTTTTAGAGGACACTTTCACCAGTGTGGGGCCTGGCTTTCCTTCCACATTACCCGCAAGATCATTATTTTTGGCAGGTGGGGGATGGGAAGAGGTTTTAGAAGGCACATTAGTGTTGCTTTGCCTCATTTGCTTTGTTTCATTATCTGTGTATTTAGGAACAGACGAGGCAGAAGAGCGTTGTGCTGACGATGGTGACAGTGCTGGTGGCTCATGTTTCTCTGTGCTTGTCTGCTGTGACGCCTCTGATGTGTGTGTTCGAACTGGGGTCCTCCCTGAGGCAAGGACAGGGTGAACCGGCCGACCAGGGGACAAGGGTCTAACAATTCTCCTCTGATCCTGGGCTTTCGGTGGCATCGTTGGAGCTTCCTGGGAGGAATCATGATCGTCTGTCACTTCGGTGGATTGGAGATCAGGTTCCAGCTCGCCTGTCTTTCTAGAAGGTAACTGAGATTTACTTAGGACCCCTCCTCGAGTCAATATTTTATTCTTATATTCAGAAAGAAGACTCTTTTTGTCACTAACATTAGGTATCCGAACAGATGGCCGCTTAGGGGAAAGCGATGGCTGGACTTTTGAAGAAACAGAGGAAGTTTGAGAAGGAGATGAGCCAGCATTCCCAGTTTTTTTAGCCTCTGAATTATCTTGAATATTTGTTCGCTGTTGAGCAACTGAATCCTCATGAACAGCTGGGGGGAAGAAAAAGTGTTTATTCATAGCAATAGAAGCAGCACCAAAAAATGACTAAGAGAAAAAAAGCCGCCAGGTAGCAAGAGCAAGACAACTTATGAGACAATAATTATTTCTATATTAACCAGCCTATGTGGAATTACTGTAACTTGGGTAAACTTAGAGCAATTAACATCAAACATCTAAAAGCAGGGACTGCAACATCGTATCAGTAGAGCCAAATATTCAGTAGAGCTTAGTCATGTTGATGGCACGGAGCTGCATTAGCCCATCTGAGGCTGTGGCCCACATTCTTAATTAACTCAGCCAACCTTCTGTCCCCACAACAGCTTCTTTTTGGCAAGAAGCAAACACAAGGAGCAAGTACCTGAGTAAGCCAGGCTAACTGCCTTTCAAGACTGTGAGTTGTCAGGAATAGCACAACCAAAGAACCAACTATTGTATTCTTTGGCCTTTGGATAACATGAGCACACAGTGTCTTCATGCAGGAAATAAAGTATGGTATGCATCTACTTAAAATGTCCATAAAATGTCCTTTAATATGCCGCAATAACAGAAACAGTATTAAGGAAGTAAAATCGGTAAGAACTAAGGTAAAAGTGGGACCAAGGCAAGAACGGGCAGACCATGCAATGGGTGCATGGCTTGGTGCTCACCTGCTGGGATGGCGACACTGAAGGCTTTAGACTGAGGACCTGGTCCCCTCCTGTTTGCTGCACGGATTTTGAAAATATAGCGCTCCCCGGCCTGCAGACCATCTATTATGGCTGATGTTGTAGCTCCAGAGTAGGTGATGGACTTTGCTCCAAACGGCTTGAGAGCCGGGGCGTATGAAAGAATGTATTCTGAAATGATTTGGCAGACGGTTGGAAGGAGGAAACTGAAAACAGTCCTGTTTCCAGCGGACAGACTGTATGGGTAGGATGAATTAGAATGTGCATTACTAAAATTAATACACTAGCAATGCACGCTGAGTCAACAGCTGGAGTATAAAGACACGAGAGAGATATGCATATACATGTAGGTAAGTTAAACATTTGTTCATCTTAACAGACAAAACCAAATCACAGTGATGACCTAATGACTGAGACAGAATATGTTAGCTATACCTTCGTAAAAATACATAAGCAACAATGCCCATCAGAGTGAAGAGACACCAACAGGAGCCGGACGAGAGCCGTGCATTCCAGAGAAGGTGCGGGGGACATGAGAAAGTTAGAGCACCAACTACTGCGTGGTTTGGTGTGCTGCACCAGGAGACCTTTTTCTGTTTCTGGACACTGACTCATAAAGGGAAAGAAATCAACTGCCCTAAATCAGAAATAACAGAGGAAGTCTACAAAGAGAAAATAAACCGTAGGCAGAAAACATGTGTGAACATTGCCAGGAAACTACATACTGTGCTACTACTTGTGGAAATCTAGTCTGAAAGACTGTGCAAATGTTAGGCAGCGCAGATCACTAAAATCAGAATGCCCATGTTGTTACAGCTGACGGACCACAAGCAGATTTTAGACTTCCCAAGAGAAAGAGAAATTATGAACTTACTGATTAGCTACCAAGATATTTGCAATCAACAACACATGATCCAGAGAACATTATTCCAGAACATAACTGGCTCACAATGGTAGAAAACACACAATTGCATTGCTGACTGCAGTTATGTCCACAGCAAATAAGAACATTAAAAAGATTTCTTTCCCACAGAAATTATTTGGAAGAAGAACAAAATGTGTATTCACTTAATTATCATTCAAGACATCAGTATTAAAATCAGGTGACATTATGCATTAGTATTAATTACTTATCTTACATTTCCAACAGAGCCTTGACACAGCTAGAATTGCACTGTATTTTAAGACCCTAGTCATGCAAAAGCAGCTCTGCCAGGTCACTGTGGTGAAACTCTACCAGCTCCAAAGGCCATATACTCATTCCTCAGCAGTGCTGGAGCCTGAGGGCCATACCCAGGAAAACACCAAAGCACTTACTTTAATCTTGGGAACAATATTACTGCAGTAAAACGTGTTTCCAGCAGAGTTTTTGCTTAGAGGGGTTTTAGCTGTAATCTACAGGCCAGTAGGTAAAATTGATGCCTGAATGATTGAGGTTCTTATTTAGAAAATATACTTCTACCAGGAAATGACAAGACTGCAAGTTGCCAAATGGTAGCAACAGCCTGTTGGACGCCTGTCCAACAAAATCAAAACTGGACGCGCTGTGCTGGACTACAGCTGGGGCCAAACACCACGGTAGAGAGAGCAAAGCAGGGTCTTTTTGCTCCTTAGGAAGCTCACCCTGCTCTCACCTTTCATTTTAGGATTACTGTGGTGCCTGTGCTCTGTATTAACTTTCTGTATGGAGAGAAATTTCACCCCTGTAGGAACAATTGTAGGCATGAAAAGGAGTGTTCCCATGACACTCCCAAGGAGTCTAGGTAAGATCTCAGTCACAGGCAGGCTTCTTTTCTTTTCAGTCTTCTGTAAGAGGGACAGATATTGGAGCAAACCAGAATTTTGAAAATAAATTCCAAGGGCTGTCAGTTTTCTTTCTCTACAGCAAGAAACATAGGAACACTTGAGGAGTCACCGTACCTCATGACGGGAAACCTCTAGAACATAATAACACCTCTAAAACTGGAAAATTTAATTTTTTTGCTGAAAACGAGCCCAAGACGCATGGCGTTAAGAAATAAGACATCAACATTTTATATGCAAATGCATTTAACTCTCACTTGAAAAATAAAATCAATGTATTAGAAGGCATGGCAAACTTTGGGTTTGGGATTTTTTGTTTTAAGATACACAGGAGTTGTTTAATTGCAGAGGCCCTGATGTTACTTCTAGTAACTCCCAAATAGCTACTGGAAGGCATCTTCTCCCATTACTTTAATATGTGGTATAAATATATAAAACGACAGGGCTGAAAAACGAAAGGATCAAAAGACAAAATTTCCTGATTGCCATGTGTTATCAAAATGACTGTAGAGTCCTAATTCAGTGGTTTCATTTAGCCAGTATAAATGTCACTTGTGCCATTTATTTAGTTGAAAAATAAAACCTCTCCTGTAATACTTCATACTCAAAGAAAACAAAGTTATATTAGACATATATAAGCGTTCAGGCCTTGAATATCAGGTATCATTAAAATGATTGCCTTGGATGAATCATCTCAAGATCAGCAGACAAAAACAGACAAAGGGCTACAGACTGCTCAAAATCAGGAGCAGATCTGAAATTTCAGAGAGTGTCCCTGCCTGACCCTACTTTAAGAAATAATAATTCTTGGACACAATTGCAGCTCCATTGAAGCAACTGGCAAGACTCCTGCTGACTTCAAACAGGAAGGAATTCCACCCCTGACCTGAAGAACACATATAAAGTAGGTCTTGTATGCAGACATGGTAGACTTTCCTCCAGGCCAAAGGTTTTTTAAATCTGAGATGCTACAGTGCTGATAATGCTCCATCTTGTATAAATCAAGAATACTATCCCATCAACCACAGGAGAACTGGAGCAGCCAAAAAATCAGCCTGTTCATTTCCAGAGGGAAAAAGCAAAAAAAAAAAAATATCCCAGAAAGCTTTTTTTCTAAAATCCTATGCAAGTAAATAGCCACTGACAAATTAGCTTTATGACCGTGTATGACAATGCTACAGTACGCAAGGCTATTTGCATTTGCTTCTTCAGCTGAGGCTTTCCTTCCATCATAAACTAGAAATAAAACAAAACATAAACCCACTCACTTTCTTGGCAGCTACCCATCTTTTCCTTCTTCACCTAACTATTACAAATCCTTTGGGAAACTTCCCTCTTGAGCTCCATTTTGACCTGCATATTAATGGAAGAAGAGGTATATGTGCACACATGACACCCCGGGAAGCTCTGTGACATCCCAGGCACACGGTGATGATGGCTTCCCAGCGGCGGTGAGGAGATGCTGGGCTGGAAACAAGAAAATCTTGCTTGGGTATAAGCCATTAACGAATGAAAAAATCCTGGCAGAGTCAGTGGTTCCAGCTCACTGCGGAGCGGCAGTCTGGCTTCCGGAAGACCAGCTCCTTGAAGGGGTTAAAAACCAACATTGATGACTTACCTTTGACTTTTCCTTCACTCTCTGGGAGAGCATCCCAGGATGCTGCTACAGAGGTTGGTTTGCCCTTTAACGGCCAAACATCCAAATTTTCAGGTGCGGTGGCCGGAGCTGTGGAACAGCCACATGCAGAAGAGGCAAATAAGAAACACAGCACAAAACTTTTTGCTTCTTCTCGTAGCATAAAGTTTATATGGCCATTTCAAAGATAAAAGTGAAGAGCACACATGGCTCAGGTCCGTGTGTGCCTGTATTACATCTCTGAATCAGACTTCTGTTGTGAAATTTTATTCCATGCTTTTAGGAACAGGCCGCCTGCATGAGACTGCTACTGTGGCTTAGCTGGAACGATGTGGGAATTCAGTTGTTATGGACCACTTCCTTGTACCAAAGGGGCCCCATGGCTTCTCCGTGGTGGAGGCAGGGCTTAAATTTGCTACAGGCAGAGAGGGAGAGCAAACACGTTGCTCCTCCCAAAGGAAGGGGAAAATCCAGATGCAGGGGTCCAAGTTGCTGACCTGTCCCCCAGAAACACCCAAACCATCTCCCCCTGTTCTTGTCCTGCTGCAAGAGCAACCCCAAAGTGCTCTCCAGGGCACTGCTGCAGGGATGCAGGCATCAGGACAACGGGTTTTCCCAGGTTCCCAACCTGCTGCTGCCCCAAGTAACCACTTATTCTGGCTTTCTCTCAAGTCAGCCATATTTTCACTGAATTTCACAGCTTAAACCCTAAAACTTGCATCAGCCCAAGGACCTTTTTAATACATACCTGCCTCCGGAGTCCGTTGGTAAACCGACACACTCCATTTGCCTTCTTTTTCTCCCTCCAAGATTTGGACAGCAAACTCATACATGGTGTCTGGCAGCAGATTCTCCACGAGTGCCCGCCGGTTGGACACCTGTTTGTAATCCCACCTTGCCGATTCCCCCTTCTCCCGGTAGCGAACACTGTACTGCCTGGGTCCAGAAATAAATAAAATAAGTATTCAAAATAATAAAAATAAAATAAAAATTCACAGGATAGCCGCTTCCACAGGGAAGCTGAGAACGTCTAAAGTCACCACCACTTCTCCTGCTGTGCTGGGTTGTACACCCCTTCGCTGTTACCCCGCTGAGCAACACAGTCTGGTGCTTTCATATGCTTTGGCGTTTTCCAACCCATTTCTCTGTTTCTTTTGGTCTCCAACTGCTGCTGTGAGCCGGGCTCTCCAGCTCACGGGAGTCCCTGACCTGCTCAGCCTCAGCTGCGCAGGGTTTCTGTAGGGTAAGTGGATGCAGAGGACATTGATGGACATCTTTCGCGTTGCAGAGTGATGTTTCTTTCACCTGTGGTATGGTTATCCCAAAGCAAAAATATCCCAGGTTGGTGCTGACCACATTTCAAAAGGGAACTAAATGCCTATAGATGTCTACATAGTAGAGGTCAGGGTGCAGGGAGGAAAGGAGGGTGCATGACCCATGTCAGGTTTCTATCTCTGAAGCATGCCCTACCAGCCACTGTCTCAGGGATGGATTTGCAAATTTTTACCCCCTAAGATAAATCATTCTCATGACTGACTGTAATTAAATAAATGCAAAAGAAATCTGTAGTGCGTTGGCAGCAGTTCACCTCCAGTATGCATTCAGAGAAGAGAACACGGGGCTAGCTACCTATTTGCTGCGACCTTCTGCTTTTCAGACAGTGGGTCTGTCCAAGCAACGAGCACGGATTGCGAGGACATCACGCGAACAGTTACGTCTTGTGCCACCTCCACCTCTTCCTCCTCTGAAACGGCAAAACAAAACAGCGTACCAGTAACAACAGCGGAGTTCTCATAAAAAAGTTACTGTCTTCAACAGACATTGCAACACACACACACTACACAGAGGAATGAGAATCACAGCTGTAGTGGAAAACCAAGCGCGTTGATTACTGACAGTGCCCCATGGAAACATCATTTCTTCTGTTAGTTCTCTGCTCACAAGACCAGAGTACCAATGGATTCTACAGTCCTTCCATACTCTTTCAGACCCCAAACTGTTATTTGCAGCAGACTTCTTATTAACACACTGACATTCATCATCCCTGGTAAACTCACTGCAAGGGCCGCCTGGCAAGCAGAAATTCTGCTTTATGAAAAATCTCGAGACCTTCAAATTTGGTTCCATTTTGAAGGGCAATAAAACCAGGGACTGACAAGTTCTTCACAAGGGAGAATTTCTGTATCTTTTACACTTTTCAGTGCTTCAAAAAGGTTGTTTGATTTCAGCTTTTTATTTTTTATGGTACGTAATCAAAACGCAGTAACATTGAAAGAAAAAACTAATTGAAGTGGGCTGTTTTGACATATCAGACTATCTTATGCAAATAATATAGAAAACTTTAAAATGAAGTGAAATCAATTTGATTTTTTTGAGGTTTTTAATTTGATGAGGCTCCTTTTTCTATTTCATTAGCGTCACAGACACTATTCCCAAGTCTCCTGGAGGCACAGAATGCAGAAGGCACAACTTTCCAGCCCAAGTTTTACTGAAGAGTAACACTGGAAAAACGCTGATGTCTCAGGAAAGGAGAAGGGCCGGTGAACTCCAGTGCGATTTCATTCTCTGGGGATTCATGGGCAACTGAAGTCCAGGGAAGGATTGGCCTTCTCGTCAGAGGGTGGCACGTTATCCCCAAAGCCAGCACTGCCCGCACAGAAGGCAGGCAGCAGGGAAGCACATTTTATCATTTTATTAATACTGCTTGAATTAGAGAAGCAATCGGAGACATCCATCAAGCTCCTTAGCACACAGAAAAAAAAAAAACTAGCAGCTTTTAGACTTGCAGTCTAAAAACGACAAAGCTATCTCACTGGGCTCAAATGGCCCCACGAATTGACAGCAGATGAGAAAGAAACATACCTGTGACTTTCCTTTTAGTTAAAGATGACCTATAGACAGGCTGGCTCCGTCCTTGGGAGCTCCTTGATGGCAACGAAACCACATGAACTGATTCAGAGGCTGTACGTGCAGGGAAAAAACAGAGGCTTTCCTGTAACCTTTTTCATTGCAAAAGAAAATCCTGTCTTTTCAGGCAGAACTCAGTTTGATTCATTTCTCAGATACAAGAGGAGAAAATTCCTTGAAATTTAATTTATTTAGATACATAGCATTTATGTCAGAGAGTTCAATATTCATGCAGTAAAAATAGTAAAGTTGGTATCTTAGAAGCAGGAAAGCTAATTATTTACATGAAAAGACCACTACAAGAGTCCTGTATTCTAGGCTTGAGTTCTTCTCCTGATAATTTGATTATTTAAAAAACATTTGTTCTCCTTCTTTAATAAAACATACCATAAAAGTAATGAAAACAAGAAACAGATGCTGAAAACCATGCTACGTAGTAGTTCTCATCAAGATTAAGTTTGTTGCTGAACTCCCACTAAGTCCACGTACTGCCTGGACGGGCCCTCAGCCTGCAGAGCAGAGGTACGTGCTGAGCATCACATAAAGTGGGGGAGCGTCCTCCACACGTACGTGTCTCAACACTGACACCTTGGCACAGATGCCAGAGCAGCCCTGTCACAGAATCACCTAGGTTGGAAGGAACCTTTTAAGATCATTTAGTCCAACCAATTAAAAAAAAAAAAAAATACCCACACCACATAAAACACCACCCAACACTAATCCATATCCCCGAGCACCATGTCAACTCGTCTCTTGAATACCTCCAGGGATGGTGCCTCAACCACCTCCCTGGTCATGAGCAGTGCATAGAAAGATAAAAAAGTGAAGGAATACTAGAGAAGGGATGAGACGTAGGTAAGAAATTCCTGTTAGGAAAAGGCAGAATAACTGCTAAAGGTGACTGAGGAATTCTCTCTCTTTGGACAAACAGAGATAAAAGACATGTGTTTAATACAAAACCCACAAAGCAGAAGGGGAAATAGACATTTACATTGCAAAGCCAGGAATTCTGGTGGCCATGTGTGAGTTTGGAATCATCACCCACTTTCTAACCCAAGACCAGCCCCATCTGTGGGATGGGCTTCTAGCCTGCAGGAGAGACTTTGAGAGGCAGAAGCCTGACCTCGAGCAAACACACCCAAACAGCAAAGAGCATCCAAAGCTTGCAGGAAGAGGATCAAAGTAAAGCTCATGAGTGCAGACCTAGTGCCAGCTTGGGTGACAGGAGCTCAGGCTGCAGGACAGAGACAGGTCAGCCATGACACAGGCAAGTGACACAAATAGCACTCAACCCCTGGGGAAATAAAACTGTTGCAAACCCCATTGCTACCGTTAGATGGGAAATCCTTTCAATGAAGGGCAGGTCATCTAGGGCATGAGTACAAACCATCATAGCACGGCAGGACAGGGAGCATGGAAGAGGCCAACCTGACTGTCTCAGGAGCCATCAGTGACCAGGACCTCATGAAGGAACTGAAGAGAACATGGGCACATGAGTGTAACGCTCTAGTATGGAGCCCATGACACAGTTTTAACAGTAAGCCTGGACACGTTTAATTAAAGCATGAATTTTTTCTCCACTGAGCTGAAAAAATATACGGTTACCAAATGTAAGAGGACAAAGGATTTAAGAATGGCCCCATGTGCAAGAAGAATCTGAGCTAAGCCTCTTCTATCCAGCCTTTCCCCCTGCTATTAATATGAGTAATTCACACATGGTGTCTCTTTAACACAGAGTCAAGTTTTGCTGCACTTTCTACCCTGGTCATTGTATTTTTCTGTTAAGAACATGTTACAGAATGCCATTATAGCGAGTGTTTTCATTTAATGGAGGAAGTTGTCTTGATGGCTACAACACCAGGTGACCCCTTGTGCAGCCACGGGGGACTACACAAGTGTGCAAGCTCAGCTCTGAGGGAAATCTGACTCACCCAGTTTTCTTGCTTCCTGGTTTTGTCGCTCTTGCAGCAGCGGAGCGTAGCTCATCCTTCGGCTGCTCTCTCCATACCCACGGGTGTAACCTTGGGATCTGCTGCGTGGGCCCCTGAAGCCTGCTCCATAAGGTGGCTTCCACCGAAAAGACAACCTGCCGTCTGGAGACTGGGCACGCACTCTCAGAGGTCTGTTTGGCATGTCCTTCTCTTCAAAGAATAAGCAAACACACACACAAAATCCATCGGAGTTATTATGAAGCACATGACATATAGCAGCCCGCACCTGTTGCAAGCACATGTATTAAATTACATCAGAACAAAGGGCAAATTTTATATTTTTTTTTCATTTTGCTATAAAACCTAACTGCAGTAACAACAAGTGTTCCAAGAGGGACGTACAATATTCAATGGCATCTTTTCCCAGGTTCTTCAGACAGCCTGGTAGAAGACACCAAAAATGAAAACATATCCTAGTACAAGGACTCCTGCCATAAACAGGGATGTCTTGTACTTTTCTTGTTTAATATGTTCCTTTTTTTAAAAAAAATAAAAATCCCTTTCCCTAGTTCAGGTGCCAAAGGTCAGTATAAGATAAAGCGCAGAACCATTTCACTATTTTTAAACTTTCTTTTAGAAATTAATCCACATTAAAAGCAGGTTCTCTTCTCCTAAACCCATCAGTAATGGTTCTGCTCTCCAACAGCCTCCTATTTAACAAGTCTGTTCTGCACATGCTTCAACTCTTGACTTCCCAAACTCTCATTATATGATCCCTTGAGCATCCAGCACTGTAACAGGTACCGTATGCAAGTCATTTATTTTTACATTTGCTGGCAAGTGAGCTGCACTCTTTAAAAGGTGACATTGATGCAAGGATTACTCAAGCAACCAGTCTGGTTGCTCGGAGCAGCATCTCCAGTTTTCATGGCATTCTTCATCGCGTATGACCTGCACCATGCAAGCAGAGCAGAGAGCAGGAAGACAGTCCTCAGCCAGGACTGAGATTTCCCACGCTTGTAGTGATTTTTTGGCTCTTATCTTTCATATTTTGCACCCGAAGCAGATTTCTCTCACTCTCTTCTAGGAATGCCAATCCACCAAGCACAAGGTTACGTGAACCTTTCAGCACTGAGGTTATATGCTGGGTTCGAACCCTCTCACTCGCTGGCTAAGCCAGTCACTGCAATCACAGCAATGTTGAGAGAACAAGAGGCTGGGACAGCAACAGCTGCCAGAGACTCGGACAGACAACAAAAGACTAGGCACCGAAGTACCCCCCTGTCAGAGACATTGAGATCCTCTTACCAGCACCAGTTCAGGAGCTCATATTTATTCACAACATTCAAACCCCTCCAGCACTTAGATATGTTACTTCAGGTATCTATTGGTGTTTGCATGTCCCTATATAAACCAAAAGCAGGTCCTTTTCCTATATTTCTAGTCAGTGACACCTACAACCAAACTGCTGACTGGTCTTGATCTGCTGACAAGGTTGCATCTTCTTACATGTTCCCTAAAAAAGTTCTTCCATTAAATTACCCTTTGGAAGGGATCATAGTGACTCTTAAAGCTGTTTGCAGACTTTCTCTTGAAATCCCTGTGAGAAACGCAAGGTTTCAGTGTTGATGAGCCATACAACATACGCAGAGAACTTCACACGCCCAGGGAACTCTGCTTTTCTACCGAAACACTGGGCAGCAGCTCAGCATGGTAGACCTTGCCTTTTTATTTTGCCTACAGAGATACAGATCATCCTTTTAAACACATGGACTTCAGCAGCTTCTCTCTTCTGGCTGCTCCTCACCACCTCAGCTATAAATCCAGATTAATCAGCAAATTAAGTTGGTTTTACAGGCACTTTGTGCTGCCAGAGCAGTGTATACTAGTTGGATCACAGCACTGGATCTGGTCATAAGTGTTTAACAAATAATAAATGCTTTTTGCTATTCAATAAATATGGTTGCTTTCATGAGGCTCCCTGACCACTTTTCAAGGAATGTTCTCAGTCATGCACTCTATTAAAAAAAAAACACCTGCTCCCACGCAGTTTCTCTTTCTTGCTCTCTTGAGCAGTTCCTCAACACAGATTTCAAAAGCCCGTTAGTCACTGATGCTGTGGGCACGCAGCATTCTTTCACAGCACAACCATGGAGAACTGAAAGAGGGCAAAATTTCAGTTGGAAGGGACCCCTGGAGGTTTCTTCTCAACCTCCTGCTCAAATACAAACTACCTCCAATGCTGCCTGAGGCCAGCCCTGGTTTTCCCTAGCTCAGTCATCAAAACCTCACAGGATGGAGATAGCCCAACCTCCCTGAGGCCCTGCTTTAGTGCTGGATCAGGGTGAAAGCTTTCCTAATGCCCAACCCAAGCGTCCCAAACAGCAACTTGTGGCTGCTGCCCAGCGTTACGTGTGGCCTGCCACCACCAAGAGTGGCTTCCTTGCAGCCCTCAAACAAGCAGCAGTTGGCTGCTGCGGGATGTCCCCCTACTCTCTCGTCTTTGCCGGACTGGGCCAGCCCTGCACCCGCAGCCTCTCCTTGTAGCCCATGTGCCGTAGGCAGCCACCACCTTCCCTGATCCCAATGTCTCTCTCCTGAGCAGCTCAGCCCTGGCTGGAGGGGAGATATTACTCCCGGCCACACTCCTCTGGGCTCCTGTGGCTCGTCGAGCGGTGGTGCAAGCACACCATTGGGGTTTCCTCTCAGTGGCCCTGTGTGTCACTAGGCGCCGAGAGCCCAGGGTACATTTCCACCACTTCCCTGGGCTGCAGTCCGCTCCTGCCAGGCATCTCTCCTCACCTTTTGTAATGGACTAAATTTGGGCAGGTTGCCTGAATCCTCAGTGGAAGATGGCCCTAACGGGTCCCGAGGCAAGATTTTGGATGAGCATGAAAGCTGCACAGCTGACAGCTACTACAGGGCCTGTGGTTTCTCCTATCAGAGACAAAAGATATGACCTTCATGAAAGCGTACAGGGCTGCAGCTGCCTGTTCCCCATTTAACACCTACTCTGGCACACCAGGAACTCAACTGGATTTCAGCAAACTCTGGATGAGGTCCCAAATCAGTAGCATTGAAAAAGCTAAGTCTTCAGATGCATTAATTTCCAACCCCTTTTTTTTCTAATAAATTTTGGGAACAGCTACTCTGGGAACAATTACTAAAGGTTGATTGAACTAAAGGTTAATTCTTCCCGATCTCCCCTCTATTTGCCCCCATAAGTATCACTAAGGGTTTTTTCCCTTTTGGTTCCAAAACTGATTTAATAGTTTTCTGGACCTCTGCTCTGGCCAAACTAAATCAACTGGTAAACATCTTCAGACCTCATCTAAATTGCTACCTGCAATTAACATGAAATCAAATCCTTTTCTATGTTCTGGAAAATGAGAAAGAGTCACTCCCTTGTGCTCTCTTCAGTGTAGAAATCCAACATTACCTACAGCTGCAGGAATTTGTGTATATTATCTTGGCCCCAAAAATGCAGGGCTGATTAAAGCCTTGGTATTGACTTTTCTAGTTGTCCACTAGTATTGCCAAAGTTTCTGTGCATGTCAGGACTGTGGGAGAACATTTTACACATGATGCAAGCCCAGAGCATGAGGTCTAAGCTGAGGATAAAACATCCTCTAAACAACCACACAAGGAGGCAGCTTGCACTTGCCAAATCACACAGATTCTTCAGAGGGCCTCATCAATTATCTAGCAAAGGAAAACACAAAACAGCTCCAGAAGAAAAGGGAAGTACTAACCCCTACTAATCAATCTGTAACTGTGGGGAAGAATAACCCAAGCAACTCAAACCTACTCAAATATAAGTGCAACAAAATAGCTGAAATATGAGGTCACAAAAAATCAGGTGCTTCAATTTACAACCACAAGTTTAGGTAAAATCACAGAATCACCTAGGTTGGAAGGGACTTTTTAAGATCAGGTAGTCCAACCAATCTAAAAAACCCCACAAAAACCAACCAAACAACAAACAAAAAAAAAACCACACAAACCCCACACCACACCCAAAACAACACTAATCCACTACTAATCCATATCCCCGAGCACCACGTCAACCCGTCTCTTGAACACCTCCAGGGTATTCAAGATGTTTGCTTTTGCCTTCTCTAATGAGCAAAAACTTGTCTGCATTTTCCTTCTATGTGCCATTACTTCAGGACTGGAAAACCGGACCTACAAAACGTGTTCTGCTGCAGAGGGGGACACATATTTGGCACAGTCATGTAGTCTATAAACATCTACCACCCTCGCTTCATTTCAGGCAGAAGTTTGGGAAGCTAAGCACAGTGACCCAGCCATGGGTAAAGTAACAGCTTAAAGAGAGAAGTTGAAGCTGCTTAGAGATAACAAACTCATCAGAAAGTGGTCAAATGCCTTTATCAGAAAAGGACAAAAATGCCAGCTGGCAAATGAAATCCCATCATGAGCAACTTGACCAAAAATCATTGTAGTCTACACTACAATAGCAAATTGGTGGGATTTTTTTGGTTGGGTTTTTTTTTTTGGGAGGGGGGGGTTATTTGGGGGCTTTCTTCTTATTTTATTTTAAAATTAAGTTCTAAGCATCAAATAAGACGATTGACTCTAAACCCTGGATTTGAAATTACTGCTGGTTACTAGACAAAACAGTATAGAAGAATAAATAAAATGTGCCAAACTGCTCAGTTCATTCATTCTCCTCAAAGAATAGATCCTTGTCCTAAGAAGTCTTTAACTGCCCCCTAACCACAACCAATTGTCCTCTGAGATAATAACCCTGCACCACCGCCAACTTTCAAGAGCACTTCAGTTTCAGAGCTGAGCAACTCAGTTTACAAACACTTCCTTCCCAAACCCACCACCAGGGCTAGGAAAATACCTCAGCCAGCTGTTCCCAGATCTCTGAACTATTTCTTTGAGATAAAAAAACACTCCTGTATGCCATGCACTCTCGTAAGTGTCTGAGCCCTACCACCATGGAGGCATCAGCTGCATTTGTAGCGAAAAATGATAGTGAATAAGTGTACAGAAAAAAAAAAAAAAGACACTCCATTTTGATTCTTCAGCTGGCAACTCTAAAATCGATTCCATTGGTAAGACCCTTTGTAAAACATCCACCCTCCCAAAACCTAGTGTGTCGGCCTCTCCTAAATGTAGCTGCTTGAGTGGTGACACTGGAGTTCATAGCACACGTGGCAAACACATCCTAGGGCACCTCTACAATTGCCCTTGTTTGGCAACTTGTGAAACCAAGACAGGCATCTGCCCAGGGGTGCAGAAAGACTAAGGGACACCAGCCCCACAGGACACACCAGGGAAGCCTGGGGGGGGGGAAGCCCCCTGCTCAGGTGGCAGTGTTTGTGCACCATGGGCTGTATCATGGCCAGCCCTTTGCCAAGAAGAGGAGTTTATTGATTTCAAAAATACTTTGCAACATGATCGTCCATCCCTTTTTCATGTCCCCAATGGGCATTGTTTTCCACATGGTGCTCTAGCATCTTCCAGCAGGTAAATCACTTTGTGCATTGGCTTTAAGTCAGACAATTTCAATACACCATTTTACGTTTTCACCCGATTTGAAATATATTATGAAACAGAGTGAATTCGAAAAAGGAGAAAGCAGAGCTTTACTAGCAGAGCCAGGTGTCTAAAGCTCTGTAGTCCTTCGTACAACTCAAGGCTTTCAATCCAGTTGTTACTCGTGAACAGTAAAAGAAAAATGGTGTTTTACCATCACTGAGAGGCACATGGGAAAGAGAACATCCCAATTTCTCATCCAACAATCCACGCAGGGACAGCTGCTTTGCTCCTTGCCTTCAGATACTCTCACTGTTACCCTTCTCCATACAGCCATCCCAAAGCCACATCAGCAGGAAAGTAAAGAAGAAAGAGGACAGACAAAATACCACAGGAAGATACTTGTTTTCCACCCAAAAATTAATCCACCGTGTCACTTTGGCAAAGCTTTACTGAATTTTTGGTTGGGTTTTTTTTTTTTTTTTTGAGTTGATGGTTTGATCCAAGCTCTGTTGATAAAATGGGAGCGATTCCACCAGCTTCAACGAGGGCTGGATCAGGGCCATCCTGAGAAGAGTTCACTCTGCAAAAATATTTCCTGCAGTCGGTGAGCCAGCTCAAACAGTGCTGATGTGGCCCTCTAAATCGAGATGTGCTGACTGCTCTAACTCCAGAAGACTCAGGCCTCGATGATTTACTCCAGGCCAGCCGTGGCACGGAGCACAGCACGAAGTCTAGCGGGGCTCTCTGTAGCACTGCAGCAGTTAACACGGGTAAAAACCCGAGTGTACAATCAGAGAAAGCAGGACTGAAACGGGAGAACAAATCCAGCCCCAGGTTTATCAGGTTGGTACGTCCCCTATCATTTTAAAAGGCAATGTCAACCTTGCCCCTACGTGGGCTGAACAACTTTTTAATGCCACTAATTTATACACTCAGCATCAGATCTCCTCCTGGAAACAAGCCAATCAGTTAAAGCAGTGGAGACAAGTGACACATAAATCCTTTGTTTCTCGCAGAAAAAAAAAAAAACAAACTCTCAGCACATTTCCACACACTCCTGCTTGGCGCAGGAAGCAGGGACTGGAACGCTTTAGTTCCTGCAAAGCACAATGGAAAGTGCACCATAATTCAGCAGGCTCCAGCCAGGAGTTTTGGGCAGAGGACCAGTATCCAATGGTAATGCCTGATTTAAGCAAAGCGATTCATTATACATCTGTAGAGGAGTCACCTGGCATCCAAAGGACATTCTTTAAATTGACAGCATTAACGTAAGTTTCCAGAGCTCCCTTTGAAGAGCCTTCTGAATGCTAAGTACAGTAGGACTAGGGCATATTCCAAACTCAACAACGTATTTCTACATGTTTAATGCATCTATTATGAGTTAAGAACAACCAACAGTGAGTTACTGAAAGCTTCACATTCTCCAGCTGAAAATGTCCACACAGAGGTTTCCTTCTGCATCAGCACCATTTGAAGGAAGCCTGCTGGACCTCCTCTCTCATGACCACTGCCTTTGGTCATGTCCTGTCCAGGCTCCTCCAGTGACCAAACCACTGTGGTGGTAAAAATCCCCAGCAATCTCAAAGGGGCTATGAGGGAACACTGCAGCCATGGCCCTGGTCTGCAAATGGCCATGTGGGGTGTTGTCCAACATCTGCCTCTTCACTGAGTTGGAAGAAAAGTGGTACTGGAAGGACACCATCTTGGGGGGCTCCATGTGGGGACAGAGAAGACAAAAACAGCTGGCAAAGTTGCAGGGCTGCCCTGACTGTGGCTGACCTCACCACTGGGCTGAACCATGGGATTAAGAAGCACTTCTGCCACAGGGGCAGTCCTTTCAAGTAGCTGTAGAGAGTGATGAGGTCTTCCCTCAGCCTCCTCTTCCTCAAACTAAACAGCCCCAGCTCCTTCAACCGCTTTTCATACGATTTGTTCTCCAGGCCCTTCACCAGCTTTGTTGCCCTCCTCTGCACTCGCTCCAGCACCTCGATGTCTCTCTTGTCTTGAGGTGCTCAGAACTGGACACAATACTCGAGGTGTGCACAGTCAACTGCAACCACACCAGAAATGACAGGTATCTGCTTTGCACACTCCTTGGCTGGACGTCCTCCTCTTGTCAGTCAGTCACCATGAGGACAGAGCTGCCCTCTAAACCTGCTGCCTGGTAAGTTTGGCAGGAGATGGAAAAGCTTCATTTGTATCAGTGTGGCCATCCAGACCATACCCCTTGGGAAGGGCTCGTCAGCTGAGACTTTCAGACAAAACCAATGACGTACCAAGCACAGAAACACAGGGATGGATTAAAGCCCACCACCGGTTACATGCAGAATGGCAACTACAAAAAGGCATTGATAACATCTCACACACAGCCATTGACAACGGGGCAAAAACATCACAGTCACCAGGGGAAAACTGAAACTCCACAAAAACTTGCTCTTTGCTGCATACCCAAACTAAGTAACAGAAAAAATCATGGAAACAGTTCCTCCAACTGGGCTTAGAACAGTAACAGCAAAAGCCATACATTCTGAGACACAGAGCTCCTGGATTCACCACTGTTACAATTTTTAAAAAGGAAAGATTGTTTTTTTCAACCTTTCCACACTCTTCTCAAGAGATGCTATAGAGTAACCTATGCCTTAAGAAAAGCCCCTTTGATTTATTTTACATAATTGTGTCACTATAGGATGTATTTTTCATTTATGGTCATCACTTGGAGACTGGCATTTGTCTCACGAGCTCTTAAAAATATCCTTCACTGCATGCATTTGAGTTCTTTGATTCAAGACTTCATTCAAAGCTCTTTGGTGCACTCCCAGCCAAAACCTTGGTAGGGTAGCACCCTCTGTCTCCAGAAACCTACTCCCACTCTGGAGGGAGAGGGGGAGGAAGCAACTCATTGCTCTTTCAGGCCCATCGAGACAACAAAGAAACCCACCCCAACAGTCCAGAAGAATTGAGCAGGAGGGTCACGAGCTCTCCTGGCTGCATGGCTCCGTCCCCCGGGGTTCCCTGCTGCCACCCACACAAAGTGCACAGACAGGGATCCAAAACACATGGTTTACATCAGGCCACTGTTTCAGATCCTGGAGAACTATACCCCACTGTTCGCCGCAGCAGCCACTTCTGGGAGAACAAAACATGAAACCCAGTCCAACACCAGGCCTCCCGAAAACTTCCAAGCATAAGGCAGCGAGATGGAGATGGATGGATACAGCACAGACTGTAAAATCAGGTATGGTATGTAGAGCTGTAACCCTTCTACAATAAAATCCTCAATTGCTGAAAGAAAATGGAGTGATATTTAGCAAAGAATGTACTTTTTATGTCATAAAAACTTTAATTATTCTCTACTCTCTAATAAACAAAAAATGGGAAAAGCTGAACATTTAGCACACCCATTTCATAAGTGTTTTTAAAACCAGTTACTTCAAAAGCAGCATTGGAAGGTGGATTTTAAACCTGCCACTTGACCTATCCCTTTGTATAGATATATCTCCTCCACCCGGCTATTTAATACTAACTCACATTGGGATTATTCTGTTTTTCTTGCTAGAATGGCTCTTTCTAATTTTGCTTCGGGATTCTCTTCAATGCATCTTTCAAGATCCTCATATTATTAGCTTGCTTATATTTGAAGCACTTTAAGTTCTTCATCTCGCAAAACCAGTTTTATTTCTGGTGTACTCTTCTCTTTGACATGGTTCAACCATATCGGCCAGAACGATTGACGACGTAAGGATTTGGCTTCCCATGCAGGACAGAGCCACAACTCTGACTCCTGCTATTCCTCCAGAGTCCCGCAAACAGTCACGGGGTGGGAGCACAGCTGGATTAGGTGGCACCATCAGCAGAATTAGGCTTCCAGCCTTTAAGCTTTTGTTAACAAATAAATGTCAAATCTGTAATATTTGAGTGTTTCAATTGTATACACAGGTATACTTTAAATCTTTGTTTACTGACTTGAAGTCTAATCTTTTCTGGGGTTAAAAATGGAACGGGGAGGAACGAGGGACTCGACCTCTGTGGTATTCCAGCTTTGACCCAAAGCTCCCTGGCTTCAGTGGGAACCTCTCCTGCCTGTCACTGGAAATTTGGTTTGCAAGAAGGGGGACTCATTGAGTTAACAGAAAAACAAGTTTATAGCAAAGCTAACCTATTTCTTTTACATCATTCATACAACAAAGAGGAACAGCATGACGTCCCAACGGGCTTCATAAAGCCATTGATCCCAACCGGTTCCTCCATGTACATCTGTTCAGTCCCCTGTCCTCAGGAAGGAGGCAATATTAGTGCTTCTCCCCCAAGATGTACCTGAGGTTTTTCAGCACTGACACTGCACCACCCCACAGAACTCCTGGCTGTCTCAGCTGGTGGCTCCCGTGACACTCAGACCCTTCCTAGTGGGCAAGAAACTCACATTCCTTGGCTTTGGTGGATATCCAGCTGCAGAAATAGCTCAAATATCAACTTCCAGCATCTAAAGCCCTGTTTGTGAGACAAATCAGAGCCTAAGGGTGCTTTAAGTGCTGAAGCCTGAATTTAATCTGACTGCAATCACAAACATGAAATAAAGCACAGGATAAAGTTAACTGAGCTTGTTTTCCTCTAGATAATCACTCTATAGGCTGTTCTCCAGCCCTGGTCTGAAATTCAGTGATGGGAAGGAAACCTGCCTGAGAAAATCAGAACGTGAAACCACTCGGAGCAACGAATGCTGGGGCAAGACATTATCTGGAACAAAATACACCCACTTCAAAACTTGTGTCTTTCTATGCTGTGTTCACGACTGTAGTCTCGGTATTATTTTCACCTCCAGTTTGCTCTTGGTTTTATGTTTGCATTCTTTATTTACTCAAAAGTGAAGTAACTTCTGTGTTTCTGACAGTTGAAAATGAAGCATGCAGTACCTCAAAACCCTCTCAGGAAAGTAAACAGCAGACATAACATTTCTACAAAACTAACTGACCTACAATTTTGGTTAGTCTCCTCTTTAAAATCAGGGTCACGACTCATACTGCTTTTTTATGCATATTTTGCTGTCAAATCACGCTTTGAAAACACACTGCCCATTGAAGAGAAGAGGTGGACACCACAGAAGAGAAATCCGCAAGCAGTGATGAATAGTTGGAAGCCACATCTTTCCTGGGATGTCCCTTACTTCCACCCTCATGCGTGGAGCATCCTTACGCACTACTCACAGCCGCCTCTACAAAGCCTGGGGTCTTTCATTGCACTGGCCCTGGATGCATGGCCTACTTGATGCTAAAGCACCCTGTTGGTATCACAAGAGGAAACACTTTCCTGAGTGGAGAGAAAGTGGCTTTCAGTCCACTCCATATTTCTCTGAATGCAGGGGAAGAAGGTAGGGGAAGAAACAACCCCTTGAGAGACTCCTAAGGCAGCAGGACCCCTCTGAGCAGCTCCAGACCCAAAGGCACACAGGTGTGAGCGTACCTGCCTGTGTGGGCAGGAACCATCTGTTGTTGGTGCCCCGGGAAAACCCATGGGCTTCAATGGACCCTTCCACTGCACGTTCCTGGAAAGCAGGGTTCCCCTTCGCTCTCTGCTCCCCCAGTGTGTTGCTTGTACCCAGAACAGTTCAAAGACTGCCAGGGGCATGGCACTACTGGAAGGTGCCCCTGGAGCCCAGGCAGGATTTTGGCTGCACGACCCGTGATGAGCAGCAACACTCTCGTTCTCCTCTAACAACCTGGCACATTTGTCCATGACAGTAAGAGAAGAAGGCTTGAAGACAGTGAAAAGCTTGTACCAGGATGGCTTTCATCCCTCTTATAAAATAGACTGACTCCCACATTGAGCTGATGCTTCTGAGCCATAATCTCTCCGTGTGTTTCTACAGGAGAGAACTCACCCCTGTTACCAACACAAATGGTGAAATCCACCACGGCAGTAGGAAGAAATGACAACACCTGCTAGCACTGCTCCATTTATATGAAATTTCTGGTGGTTTCATCCTGAAAACATGAAATAAAACACAGAATTTGCGCAGAGTGACTTAATCTCAGTGGCTTTCTCATACTCTGTGAAGCTGCCACCAAGGAAAAGCTTTCTTTAGAGCTTTCCACATGAGGGAACAAGAGCTTTCCACGTGAGGGAACACAAGCAGAGCTTTAAGTTGAAGATGAAAATAGCATTTCTCCACCCACAGCTGATGCCCACCCTGGTATGGCTAGACAGGAAGGGTCACCCAGCTCTGTGCAGAATCACAAGCCCAAGAATGCCCTTCTCTCCAGCACTTACTCCAGCATGGCGCTTGCATGATGCCGCTGTGCCCAGTCTAGACATGGGACCAGGGTCTGGGAGTCACGGCATTGCAGCCTACCCACACTTCTCCTTGCTTGCAGGTGAACCAGTCTACTCCCCTCTAGGTGGGCCTCCAGTGATGTCCACAGGTGAGGCAGTAAAAAAAGAGAGAGCATTGTTTCCAGGCTGTCATGCATCCCCTCCACCACTGCCCCCCCCTCCCCACGTCCCAGCAGCCTGAGCTAGCTTTGATGTGGGTTGGCAGGGGACACAAGCCAGGGTGAGAGCGTGCACTCCTGTGCGCCAACCTCTGTCCTGCTCCCTGCAGGTACGGCCATAAATCTCCAGGGAGGAAAACACACCTACTAAAATTGCACTGCTCATTAGGAGGCTAACTAAACCATGGCAGCATCTTTATGCTGTGCACCTGGATTACTTGTTATGAACCTAAATCTTCACTCCGTTGCTCTGCTTTCACGTTGGTGGAATCTTATAAAAACCAATGGCACGTTACGGAGGCAGTCAAGTGAAGAACTGCATCTTTCAAAGGCTGAAGAAAACATTATGTGTAATTATCCTGATGGAAAACATGGGCTAGGCTTATGGAAATTCACAGCAGGCAGCACAGTTCTCTATCTGCACCGGCTTTCACTCCAACCTCATCAAGCAGTGGTTACCCACATCCATAAAGCACAAAGCTTTATATTCTTAGTTCATATTATTCACTTCATATGCTTAGTTTCATTTAATGAAATACTGCTATTCAAACACCTAATCCCCTTCCAAACCTTGCTCAGCTTCTGGCTGCTGGGACATTTCATGGGAAATCCTCAAAGCAGGAGACAAATGCTAACCTTCTCCGTACTGATTCAGGTGTTTGGGGAGGGGGGGGGGTGTGAAACTGAAAACTCTCAGCCAACTTTACATCCCCACTCTTCAGAGCCTCAGGAAAACCCATTCATCTTGGGCACTTTAACACCCACCTAAAGGCTTAGGTTTTTTGTAAGTCATTTGTGGAAACAGTGACAAGTGGTAACCAAGCCACAACTAGCCAAAACCTCATGGTTTCAAATGTTCTTTAGGTACCTAAACTGGGATTTTCACACATACACAGAGAGTAAAAAAAAAGGGGGGGGAGGGGGGGGGGAAGGCAAGGTGTCAGCGAGACATTTCTGAAGAAAAGATTGGCTTTGGATCCAAAGCACTGCCAATTTGGATGGTGCGGCTCTCGTTTTGGTTCATTCCTTTATGCATATCATAGACTTCACCAAATCATCATCCCTAAGGGCTCTGGATGACCTGCAGGGGCAGTGGTGTTGGTTTATTCCTCTCTCTAAAACTATCTCAATATATCTAAACCTGCTCTCTTACCCTGTAAAGTAGCATAGATTTTTTTAATCTACTGGAGATTCACATGTTTATGTAAAGTCTTTCCATTCCATCTCTAGCTGAAGCGCACGTTCAACTTTCCACTAGAAACTGCCAAAAATGCCTGAGACTCACAAAGTCAGAGAATAGGAATTCAGGTTTCATCAAACGTTGAACAAAAAAAAAAAAAGTTAAGATTCTTCATTTTTATTTCACATTGCAAACCTTTCATAAATCAGAAAAGTTTGAGAGCTTCCCAAGGTACAGGTTTGCTAAGAACAAAATACAGGCTCAGCACCTGTATCAGTGTACACATCATGGGCTGTCAACTACTTGCTGGGACAGTCAGCAAAGATTCTACCCAATTAATACCCTTGAAAAGCAGCTGAACATATTGGAAAGATGCACTCACCACTCTGACAGTTTGTAAAAGAGAATCCATGCCACCTTCCTTGGTTTAGCCCAGAGATATCTAGAACTGAAAATACAAGTTTCTACAAAGCAACTGATATTTTGGCCTCCAGTGTTGAGATGCAAAACCTGCAGCTTTTCCCCACGCTGCACAGAGCACCCCTGGCCAGTGGGATATACAGCAAGAGAGACATCTGGGGAAGAAAATCAACCCTTCATGTCAGCAAAGCCTCTGTAAAAGTCAGGAGAGCAAGCCTCAGGAAGGACCATGGCAGACTTCCAGTCTTTAACACTCAACAGCTAGCAGCCTGCCACAGCCATACATCAGCAATGCACATGGACTCCTATTGGGTTACTCATGTACCCTTGGTTGAATACCCGAAATGGGACATTTGGAAAGAGAGGTGGAGTAAAAGAGTGTACTGATGTACTAGGTGACCCTGACAGTGAACTGGCACCAGTGCTGTTCAGAAGCAATGAATTTTTTAATACTAAAATACCCATTCAGCATTGCCCACTTTGATTGTGAGCTCTGAACATCCCACCACCAACGTTGACCAGTTCCTATAATGAGCTCCTGCTGAAAATCAACCCTCCTTTCTATGACAGCATCTACCATCACAGTGCTTTGACTAGACTTGTATAGCATGCAAGGAGATGTTGCTCAACATACTTATTGGAAGCCTGGACCTGGATGTTCTGCACGGACAACACTGGGGAAGCAGCCCTACAGTGACAGCAGACAAAGCCCTAGATAGTCCAAACCAAGGCTAGCTGCTACTAGCGAGGCACAGAAATTTGCACTCCTTTAGAAGTAGCTTAAGCAACTTGCTACCACCTTCCAGGTTGGCCATCTGCTACCGTTCAGAAGCACAAACATTCTCCTAGAGCAGCAAAGCTTCCAGAAACACAAGTGGTTTTCCTTCCATACAAAAGGGGCCCCAAATTACTCAAAAGCTCCTGCAGACATTTCAAAGTTTCACTATTTGCCTTCTCAGTTTTTACAAGGACTGCTTGTAACCATAATAAAACTGGTTTTTCTTAAAAATATATATGTTTATACAGCACAAGCAGCCTAAAATACATATTTGCAAGAGGGCCTCTCTTGCTGCAAAAGCCAAATGGCTCCTTTCTCATTGCCTATAGTCTTGCAAACCCGATGGCTAATTTTATGGAGGCTCTTATGTTTGGATTTGTAGTGCCTGTTTCAGCCACCCTTACTGCAATTATTAGCAGCTTGTTCTGCATGAGACATTCTTAAGAAAAAACTTACATGCTAAAAATAAACCCCTCTCTCTTAACACATACCTTCCTCTTTCAGAAACATCCATAATAACTCATCAGCTACTCTGATGCTTAACCCCACCAGATCCTGAGGTCCATCAGTTACCTGAGCTCTCGCTTCACCTCTCTCCACTGGGCTGACATCCTTCCCCTCTCCCTGCTCTTCCTAGAGAAAAACTCCTTTTCTCTTTCATTTCCTCCTGCCCTCCTGATTCATACGTGGACAGTTGCCTCCCTCCATTCCCAGTGGGAAGTGTGGAAACCATCCTCTTCCCATTGCGCTCCCACTGCACCACTGTGCAGACCTAGCTGTGCCCACACCAGCCCTCCTGTGTGGCACCATGGCAGCGCCACGTGGGACAGCTGGCCTGTCACCGCTCCAAGGAAAGACTTAGGCCAATACAAAGCCATTTCTCTTTTAACTTTACTGAAGCGGTGGCCTGAAATCTATTTCCACACCTCCAAGTTTTCACGTTCATTCCCATGTCACATCATCAGCTGCAGGTTTCCAGCCCAACCTGCACAGCGTGGTAGCAAACACGAGCAGAAAACCCATGGTGTTTCATACCAATCATCATCCCTGCCTGAGAGTAATTTAAACACCTGTTTTTGCAGAGGAAAGCGAGTGCTTTTGTGGAGGTGTCTGGCCCTCAGCAATCAGCACTTCCAGGGGCATTGCACGTCCTGAGCTGGCAACTGAACTGCTGCGAGGGCAGCTGAGGAGCACGTATGGTCTGAGACATCTGGTGGCAATAAACAGGTATTACTTTGCACTCAGCAACTGAAACCCAGCAGCTCTGATCCTGGCTGGGAAGGGCTTTGATGAAGACCCACCTGGTAGTGGCTGAGGGGTCCCCTGACACCGATTTAAGCAGGCTCTCCAGACCTGGGAGCACCAACTTGCCTTGTGGTAGACATAAAGAGCGAAGAACAGGTGCTCAGTGCTCTAGCACAGCAACCATTGCATACCAAACAAAAAAGTATATTAATGTAAACATCTAACAAGAAAATTTGGCTTGCTAATATTGCTGTTTAAGGTTTAGACTTTCCATATTTTCAATAGTGTAGCTGTGCAGTCACAGAAGAGCTTATTTTTCTGATTTATTTCATTTTTTGTTGGGTTTTGGTTTTTCGGGAAAAGAGCAATTTATTCTGTGTCTGCAAGCACTTCAAGATGTAGATGTAGATGTCATTCGGTACTTTTTTGGTGGGCCATCATGGTGGGAAAAGATATTCCCGACTTTACAACCACACACTCCAAGTGCAGCTCTTCCCCTCTCCTCTACGTACACACAGCTGTGGACCTGAGACTTGGGAGTAGGGCTCCAGCACCACCGAAGCTGCTCTAAGATCCTACAACATAGCAAGTAGCTAGATTGATAGTAAATCATTTCACTCCCAAAGCTAAGGACACAGAAATCAATAAAAAATCAGGAATTAAAAGTAATTTTCTAAATAGTCCCAAGTAGTGACTGGAACGAAGCTGGGATACTCTACATTTTCAGGCTCTCCAAGCCTGTGATGAGTCTCTTTCACCAGGGAAACACGGCCTGATCACTAAGTTAAATTTATCCTCAAGCACCTCTCTGTGATCCAGTGGTAACATCCCCAGATTGGAGAGGCAGACACCAAACTACAGCAGTTTGCAGCTTTGAGCCAACAAAATAACATGGATGTACTTCATCTGTGCCCAGTGATTCCAGGGAGTGCCACCACACAGCAGATAAGCATGTGTGTAAGCACATCACAGCACAATACACAAGAGACAACAGGGGCTCTAGAGCAAGGACAGCATCAGAACTTGTGTCCTGAGTTGCAGAGAAGAACTTGAGCCCACGCACCCCTCTCCACCTCAGGGGACAGTCAGCTCACTGCTTTGGAGGGATGCAACGTGTGATGACAGTACAAACCCAGCAGTCTCTTACTGAAGTTTGATAAAACCCTGCTGAGATATTACTGAGGATCTTACAAAAGGTTTCAGCCATAACTTTTCATCCGGGAAGTTTCAAGTAGAAAAGAACAGCAGCTTAGGTTGGGTGGTTCTCCGGCACCACAGCGTGGAAAAAGCATTCAACTCCTTTTCAAAACAGTGCCAGTGGAGGCCAGGAAAGGTGAGATGTCACTTTGATCGTTTGTCTCAGACCTATGAATGAAACTAGGTCTTCTGATCTCCAGCCCACCTCCCCAGGAATAAGACCTCAGCCACACACCAAGTAAATATATTAAACATAGACACAACCCAAAACCAGGCAGAAGTCTCACTCCATCCGAGCCAGATGGAGCCTTTCCATCACTGCCATTTGCTCTTAAATTGTTTATAGCACATTTATTTGGGGAGAGCAGAAATGTCAAACCGACGGCAGCGCTAGGAGAGAAGCCGAAGCGCAGCTCTCTGCTGAGATGGACTGGAAGGCTGAGAACACGTAGCCCAGAGCAGCCACTCCTCCAAAGTCCAGCAAGTCCTTCTGCCAAGTCCCCGGACCTCCGTCAGCCTCATACCTCTCCAGCCTCTCCGTGCCTGAGCTCCGGGGCCATCTGCAAAGCATCCAATGCTGAAGACCACGCGGTTATGTCACCAAACGGCACTGCCCAGCAGGAATAACAGCACCTAAATCCAGCCCTCCGCCTGCCTGGACCTCAGGTAAAGCTAAATGCTGCCTTCCCGAGGCTGAAAACAGGAGGTCTGGCTACTTCTTGGGCCGCGGGGGTGGGCACGGGGTGCTGCTCCCACGCTCCCCTCCCTCGGCAGCGGGAGCACGGCGGGGCTCTGCGAGGGCTGCCCACACGGGTGGCAGGGCTTGGGCTGGACACCGGGCATCACAGAGC
The DNA here is from genome assembly GCA_026546715.1 of Gallinago undulata. Classification (NCBI taxonomy): domain Eukaryota; kingdom Metazoa; phylum Chordata; class Aves; order Charadriiformes; family Scolopacidae; genus Gallinago; species Gallinago undulata. The sequence goes on from JAOTQQ010000023.1 coordinate 49,803,206, forward strand.
CACCAGCCACAGCAGCAGGGTTTGTCAGTCACATCTGCTGCTTTCTGTGGCGGGAGTTTTAAGGTCAACTCAGCAGTTGTTGCCTGTTACTAACTAAACCCCTTTTCTACCGTGTACACCCTTTCCAAGGACGCCGCTGTGACAGGAGGGATTCTTCATTACAGAATAGCACAACAAATTACACTAACTATTAATTTTCTCTTATTTTTGTCTCTTTTTCGCAGACAAGGAAAAAACTAACTTTCCAGCTCCAGCAGTTCTGCACTTTTTTCCCCAAAAAGAGTTTCAGCCAAAATATTGCAGCCAACTATACAGTAAACATGACGACAAATAAGCATTTGAAGGGTTGCCTCTTAATTTTACAGCAGATATATATATATTAAGAACAACTGACTTGTCCAGTGGAAAAATAATCAGTTTAATGCCAGAAGAATACAACAGTCGAAAGATTTGCTGGAACCGGGAGCCTTGCAAGATGCCCAAGAGTATGACTGAGTAACAGTGAAATAGCTGCACTGGAACAAGGAAATATGAACACAGTCCTCAAAGGGTAATTTTCTCTGTTTAATGAAGAGCTGATTTGATGATCAAGTTACTCACTTAAGAGGGGTGATTTAAAACGCACACTTCTCCTGACCACTTTCTAATCCATACATCGTTAAATTTGGATGTACCTTTTAGGTTTTCTTCCAGGGCAAGGAAAAACTCGGACTGACTTCCTTACAACAGGATTTCAGTATTTCATCTGATGTAACTAACAATTTCTCTCTGTTTAGGAAAAGCGCTCTGTTTAGGGCACACAATTTCTACGTGACTCGGGTCTTTCTTCCACCTTTCCTTGCTTCTCCACCTCTTGGGGCTACGTGCTTTCAATATCAACCAACCCTGCCAACACGCAAGCACCTACACCGAAACGGAGCCAGACACGCAGAGCGATTTCAGCAGCACTGAAGCACGTCCAGCTCTTACCACAGCACAGGGGGGTGACACAGCACAGGGCACGACCTGGCACAATGCTGAAATGCTGTGAGTGGTACAAAACACGCTGAAGTTTGAACATACACGTGTGGAAACTCTGAGGGGCAGAGGAGGAGAGAAGACCTTATATTACATCCCAGAGAGCAGTCCAGGGGAACCAGGGAGGAGGAATCAGTGTCTGCAGAGCTACCTGTGTCAGAAACCCAGAAGCCAAGTGCCTTAGGAAGGCAGGACATGGGACGAGAGGTCTGGAGAGAGGTGGGTACCAAGGATCCACTCCAGGATGAAGGAGGCAGAGGGAGCTCAGCAGCCTGTACAGGTCTTGCTGAGGACCAGAGGCACATGAGCTGTCAGCACAACCTCCCATCTCCCCAGGCAAGCGAAGACCATGCAAAGAAGGAGCCACCGCCTAAACACTGTTCGATGTTGCTCCTGTTAACTCTGCTACCAGTGTAGTAGTTAAGCACTCAACCATGTGGTCCACCATAGAAAAATCTCCTTTTCATCCCATGCTTGTCTAAAGCTTAAAGAGGAACTAGGGAAACCTGAAACTTTCCAGGTGCTTGTATGTGCCCAAAGGAAATGAATCCAACTAAGGAGGTGCTGAAGGCAAAGGCTGCTGACGCCTGCAAGTAAGAATAAATGCTAGAGGTGGGATGAAAGCATCAGGAGTCAGTGCAAAATCCCCTCCCTGGTCTAAGTGCCCCTTTGGCAAGAGGCAAGCAGTGGAGATGAAGCCTAAACCATGCTGTCCCTCTAAATCCCCAGACATCCAGGGTGTGGAGGAAAGCTTAGAAACGTGTGTCCCAGAGACTCAGAGAACAGAGAGCAAAGCAAAATATCTCAGCAGTTCTTGTTTTTTAAATCTTGTGCTTTTTAAGCCACTGTCTTGATCTTGGCAGAGCTTATTTTGGCACTGCAGTTTGTGAACATTCAACACAGACTGTAGATTTTGCAGCCAACAGCTCAGCAGAGTAAGCGTCAGTATAGCAAACACATATAAGAAAATGTAAATCTGAGATCAAAGGCTTTATATTGGGTCACGCACAGCGAAGGATCTTCCAGACAACCTCCTGTTTCTTCAAGAGACCCATCACTCCTTTATTGCCCTGAAGACATAAGCCTTATCTCTCCTTAGAAGCTACAATGTCAGTGCAAACATAACAAAAGTACATGTTCCCACCCCACATGGAAGCAAAAGACTTGGGCTCTTCACGAGCCAGAAAGAAAGGTTCTCCCCAGCTTCCAGACCTGCTGCTCCCCTCTGGATGTCACTGCCTCACACCCAGGTGGTTCATTCCTCTCTCCCGTGCTGGGCAGGGGCACAGGCTGCCGAGGTGAAGTGATCTCTCATCTTTGGGAATAACAAAACCACTCATAGCTCCAAGCAAATAAAACTTCACTCAGAGTAATAAAAGCAATCCTGTAGTGCAAGACACTAGGGAAACCGTTGCTGCTTTAGGAGGCTGTAAAACAGAGAGGACAAGTGGTGATTTCGGGGGGGAGAAAAGCAGAAGAGGGAGTGTTGGTACCTGCCCGAGGGATCGAGGATGCAGGGCTGGGAGTGCCCTCTCAAGGCTGCTCAAGAGCACAGTCCTTCTGCAGCTTCAGGGAGAAAAGAGCAGCATGGGGCTTCCTGAGAGGAAGGCACATCCATGTCTACCCCATTCCCTCTGGAGAAGGGACCACTTCACCAGCTGAGTGCATTAGCAGTCTACAGGAGGCAGAGCTAAACATCCCCACTCCCTCCTCCCCCGCAGCAGAAATCACACACACAATAAATGGTCAATGTTCCCTGGATACACACATGCACCTAGTTCACTTGGGCAGGCAAGGAGGGGAGTTAAGGAATACTAATTTGTGAAGACAGGCCATCCAAGTTAAACAACATTAGTGGATCCTGACATGTCAAAACTAGGAAAAAAAACAATTAAAAAAAAAGTTTGGCTGCGGGTTATTGAATATTTGGGATCACACTCAGGCTACCAAACACAGGCTCACTCATAGGGTTTGGTCAGGAAAAGGTCCCAGTCCTTGAACTGTGGCTGTGTAAATTTAAAAGACCCAATGCCTGATGCCAGCACATCCCAATGCCACCCTGGCCACACACCTGAGCACTTCCCCAGGGATGGAGAGAGCTGGGTGACACAACGACACAGCTGCCAGCTGACGAAACCATGGGCTCTGTAAGAGCACCAGAAATTGAGCCTAGTTAAAATACTGCTTTGCTTCATTGATCTGAAGATAATGGACCACCTGCAGAAGGCTACAGACAACTTGCAGCAGCCATGAAGTCCAACCTCAGTTATCTTGAGACTCAGAAGCCACATCTACCATTTCAGTGTCCTGCATGAGAAATGTCCACGTCACTCAAGCACTGAATGTCTCCGAGGAGGGAGCTGTATCTTTGGGACGTACGAATACTCACTCGATGTACTGGATCATACAGACGAGATCCCATTCCCTCTGCAGGCAGAAAGAAACCATGCCATGTCTTTATTTTTCTCCATGATCCATTCCTTCTGTAAAGCTCAGCTTCTGCAAGGATCTTCATAACTACATGTCCTGCCAGCCTTGGTCCGTGTGCTGTCTGAAGAGCTGGAATTACAGACTTGGACAGCAGAAGGGCTTTCATACCTCTGGCACACCCAGAAGCTGGTATGGAGCTATACCGTTAAGACTATTACAGCATTGTCCTAAATAACTGAGAAGATACATTCCTTAGAGCTAAATGAAGTGGCAAATTCCCTTGGAGATCCTTTTGGTTTCTCTATTTATGTCACACAGTCTAGACAAGGAGGGAAAATGAGAGTTAGTGCTGCTTTCAGCAAGGCTCTTGTTCTGAGCCTCTTCCTAACATTCCTCCCAAACTTCTCCCACTGGCCACAGGTGGTGCTTGAATATTGCTCGTATAACAGCAACGGAGGAGGGTTTCTACAGGAGGGCTGCTTTCCTCTGTCAGTATGTGCTCTACATCCTTCCACATGCGGGATCTGGCTGCAAGCAACAAAATTCTCTCTTGGCAAACCACAAATGGGATCTGTCCCTAAACTGGCTCCAACACAATACCCTTCTCTTACACTTCCTTGGCCCAAGAGACCGCTCATAGGAATCCCGGGCACAGGCTCCATGCTGGCTTTCCATTTTGATAAACAGAAGCAAAGTCAATGAGAGTACCAGCCCAATGCCAGACCCCAATGCCAGACTGAGGAAAAACCTCTTCTTTCTTTCCACGGACAAAAAAAGAAGGGCTCTTTCATTTCATTTGTCAGAGCCCCTCCGCTGAGCCAAGGCACCCTCCCTGTCTCCCAGACACAGCACCACTCAGGCAAAGGTTCCAAACTGTAGGGTGAGTTTGGGACAGGTCACCTAGACAAAGTGTGTGCTGGAAAGGTGAAGAAAGGAGAACAGGAAAGGACCATTTCAAACATAGCTAGAAGCAGGGCTAAGGACAGTGCATGCACTCAGCAATAGCTCCAGCACCCACGAGCCCTCCTGCCTGAGACTGTGCTTCTTCAGGGCACGGTCTGGGTTTAGTAGCTTAAAAACAACTCTTTAGACTGCAGAAGGAAAGGGATGTCCACTCCATGTGGCCAGCACACTACCAGGGACAAGGAACACCCATGCAGCTCACATTCAAAGTCCTGTACAGCCCTTTTGGGGGTAAACAACACGGTGTTCCCACTCCAGCAGGTTTTGGTGTGCTCCAGAGGTCCATAGCTGGGAAGCACACAGCACTCTGCGCAATGCTATGCCAAGACATTTGGGTTTGTTCAGAAATTGGCTTGGTTTTACATCACATTGGTGTTGGACAGCAAACGAAGAAAGACTGTACTGAAAATTTTGGATGTAAGATCCATAAAGTTTCAGACTCCCCGAGAATCACTTTCGACATTACACAGCCAGAGAAGCAAAAGCCTGCCTGTCCTCAACAGCCAACGCTCTTCCTCACAGGCTATGACATTTCCCATGGATGTCACCCACGCCATCAGCACACAAACTCCCCTGCTCCCTTCCCTCCTTCTCTGGCTTGCCAGCAGGCAGCCCCAGGGACAGCAGACTGGTTCTCCCCTCCGTTCCCCACCACCGCAAAGCAGTGGCTTCTGCAAACCCACGTCCAGGAGAGCGATCCCAGGCTCAACCTGGACCGGCACAGCACGTCACGGAGAGACAGCAGGGGATATACGGGCACCTGCCCCCAAAAGCTGTGCTCACTCAGCCTCCTACAAACACACCGTGCACCCTGCGAGCCACGCACCTCCAGCAGCCCGCAAAGAGAGGGCTGCGCTGGGGTCTTCAAACCAGACTTGGAAGATCTTTTCCTTGCTCCAGGTTAAGCAATCTTTCCAGGTGGTTTAGCTGCACGCTAAAACGCACCAGGAGCCGCGGGTGACGTTAGGTCCTGCCAGCCCTGAGCTGCCGCAGGGGGAGATGCCACCTTCCTTGCCTGGCTCCTCTGTAGCTACAGCATCGGGCTGAATGAAGGGGAGGCAGCCACTGCATCCAGAGCCCGGGAGCAGGTGTCCCCGGGCTGTAACCCCAGCAGTTAAGATCTGAGATGCCTCCATACGTCCCTTCATACCCTGCCTTTAGCCGTGCCCTGGTGCAAACACCACACGAGCACCAGCTGAGGCAGATCCGGGGCGCAGCGTTGCCCCGGGTGCGGACCGTGCCGCGGGGGCTGCAGCCAACGTACCCCGCTTCCAGGCGGGAAAGGACGGGAATGTTCTGCCACCCCCCGACCCCCCGCAACGACCCGACCCCAGCTGAAAGCGGCGGCAGAGTGCCGGGGCAATCGTGGCAGCAGCCCCAGCCTCGCCCGGGAGAATCCAGGGTCCGATCCACAGGGCTCCGGCGGCGGGAATGAAGAAAAAAGAAGGATTTCGCCCGACTTTCAGAAAAGATGCTCCGCGCGGGGGCTGCCCCGTTCTCAACGCCGTTACCGGAGTCGGCGGGGCTCGACGGGGCGGAGGGGCCAGCGCCCGGTGCCAGCGGGCATTAAGGCAGCCAGGGGCTAGAGGGCTCTGCCAGACCCTCGGTGATCCCCCAGACCCTCGGTGTTGCCCCGGTTTTGCAAAACCCCCTCCCCTCCCCGGTCTCCCTCCCCAGCCTGCGGGAGGGCAGCGCTGCCGCGGCCGGGACGCCCGGCACCGGCCCCGCCGGAGGGACCGGCACGGAGGGACCGGAGGGACCCCACCAGGGGGGGCAGCGGCAGGTGCCTCTCCCGCCGCTCCGGGGCAGGGGCAGGCGGCCCGGTTCGGTCGCCTGTCCCCGGAGGAGGGGGGGGGGGGGGCTGCCTACCGGGCGCGGCGGCGGGCCGCAGGGCGGCGGGGAGCCGCAGGGCGGCCCCGGGCCGCGGCGGGGCGCGGGGGGCGGCGGGCCCCGCCATGGGGCCGGGGGTCGCGGGGAGCGGCGGGGCGCGGAGCTGCCCGCCCGCCCGCCCGGCGTCCGTCTCCGCGGGGCTGCCCCGCTGCTTCCTTGAGCGCCCCGCCGTCTCCTCCGCCCGGGCTGCCGGGAGACTGCAGCGGGGCGGCCCCGCGGAGGCGGGATCCGGCCCTCGGGGGGGGGGGGGGGG
>JAOTQQ010000023.1:49810031-49820258 GCA_026546715.1 Gallinago undulata
CCAGTGCCTCACCACCCTCACTGTAAAGAATTTCTTCCTAATATCTAATCTAAATCTTCCCTCTTCCAATTTAAAACTGTTACCCCTTGTCCTGTCACTACACTTCCTGACACAGAGTCCCTCTCCGGCTCTCCTGTAGGCTCCCTGCAGATATTGAAAGGCTGCTATAAGGTCTCCCTGGAGCCTTCTCTTCTCCAGGCTGAACAACCCCAGTTCTCTCAGTCTGTCTTCATAGGGGAGGTGCTCCATCCCTCTGATCATCTTCGTGGCCCTCCGCTGGACCCGTTCCAAACTTCTCTTCAGAGAGATGACGAGCCCTGAGCCTGTCCCCCTGCACCCAGGGGAGTTTCAGCTGCCCCACACATGTTACGTGTCTCATCCTCTGTGGCTCTGCACTCTCCCAGCCGGGGTGGGCGTTCAGCTCCGGGAGGGCGCAGGCAGGCATGACTGTACAGGACTTATACGTGGTTGACATAGTGCTTAGTGACATGGTATATTGATGTTTTGTTTTTTTTTATCAGAGTTAGGTTGATGGTTGGACTAGATGATCTTAAAGGTCCCTCCCAACCTAGACAATCCTATGGTTCTATAGTGTCTTTCCTTCTTCATATCATCTTTTGCTCTTTCTGTACCTTCTGTACCTCACATCTGGCTGGGGTTTTTGCTTCAGTCCAGTCATGGACTTCTCAGTCAGACTTCTCTAGTTCCCTCCATGACCCCATCTACTTCTTGCTACATCACTGAAGGAGGCCCATATTTTCACAACAAGCAATAATGGGTCCTCTGCTGCAGATACTAAACCAAAAATACAAAAGGGGGAGGACACATTACAGTTCTTGCTGCTATGGAAGGAGAAGTAAGATGCAAGAGTTTCTTGGAAAAGTAAACACACTTTTTCTGGCAAAAAAAACCAAATTCAAATGTATCAAAGAAGCAAAAGCACAACACAAAGCAAGGCAAATAACACGGGCAGGCTTTGCACAAGAGTCTGGCAGGTGCCAGCTCCACGCTTGCTTTCTGCCCAGACACCCACCCTGTCATGCTGCTGCACAGCCCCATGGCTGAGCATGTGGGCCCCACATGTTACTTGTATACATTTTATTCCGCTTGCAGTATCCAAAATAAGGATAAGACAGTATTGACTGGGGAGTTGAATGGCTTTTATTTTATAGCAAAATGCTGTGGGGTGCCTGGCCTGGTGATGTTACAGTGGAGATGGTGTTGGAGGGCTCTTTGGGGCACAGGGAGTCAAACCTGGTGCCCACTTATCCATACTGGTTATGGGGCAGCCCCCTGCAGAACAGCACTTGGGTTTTGCTTCAGAGCAAGGTGATCACTGCACCCCAGTCAGGGACCTGTGAGCAGGCTGAGATTTAAGCAGCCATTTGCAAGCCCAAAACTGAAGCAAGGAGCCAAATTATGCGACAGCATAGGCATCCTGTGACAAGCAAAGGGAGCTGGTCCCAGCTCCTAGTTGTGGGGGTCTCCAGAAGACTGTCTTTCACCACTCCTGGAATATTTCCACCCAGAATCTGACTGCTACAGCCTGGGAGAGGCTTTTAAAAACAAAACAGTGTGTTAAAAAGAAGGAGTCAGGGTAAGCTCAAGGTAAGGCACATCTGTAATACCGCACATTCAATGTGTGGCTGCCTGTTGCAGCCTGTTGGCTCTGCCTTGAAAGGAACAAAGTCGGTAACTTTCTCCTCTTCTCACTTTTCACTGTTCCCTCTCCTTGCTCTGAATGCTGCCCCTGCTGCTCCAGCATCACTGCTTGGATTCTTCCTTTCCCGAGGGGCCTCCTCAAGGATGGGGAATGCAGTGCAATAGCTGCAGCCGTGCGGTGGGGTATTGTGCAGAGCGAGCCTTGTTTGTGCATTAAATGCCCCCTGCACCCTGAGTGCAACTCTCAAAGGTCTTTTCTGGATTGTGAATCAAGGAAGGACCTGAGCACTGCCTAGTTAACTCAATGTGCAATTCTCACATAGGGAAGCAGCTATTCCTGGGAGAAGGTAAACTGCGCAAGCAAGGCATGACAGCTAAAGGGAAAAAAAAAAAACAAAACAAAACCCTGGATAAAGATCTATTAGAATCTTGGATCTCAGCACCACAGAAATCCAAATCCTGCCTAGAATCTGTAGCAAGAGCATTTCTGTGTGAGGAAAGTATTGTTGAACATGGCGCCGTTTGGGAACTGCAGTGGATGTAGATACTGGACAATGTAGCTGTGCCAGTGCTCCCTGACAGGGACATTTGAGCTTGCTCTCAGGAGCAAAGGGTACCTGGCAAGGCAGGAGGCACAGCCTCAGCTGCCCCTCCAGCACCCACATGCTCCCCCATCTCCCCCAGGTCATGGGTGGCAGAGGCGACGCTAGGGACCATCCATGGGAGCTAACATCGCTCAGCAAGCTCAAGCCCACTTGCTTAAATAATAGCTCTGGAAAGGGCAAAACACTGCAATTGTAAGGAAAATGGTGTATAAGTGTATCAGAAAGGGTGAATCTCTGCAGTGATTACAAATCTGAAAGGCTTTATGTTTCCCTGAGCTCACCAGGTGCAAGTGCATCCAGGGGAGACAGAGGATTGAATGTGGAGGAGTGCAGCCATCCGCCCGGATGAAGCTACCCACCCTGCTCACCTGCAGGTGCTCTGCAGCCTTAGAGGCTTTTAAAAGGCAGAATTCCATTGAGAATGTCAAGAACTCAGGAATCAATCAAGATGCCATGTTTCAACGAGCGTGGACCTGTTCCCATGGTAATGTGTAATTTGTTTTTTTGCAAGAAAAGCATTTTCTGTAATTACCCCAGCTAACATAAGTATAACAACTAATATTAAATTATAGCCCAAACCAAGAAAGAGATATTTGGGATTGCTGATACTTTCTCTCTTGTTTATGCTAATGCTTCTCTTTCAAGCCACATGAAGCCAAACAAATAATCACTGCACGTGGGAGAATCCCTGAGCAGAGAAGATGCAGCACACCAGCAGCTTGCTCTCTGGATTTCTAAGAAACTCATTGGAGCAGGCCCTCAGCTGGCACAATCTAGCAGAGCTCCTTCCCTCGTCTCTGCTAATTATACCAGCTAATGAAACACCTTTTTGCATTTGGCAAATTAACTTATTCACTCTTGACTTCTAGAATTAATGCAAAGGAAAGATAGCTGCAGCCTCTGGGCTAGAAATGGTGATCCCACCATTTGTAAGAGGCAGCTTTATAACTACAAAAGACAGACAGAGGCAGGTAAACAGAGAATTATAGTAAGTACAGTTGCCCAGATATTTATAGGCAACCTCAAGGGTTCTGTACAAAGGTTTTCTTTCTCTTCTCTGCAATCCGGAGCACTGGCTGCAGCTCACTTGGATATAAGCAGGCAGGAATCGGCCCCAGCATCAGTACAGATATGGATGTGGCAGCTGATACAGGCATGGCTGAAGCCACATCTGCTGTGACAAGCATCTAAGAGAGCAAGCTTCCACACAAGCTGCAATCACAGCTTTGGATCCAAGTGAAAACATAGCTGCCTTTCACTAAGTTCCAGTGACATTTACTTTATTTATGCACAAGAAAGCAGGAATGCCGCATTAAATGCTGCTAAGAGAGTTTCTGACTGCTTATTCTAATGGCTATCATCACTCAGAACAACTCTGTTTAAATGACTTGAGACGCCTTGTCCTGTAAACATTTTGCATCTGTTTAACATTAAACCTGCACAAAGTACAAGGTTTATTTATACGCATAAGCCTAGCATCTATTTTACTTCAAGATGAACAGAAACAGTTTTAAGGATGTTAATCATGTAATGCTTTTGATTTGAAGTCTACAAGTCTGTTGGAGAATTGGAGAACTAACAGAAAGAAAAGAGACTGAAGGAGAGCCAGGAAATGCCTACCAGCCATGTAAAACCCCTATGAGCAGCTGGTAGCTACCCCTCTTCCCTGCAGGATGTCCTGTTTCAGCGTGAGCACATGCACAGGTTGGTAGAAACACAAACAGCTGCATCACATAAAACAAATGCTCATTTTTAAAAAATATGACAAGGTAGAATACATACTTGTTATGGGCAAATCACTAGTAACCAACAATTCATTTGCTGAGTTTTGCCTCTTCTTCTGGTGACCACTTGTCTGCAAACAGTTTCTTTGCTGTGTTCGTTAATTACTTCTGTTTATATGTTTTGATAATCCTCCCACTGAAGTCAAAGGGAAGATTTCCATTGTTTTAATACAGAAATGGTTCGGACACACGTTTGTGAAGCCTTTTGGGATATTTACCCAATTCAGCTTGGACATACAGGTTAAAAAAAAAACTGTCAGAAGAAATTGAAAAGTTGTTCAAGTTAAATTAAATTACCAGATGAATGTCAATGCAGTCTGAATTCTTGTGTGCCCATCTGGTAGACTCATTTAAGCAAAAGCTAAAGAAGAGGAGATTATGTCATTAAAGAATGCCTGCACACAGACAAGGAGCAAGTAAGGTTTTTCAGGCAGCTGTAGAGCTGGCGTTTCTTGCTTCTTGAGTTGTTTATGTCTGAAACTGTATCTTTTCCATCCCCCTCACAAAAATGTCAGCGATCAATGATTTTAAGAGCCTTTTCCAAATTAAATGATTCTATGATTCTATGACTTTGAGGTGCAAAATGCCTGGCGCTACTTCTATCGGGCTCCATTTTAGCAGCTCCTTCCCACAAAGCCAAGGCAAGATGGTTTGGTTTACAGCCCTGTGGCACCAAATGCCACAACATGAGCTGTAACTTTCTCCTCCGAGGAGACACGAAGTTCTGCCTGCACGTGCAGCACAAGCTCGCCTTGGTCCAGAGAGCAAACCCCATGAGAATAGCTGTTGAGACAGCTGGTGAGGCCACCCAGCCAGGAGGGCTTCGGTGAAGGCTGAGCTGACCACACGAAGCAGAGCAGCGCGAGCAGAGCGGTCGGGAAGCACCACGGCTTCATTCAGGCTGATGGTTTTACGGTGAGAAGGCACTGGGAGCTGGGGGTTTGTGGGGCTGCAGCCTTGGGAAGGTAGGGCACCCCAGCCTGCTGCCTACAGAAGTTAGTTATATTAGTCTGCTTATTCTCAGATCCTTTCATTTGGCCATTTTTCTCACTTTTTTATCACTCTGCCCCAACAGGAGTGTCTCGGTTATTGCTGTGATGGCAGCATCTGCCTCCAAATCCTGATTCTCCGTCTTCTCTTCCCAGTACTCTGCCTATATAGACACTAATTACCTGATGTGAGGAGAGTGGGTGGCGGTAAGAGATTGTTGCTCCTCTCCATTAGACAGCTGCAACTTCTAGAACAAATTAATATATTCCTTTGAGTGTTTACGGATACAGAGATGGCACTGTGTTACTCTACAATGTGATTTTGTCAGAACAAAGTGAGTATAAGGATACGATGGCATGTTTCCCCATTCCTCATCTCTTGGTGAGGCTGAGTTGAGGTAATTCAGCCACGTTGAACCATAGGCTTTGCTGCTTCATCAGACACCTTTCAACACTGCATCTACTCAGCAATAAAACAGCAGAATACGAGTGCTGCTTATGAAAGCCTTTGCAAAATTTACATTTGAAGCCTCAAGAACAAGATCCCTGTGCTCTGGCATGGTGTCACACAACCTGAGCTCAGCTCTGGGACTGACAACTCAATGAAAAGCAAGGTGGGTAAATGAAGCAAGCCCTGAAGCTTGTGAAACCTCAATGCTGTTGACTGCCTGAAGCCCACATTCCCCAGCGATACGGGCCCTGCCAGGGTGATTCCTGGACATCAGTATTCACACCCTGGGAAGTGTCAGGAGAAAGAATAACTGACATGAACTTTGACGATGGGCACCATGAGAGAAGCAACCTTGGCTGACGAGGTTCAAGACCATTTCAATTGCTAAAGCTCATAGTCAGCACAAAGAATTGTTGAGTCCTGGAAACTTTGTCTTGGCAAGCAGCAGTCTAACAAAAGGTGTGTCAGCTTGGCCACTCTTACCATGGGTTCTTCCAGATTAGACACAGCTGTGGCTGCTACTAGAAGAGCAAAAAATGCCTCATCCCTCTGCACTGAGCCCCCCACAATGGAAGATCACTGAACGGGAAAGGCACATAGAGTCTCAAAGCTGTAGTTCCTGCGTGACTCTTGTGCATCCACATTGCAGCTGGTGGTAACATCAAGACAGGGCATTGGAAAAAGCCTCAAGTGGAGACAGAGATTGGAGTTCTACACAAAACCCTGACCTATGCCAGTTGGCCAAAATAAATGGATTTTCCTCACAGCTCTAAGGGACAGAGGGCATCTCAGTTGAATGGACAGGCCCTGAAGCACAGCCCGGATATGTGATGGACTTCTAGACCCACATTTTCACCCTGCTCTCCTTAACTCCTAAAGCATGAGCTACAGCACTTCCACACATCAAGACTGTTGAGGACACAGGAGAGGCTACCCTTACTCGCTGCTTCTCTTTGTCTGGTGACACCACAGGCAGCAGCTCAGAGTAGTGACTGAAGGGAAACTCCCGTGCTACTGGCCCGGGATCAGTGACTGGGATGGGGATGGGGACCAGGACAGGGACCTCTGGTCCTGCAAGGAAGGGGTCTCACCAGGCTCGGTACTCACAGGGATTGTGAGAGAAACAGGCGTCTTCGTGATGATAAGTGCCTAGGAGGATTCATGTCCCAACGCTAATAAATGTCTGCTGGACCCACATAAACTCTGCTGATTTAGAGATTTGTCCAAGCTCGTTTTCTTTAATATTCCCCCTGCTCCTCCATCAGGAAGCAAGAGACAGTCCGTTCCTGATAGGGACCTCCAAGAAACTCAAATTCCTGAAAACAAGGGTGAGAAGGAACCTTTATTTTTTTTACAGCAGTAGAGCGTAGTCCTTCTCTGAGGTCTTTCTGCTAAAAAAGCAGGCTATTGTTATGTCTTTATTTGGCAAGAAAAAAACTAAGATTGATCAATGGCTTGGGGTTGCTTTTTCCTTAATGACTGCAACTGCTTTGCTCTCACAGTGTGTTTTTTTTTAGGGATATTGTTTACTCCAGCTTGAGCCCCGCTCAGAACACTTGGAATCCAAATAAACTGCGTTGCATTGCATTTTCTGGCAGGCACCCAGCGCAATGAATTTCAAACTAGTGTTTGATTTTGTCAGCTACAAGGCAGAGAGGCATCTCACTAGTCAAGACTAATCCTTCCAGTTGCTAAACAGCATGACCCCATGAATTTGCTGCCAATCACATCGCTGAGGTCATGTTATCCCTCAGTAAAAGTACCCCAAAAACATGGTAAAGTGCAGATGGTGATCTGCAGAGTTAGGACACTCTGAACCTGTGGTATTTAATACCTAGAATTAACTGTGGGGTGTATCTGCTGACATTTGGAAGAAAGATAAAAGATTTTTAACCTCTAGGGTGATTCGCAAAGATTTAAAATATTTTGAGTTATTTGTGGTTGCAGATCTTAAACAGATAATTGAAAAAGTGTTGACCAGACAGGACTTTTTGTTAAGTAGATAGGCAAGAAGAACAAATGAACTTTTTGAGGTCAAGAGATCTTCCCAAAAATATTATTCCCCCCCCCCCCCGCAAGAAAAATTGATGTTATATATGTTTTCAAGCCAAGGTTTCCCAAAAAGCTTTACAATGTGCTACCTGACGAACATGAAGACAAACCATCGCTCAGACCCATTAAACAGAGCTCTGACCCGCACAGAGCACGGGCTATTTAACGCCAGCTTTAAATGGGGGTGGTCCTGACCCCAGCCTCCTCCCTCCCACTAATTTTAAATACAGGAATTAGCCACAGTCCCCCCCGGGTTCCTTACAGGCTTCAGGCAAGTCTCCTGCAGCACTGAGATGTTTGAGCTTCCCCTTCCTCTTCAGCAAGAGCCCTCCCGCCAGGCAGCCCCGTTGCCTAAATCTTCGTGTCAGCCTGGGGACTGGAAACAATACCGCAGTTGCACAAGCCGACCCTCAGAACGTTGCAGGGTTGTGCCTGGTTTCTTCATGAATGGTGTGACTGTCACCAGGGCCATGAGAGAGGTCAGACCCCCGCCCCACGTCCTGCCTGACACCCTATTTCTGCCGCACGGCTCGGCAGCTGGCGCTGCTGGTACTTGGCTCTTAGGACTCGACGCCCAAAGAAGGTTTCCCTGAACATGCAGTTACCATCTCCATCGGACCTGTAGGCTCAGACGGATGGCCCAAAAGTGGCACGGTGTTGCCGGACTGATCTCACTGGGGGCAGCTTGCAGGGCAGTGAGCCCCCTGCCCAGGCACAGCTGGGGCTGATGGATGGGGCTGGAAGATGCTGCCGACATGCTCCAGAACTGCCCACAACCCAGGGACAAGGAGAATCTTTCACTGAACATGAGCCACCATGCTGGGAGGGACACCTCACTGCTGCTGCTGCTGCCTCAGAAGAAAGAATTTTCCAATGTATGATGGCTCTGCATACTTGAAACACAGCACAGGACAGTCCTGGCAAAGCTCTTCTGTGGTATTTGTGTCATTAAGGGTGTTTTATCCTTCAGCTTTGCATTGATGAACTTCTTTCTCTGCTTCAGGGACAAGATACTTTTATTTGAGACACCTGGCCAAGGACTGTGGATTATGAGCTGTTGGGATCTGGGTGCCACCAAGAGAGATGGAGCTTAGCATGGAGAGAAAGGGCTAATAACGGTCTGAGCACACTGCAGCTGCAGGAGGCATCTCTGAGTCTCAGCAACCTGCATTTCTCTCCCTTTCTGTTAAGAATTGCAAGCAGCCTGGAGTCCAAGTAGCATTCTCCAAAGGTGTTCTTCAACTGGATTCACCTCCCTGACCTCTCCAGAACTGTTGCTTTGTCCTCTGTCAGATTTCCTTTACCTAGTCATATTTCCTTCCTTTTTACCTTTCATCCCTCATCCTCAGATAGTATCTTACCATTTCTTCATCCTTACAGTCTTCTTACTCCTTCCTTTTCTCCAACTTTCTTAGCAACTAGGTCCAGCCCGCTCTTCCAGGGGGAGGAAGTGGAAGGAAGCTGCTGGGATTTTCTTATTATTATTACTAATTCCAACAATGTCTGTTCTTAGTCACCCTCTTCCCATCATTGCCACTTCATCCAGCTCTTCTTCCTGCCTCATCCTGGCATTGCTGTCCTATGATAAAGCTTGGATGACCTCCCTTGGACTCTAACTTTCCCTTACACCATTTCCTCCCAACCACACCCTCGCCAACTCTCACCTCCACACTGGCGCCCATTTGATTACTTGGCATCTTTCCTTTTCCCTTGATTTCCCTTGCAGCTGTGGTCTGTGTTTCAAACTCACTGAAACGGATCTCACCTTTGCCATGGACTGCTCCTTCATTGGTCTGCAGACATCGTGTTGATGCCTGTTTTAGCACTGCTCTCTGTGTCTGACAAGTCTATACCAGCTTCCTCTAAGTCCCCTCGGTTCTCCTCTTGGATATCACCTTTCACTCCCCTGGATATGACTGTTTCTGTGTCTCAGTTTTCTTCTTCTGCAGCATCTCTAAATTCTGTAATTTCTTCTCACATTATTTCACAGCCCTCCTCCTTTCCAGTTTTGTCTGTTCTTGCTCCCACTCCCTTCAGTGCATTACTCTAAATCATTTTCTTAACTCTGCTTTTGCCCACTTGCTTCCTAGCACCACTCACTCCATGTCATAAAAGGCTTCTCTTTTCACCTTTCAGACCTTCTCTAGGTGACCATTTTCAGCCTCTGTCATCCTTCAGCCTTTGACATTGCCTTGCTTTCTCCAGTGTAGAACTTCTGTGTGTGACAAATGGCTGAGAAAGGCTGGTCTTTGCTCAAGCCTCTAACAAGGCACTCGGCTCTCTTGTTTCTGACCCTGTCTAAGCAGAATGACTCTTCTTCCTTCAATCCTTCCTTCCTCTAGACCCAGCTTGTAAAATAGCGTTGTACCATGGCCTGTCCACACTGGGACATTGAGAAAGATTCACTGAAATTCATGAAAACTGTGACGTGAAACTTGCTTAATAACATCAACCAAGTTATCCTCAGTTTGAATGAGAATGCCCATGCAGACATTGGGTGGAGATGAGATGTAACCAATTCTCTTCCCATTTATACTTCAAGTAATTGCCTTATACTTCATTTTGCTTTATATTATATTGAAGTATAATTGCTTTATACTTCAAAAATTGCCTCCACAAGCACCCACCTTTGAAAAACCATCACCACATCAAGGTTATTTCTCAGCCAGCTCTGGTGCCTGGTT